>JAODUO010000085.1:205000-297500 GCA_025642075.2 Ridgeia piscesae | reverse complement strand
CAACACAACATCACCCGATGTCAAGATGACCTCTGAACTTATGTAAATGATTACATAAGCAATATCGATCGTGCAACATACGTCTCGTTGGGAGAAATAGACGTCTTTTATCCGTGTTGTTCATTTAGGAGTTGACGGTTGGACAATACCAAAATACGTGCACTGCTTCGGTGTATTATATGTTATCAAATGCCGTTATTGCTGGGTGAACAGTATGCGTATATTCATAGTGTTGGGGCTAGTCACTACGTAATGAATACACGTGTTGCTGGTGACATGTGTCATCAAATCCAGGGCCTATAGTGTACCTTGACTAGAGATCGATAAAGTGGCACAACGTCACCTACTGCTGAGACATACAGAAGTATCAAATGCCCTTGCTGGTGGAACATGCAGTGCGCTGAAATTTACCAGTATTTGGGGATATTTATTTATATATATAGTTGTATAATGTGATTAGTGCAGGTACAATGTCTTGAAATGTAGGCCCACTAAACACTGGGGTATACAGGGAGCGTAGTGTGATCGCAGCTGTGACATACAATTAATTAAGAGAGAACTATACTCTCTCTCTCTCTCTCTCTCTCTCTCTCTCTCTCTCTCTCTCTCTCCCTCCTCCCTCTCCCTCTCTCTCTCCCTCCCTCCCTCCCTCCCTCCCTCCTCCCTCCTCCCTCCTCCTCCTCCCTCCCTCCCTCCCTCCCTCCTCCCCCTCCCTCCCCTCTCCTCCCTCCCTCCCTCCTCCTCCTCCCCTTTCCCCCCTCCCACACACACACACACACACACACACACACACACACACACACACACACACACACACACACACACACACACACACACACACACACACACAACACACACACATAGAATAAACTTTCACAATGATGCAATCAAATGTGCCAAAGGCAATGCATACACTGGCATTATTATAGGCGTACACGTGTAGGGGCCTACCATTGACAGATGCATTCAACATGCAATATGTAACGGTTTGCTCAAAAAAGATTTTCCATTCTTCTCGAGCCAGCTGGCGTAGATGTGTATCGAAGACTATGAAATAGCTGAATACTGGGCCCGTGTACACACTCAGTCGGGTCACAACACAGGCCGGCATGAGCATTGTAACGACCACACTAACCTGAGGTTATCGTCTGACGTTAACGCCTGTTCGACGTCTTGGCCACGTCTCGAGTCGTATGTTCGCTGCTTTCAATGGGAACCTTGCAGTCCGGCTGCTCGCGTCTCGTCCGCCTCTGTTATAGATCACTCAGACAACATTTGCAACAAATGTAGTTGTTGTGCCAAGTGAAAATGGCGATCTTTGGGATGAAGCAGAACTCAGCAGCAGCAGCAGCAGCAGCAGCAGCAGCAGCAGCAGTAGCAGCAGTAGCAGCAGCAGCAGCAGCAGCAGCACGCGCCGCAGCTGACTCAGCAGCTGCTGGTGCAGCGCGCGCGCGTGCGCTCGCGCGCGCGCTTCGTCCCTCCATCCCTGAAGTAGTACCCCTTTCTCTCTCCCTCTGTCACGTTTTCTCCCTCGTCCGTTTTCCTCGTCCTTCCTCTCCCTCCTTCCCTCCATCCCTGAAGAAGTACCCCCCTCTCTCCCTCTGTCATGTTTTTCTCGTCCTTCCCTCCCTTCGTCCCTCCATCCCTGAAGTAATACTCCTCCTCTCTCTCCCCCATCACGTTTTCCTCGTCCTTCCCTCCCTCCATCCCTGAAGTAGGGCCTCTCTCTCTCTCTCTCTCATACACACACACGTTTTCCTTTCTCCCTCATTTCCACAATTCCTCCGTTCCCCCGTTCACCCCTCGGTTTCTCCCTCCCACCCCCTGCCTCCCCCTCTCTGCGCCTGCCTGTCTGCATCCACGTCTTATTTTACAATCACAGACATAGCTTATAATATAACTCTACCAAGACAATGCTCGCTTGGAACAAGACCGGAAACGTGTCTCATCATTAGCGACCACAATGCACTGGAACGGGCCGTTTAAAAATTATTAATCACTTCCGGTTATCGGATACTGGTTTCCAAAACACACACTCCTGTGTGTGAACACTTATCATAAAATCAACGTATTTATATTGCACGATGACGTAGCACACATTTTAGATGTGAATCACAATTCACAAGAATACGAATACCACACAGTAACACAATGGTCAATGCACAGTGCAGTCACGTGACTAACGACCGTCACATCGAGGCACACACGAAATGGTATCTCAGGTTGGCTAGAAAGATGGGTCATCCTGTTGGACTGCAGAATGAATGACTACAGTATAAATAGTACAACGACAAATTGAAAGTTGTTATTAGTTTAATATCATCGGAAATTCTACTAGTCTCTTTCCAGTATTCTTGAGCTACGTATCATCGTTGTTGTTGTTGTTGTTAAATCGAAGATTACCAGATACACGTCAGCTACAAATGCATTTCTATGTCAAGAAACAGATGTTCAAACTACGACAAGGAATCAGTTAAAAACTACAAGAACACTCGAGACAAATCAACTGGAATGTACATAATATATTAGTGTGTTATTAACACATTTACACACGCACACATTTCTAAACAAACACATTTTTGTTATTACAGTAACTTTTAAACATTTCCAATCCAGAAATATTGACGCTTTTAGAAACACGTACATATGTACACGACAAACGCGTTGTGTTCCATAATGTGCTTTAGAAAGATGCTAACGTATGCACAACGAGCTTGCATTACTATCATAGTATTACATTAATAATATTTATAAAGCGCAATATTCAATATGCTCAAGCAAGTCATAAGGGGATTATCAGTTATGTCAAAAAATGCCATTCAAAAGAGTACTAAATATTGCAAAAGGGGAATCGAGTGCGTGGGAAAAGAACTAAACATATCCAGCAAACAGTGTTGTACTTTGTAATACAATTAATTTCCTCGGTTAATTGAGAACGTCCGATCGGTCAATTTACGACAGAACTAGTATTGTTTATATTGTATGAAATATCAGTTTCAAATGTCATAGTTAATTGTCAAATCAAGTTCGGGTGTTAACGAACCCGTTTGATCAAGTTTTCAGACCACTGGCAATCCCCAAAAGCTTTGTATACGAGGTTCAGATTCCTTGAACGCTATCACAGCTGCGCAGTAGTGCCACCTAGCGAATATTACAGGTCGCACAGTATGTGACGTGTAATCAGACCCTACGTCGCCTTGGTGAGGTTGTCTTAAAGTAAAAGAAACCCACGTGACATTGTAAATGTCATCAACAAATAATGTAAAACTGAAACAAAAATAATAAAAAAATAATAAAAATAAAACATTAATGAGCATTAAAATCACACAAAGTATGCTATGAAAATTACCATCACTGGCATCAGTAGTTCATGACCAAATGTCACATACGTCGGTAATATTATACAAACGAGTATGTCGCCCTCTTCAATGAACAAACCAGTACATATACTCACACACACACACAAATGTGGGTACTACATATTTGACAATGCTAATGTTGCATATTTCAAAGATTGCATAAATAATTGTGCATAAATGTCAGTTTCAAGTTATCTAACTGAACGAGAACAATGTAAGCGTCTAACAATTAAATGTTAATTGTTAGATCATACATATTACACAGAATTAAATACTGCCTGAGTGTGTAAGGGAGCTAGATTATCGTCTTAAGATTTATTTTTATTTGGTCACAGTATAGAATTAATTTATTCAAGTTGCATTCCGAGTTAACTACCATTTCTGACATTTTAACAGAGTCTGTACAACATGAACAATAACATGAACTTATCTGATCTTACTCGTTATCATACTTATCACTCTAGCATATGTCACTCTTACAATGTAGTGTTTTATGTTCAGACTGCATATTGTGTAAAATAAGGTTCATGTGGCATTGAGGAAAATAACATTTAGAGAGACGCATGTTGTTTCATGGAACATTTATAATTTAAAGATGGACAATTTTAGAATGTAACTTTAATTAAATCGGGTGTTAATGGGAAAAATCCAAACGTTAGATTGGCCTTTTTCATGAGGAGCCATTTCATAAACGCTTGTTTTGAGGAATTTCACTGTAGGTTATCTTATAAGATTTCACAATACAAACAAGCAAACTTGATGCCTACAACATTCAGTTAATGGATTTCGTTCTTAATGATTGTAACTTCAAAAAGAAACAATAACAACATTATCACAAATCTGGGTGATTTTCTACCAGTATCCAGCCAACAAGCAACGAGGCCGCTCGTCATGTCTCATCTAATATATAACAAACAAATAAAATATTTAATGAGTATTAGGTACACAACAACTATGTTTGATTGCATAAGTATTACCCTATTATGTCCATATTAACATAAACAAAATAATAACAACTACATTAGTCATTAACAATATGGTATACCTTTTTACCACAGTAACATAATCATCATTTCTATGTTAATATAATACCAAATGTAAAACGAATTAAACTGCATAAATAAAGCATTTACAAACTTCAGTACATTCATACTACAGTAGTAAAAACTTGCAAAGATACACCATTATATATTGGTAGGAATGCTAGGAACTAGAGTAATAATGGGTTCGCTCATCACAGACAGAAAACAGTGGCGTTCCTAGGTCGATGGCCTATGCTCCCAGCGAGCAAACAGGCATAAAAGTAAGTAAGTCATCACTCCACGTGTCCGTACAAGGAAAGATGTGAGAATACTTCACACAAAGCAGTGTGTTCTTTCAAAACCTTGTGCTGCGGAAACAAACAAACAAACACAGATAACCATATGAGCAGGCATGTTGATTCAGTACTCACCGTTTTAGCAAAAATCTTTTTTCATAACATATCTGTCCAAGTAATTACAAAAATAAACCTGCAAACTAAAAATCCCATAAAAGACGCCTGCAGCCAAACAACGCTCGTCCTATTTAAAATTAAGATAGGCTAAGGTGTGGTGACATCATTTTTGACATGACACATTTTAAAATCACAAGCTAAGGTAATAATAATAATAAACTTGATTTATACACATTTATAATCCACACTATGACTCGGTTCAATAGCGTACATACTGCATAATCATCGAGCTACCTCTCATAATGCAGTTTCTAGTATAATAGTGTTTTGGATGCTCATAATCCTTTGCCATAAGATCCATACTGGTGAACCCAAAGGACAAAACCCTCCAAGAACAGCTTGTGCAGGTATTTAAATACTATATACATGTTACTTTCATTGTTGTTTTTTCAACTTTTTTGGCCCAACTAATTTTGGACACATTTTGTCAACAAATCGAACATATCTAGTATTCATTACATCATGCCATCTTGGTTGATTACATTTATTACCCAGTTTTTGAGAATCAATTACAAAGTTTTTATTAGTAATGGAATACTGAGTACCTACCTATAGTGCATATAATTGTCTTGGCCTGTAACAGAAGCAGAACATAACAATCAAAACCACCTAGCTTATACACAAAACTTAATTCTTACCTGTAGAATAATACAAAAATGCTCAATGTAATACAATTATTACATCTTTAAATACCCCCCGTGATACAACTAAATGGTTCATTACGTTACAAACAACAATTGTAGGCTACTATAATGATATGTTATTATGTTATGTGTATGTACTGTTTACTAGTATTATACATGTATTGTACATGTTTACTAGTACCGTACATGTATTGTACATGTCAATGCTTGTTATTGTGTAACCTTATATTTAGTCAGTAGGTGGCAGCACAGATATGGTGGCCTGTTAGCAACTGCTGCCACCTGTGGAGGTCACTGGCAATTACAAGATTCGTAGTGCAACGTAAGGTAGTGGCTACTTGTTAACAACTAGTTAATTTGTTGTATGTTTTGTTTGTGGAAAAATACATTATTGAAATATATCAAAATGCAATTATTATCTTTTATATGTGTGGAGCTTCCACCCCTACATATACATCGCCTTGTAGTTACTGTACTACTTAATTATATACTGGAAGAAATCCATGATCAGTTTAAAATACATTTATTTTAATATTCATTGATGGATTTAATAATAAATTTGATTTCATTATATAATAATAATGATTTATTTCTTCTGGAACACTCATCTAAATAACAGTTATGAGGCGCATTATTACTGTAAGTGTTAATAGCATGCAGGGAATCATCAGTATTTTACAAATACTAAACACAGACACACAATCATTTCTACTAAATAAAAAAGTATATGGTCTTTAAATATAAATAATATAAACTATATTGTTTTAAAAATAAATAAGTAAATAAATAGCAATATATTATTAATAATAATAAATTCAATGTGTTAATAAATAATTACATAATTACAATAATTGAATGTTAAAATAACTGTTAAAAATTAGACTGTGTACCGGTATATGTACATGTGTATATGTAACCTAATATATGAACCTTTGATTATAATCTTTACTATGACGTATTCATGTAGTATTAGATAAATTTTCATGTAAATATATTATTACACTATATTATTATTCAATGTGTATCATTTAAATACCTTAATGAGGTTCTCCTGCCCTATATGTATTATAAAATGTACTTGTAATTATTTGTCTAATAAAATAAAATAAATTCTTTCATTCATTCATTAAACCACTAAGCGGGAATTGGTTATTATGCCAGTCTATTTAAAGTTGCATGGACAATACCTACAATTAGAACTACCCCCGGGGGTAGTAGTGTATGTGGCAGACATACTGATAACAATATTTATTTGAACCCAATATCATCTGGTAATTTAGAGAGAGATGCTTTCTCGTACATATATATATATATATATATATATATATATATATATATATATATATATACACACATATATATATATAATTATATATACTGGTATATATATATATATATATAATTATATATATATATATATATATATATGGGCGATCTTTTTCTTTCTGTTTCATATACATATATACATATATATAATATATATATATATATATATATGTATATATATATATATATAAATTATATAATATATATATTCTACAGCTTAGAGTTTATTATTTAGTCTGAACTGAATATATATATATATATATATATATATATATATATAAAAATATTATATATATATGTACACATAATATTCTAATTAATCAGTACGATTGCTGATAAAGTGTTTCCACGTCACAACATTTGGAGAATCCATGGGTAGGTCAGAAACAGAAAGAAAAAGATCGCCCATATATATAATGTGTGTGTGTGTGTGTGTGTGTGTGTGTGTGTGTGTGTGTGTGTGTGTGTGTGTGTGTGTGTGTGTGTGTGTGTGTGTGTGTGTGTGTATATTATTATATATATATATATATATATATAATAATATTATATATAATATATATATATATATATATATATATATATATATATATATATGTACCCTGTATATAGAATTATTTGGGTTGAATTCACTGAATTCACCAATATCTAGTAACCACCATAATATAATATTCCTCATCAAAGTCAATGTGTTTTCGTCTATCTCTAGGCGTCATCATATAATAATCCACCGAGCAGACATTGTCTCACAGTCGGGCTGAGTTGTCTCGAGACAACTCGGCCTGGGCAATTCTGTCTGGCATTCATTTGTAGTTCAGACAACCCAAGGAAATTAGGCTGAACATGAATACGAAGCTGGTTGACTTCCACACTCAGACACTAGCATCTAGGAACATTACACTTGCCTCCTCCTCTGTCTCAGCTAGGAAGACGTAGCCAACAAACTCAGTCGCCATGTTACAGGTTGTCTCTCTAGAACACAATATCCAAGCTGTGAATGCATGTTTTAGACAGCTACATAACTACCCTTTCAGATAAACCAAAAGTATCATTTACATAGACCAACTGACACTTCTTGTAATGCCAGTTCATCAAATTCATATCATTTGGTTCTTGTGTTTTATGACACTATAATCTAGACATTAATACGCTAACTTTGTAAACACTGTAATGTTTCTCCCCTGGTGCTTTGATCCACTCATCTGTTTTGATATCCATTCACTTTGTTAAACTACTGGTACATGATATACCAACTGGCAATACATCTTCGCATCAGATGGCCATCGATCCTGATGTGTAAAATGTGCGAAACATTTTGAAAAGTATCAACGAATGTATTTTAACATGTATCACAATCTTTGAAAATTTTAGTTTTTGAATCAAAAAATAAATGCTATGTTGTCTTCTAAGGCTAGCAGACTGTCTTCTGACTTACCCGGCGAGGTAGGTGAAACAGTTCCCCCCCACTCCTCTCTGTTCTGTCCCTCGACCACAGCATGAAACCTCCGTGAAGGAATGTTTCACAATCTCCTGGAAGAGAGAGACAAGTAATGTATCTATATATCTTTAAACTAACTTAGGATCACTGTAAGTGCATCGCCTCTGAGGAGCCACAGTCCACTTGATTCTGTCTATCTCTTACTTCCTTGGATTAATGCAATCTGATCTATTGAGTGGCGTTGTGTTACAACAACGAAACATGAACAGAGTTATTTATATTTATTGAACATTTACATGAACATACCAAATTTTGAAACATTATCCAATGTATGCCACAATGCTGTTATGTTTGTTTTACCGGTAAGCAATCAATCACATCTTGGAAATAATTATTGGATACCTGGCATCTGTGTAAATAATAATAATCAGCAGAAAAAATTTAATATAAAAATACTGTAATGGTGTCACTATTAGTCCTTTGCTGCTCCATGAGCGGAAATCAGTTACTTCCTGGTAATATATTTTAATCTTTCATATGTGAAAAACATGTCAGTACACTGTACTGCACTGGGAATATAGTAGACCCACTGAACTATTGTCAGTATATGTAATCTTTCAGGAAACTATCAGCTGCTGGGTGTAATCACTGACTTTCAAAATGTTTGAAACGATGAAAACATATTGTGAACAACTGAGTTGCAAAAATCATTTTATAATACTTTAAATTATATGCATTTCACATATTGTACATTTTAGAAATTACACTCCCAGACATTAATGATAAAGCATAACCAATGATTCATGTGGAAGGTGCTGAATGCTATGGATATATTTAAGTATACAGTGTTTAATTCTATTATTGCCACAAACCTTTCCAGTGGTTGGCGCAACGACGATGACTTGTGTCTCTCCCAACTGCAGAATGACGTCACCAACGTCCTACAGCAAGGTCACATGTCCTTACAAAAGGTCGAGATGCAGACATGGGGTCAAACACATTTGTATTTGAAAGTATTAAAATACTTTTTAAAAAGTATTTGTATTTAAATACTTTCCTGAAATACTTAACATTTTAAAATACTTTCATTACTTTTTCAAATACATTGTCAATAAAAAAATATATTTCAAGATCAAAAGTAAAGCCTGCCAAACTGATTACCTTCACTGCAACTTCACTCAACAGTGCTAATTACTTATGAAGACACTTAACAGCAGGTGCCCCCCATGGCCCTGGCTGTGACCACAACTTTTGTTTGCTCAGAGCCAGAGGATGGATTAGCACCTGACAGTGACCATTGGTTCTTTAGTCAGGCTCCAAGCTGAACCCAGGCTACTCTGGTCTCTAAGCTGTCTTTCATGTTGAGCTTCACACTTCCTGAGCAGATACTAGCAGAGTAACAGACTCTTCTGTACTGTCGAGGGCAACATAGGTATTTTATTATGGACCTTCTGGCGTAACTTAACAAACAACAGATTATGGCCTTTATCTCTGTGGATACAGGTTTCTGAATCAGTTGCCAGTTGTTACTGTGATATAATTAGCAACAACAAGCACTGGCTTGCCTGTCATTGTAGGAGCAAAACACTAATTATACCTATAAACTAGATGTATCAATATATGATTTTCTTTTCTTTTACCTATATAGTAATATATCCTGAATATAAAAAGTATTTGAAAAAGTATTTGAAATACTTTCCAATGTATTTGTATTTAAATACTTTCGCTTTTAAAAGTATTTGTAATTGTATTTGAAACCCTCAAGAGTATTTGTATTTAAATACATTTCAATGTATTTGACCCGTGTCGGCGAGCTACAGCAATGTCTCTATAATATCTATTATGCAAAACGATTTCCCGATTATAAAAGTGACCTTCATTTGGATGGCACTATTTATACATAGACACAGAAGATAATTCTGCACATAATCTGGAAATGACCTTTGCTCTGACATATCTTTGAAATAGTACTTTGTGTCGACATAAGTTACACAAAACATCCCTAGTAGACTAGGGTGAATCATAACACAGAAAGAATTTTTAAGAACACTTGTTTTATGTTCATTTTTAATATTGTCATGAGCCTAAGACTTGTAAGAATCCTTAACCAAGAGATTTTTTTTCAGTATTACTTTTCTTCTGAAGTGTCATAGATTAATCCTTACTATACAGGATGAAAGTGTGACATATATGTAGGCATGTATACTCACATCCATACATTAGCTTGATTAGAGTTAGATAAAGTGCATCAACAAGAAATAGTATCATTGTGGATTGCAGACACTTTCTTAAAGAAAAATATTAATTAAATTTAAACTCGCATATGAGTAATAAAACGGGTATATCACCGATTATATCAATTAATGGGTATATCAGCTAACACTATTTTTGGCTTGAACAGCTGTGACGCTTCAGTGACTTATTTACAAATTCAACAATTCATGTGATGAATATGTCATAACCAGTCAACAATTTTGCAATGTAACAAATTCATAATGGCCAGAGAAAACGCTGTACTGACATGTTTGATGGCTTTCCTAATAATCCTAACTATGAAACTAATGATATATTTCACAGGTGTAGCATTAGGTTCATAGATTTCAGCACACAGATACACCTACCTCCTGAGTACTTTCCTTGGTCGCAGAAATCACCTGTCTTATAACCGAATCAATCTCGTCCACACCACCGCGCTGTGGAACATAATGAAAAATATCAACATATTGCCAGATTCCATTTAAAAACAAATTGTATAATGCTCAAGGACATTTTACATATAACTACATAAATTAAATGATAACCATTAAGTATAAGATTAATAAAAAGGATGAGATGGGGATCATAGGTAAATACATAAATTATAGTCACAGTGCACAAAATGTAATATAAAAACATACAAATAAAATATTATAAATATAGGACCACATGCACATATGTATACATCAGTCCTAAAATAGAAAAACATTAATTGGCATAGTGATATCAGTTGAATGCCAGTTTTATAAACATATTATATGTTATGAGACTCTTAAGATCTCTAATATTCTCAGTTAAATAACATGGCTGCAAGCCAACTGCATTAATGTTTGCCATAAGTTATGAAAGGTTTTTTTCCACGGATCACAACATCTGAGCCGACTGGTGACTTTAATTATCACTACAACGGAGCGAACTGGAAATCAGTAAATTGTCTCATTTTTGATAAAAACTATAGACAAGGAAGACATATAAAAAATACTGATTAAATAACTGTCTTCATTGTAATTCCAATACATTGCCAACAGATCAGAGGTTGAAAGACAGTTTTATGAATGCATACACAGAAGCGAGATTCACTTTCAATGCCCTAAAATAGCATATTAACACACAGGTGATCACAGGTGAACACAGGTGAACACAAGTGACACATGTTGAGACCCTCACAAGACACTCACATTGCCACTTGAAGCTTCACCCAAATACTTCACTCGATACTCCGCCCTAAACAAATAAGAAAACATCAAGTTGGGAGGAAATGGACCAACCGTCCAACACTTGTTGAAATTACAGCCTTCTAAAGACTATTAAATATGTAATCCACCTGACCTCTAGAAAGTGTCAGCATGTGCACGCGCTGATTAGTTTTCTTTAACATGTAAGACATAATATTTGGCAGTAATATGACACAACAACCAATGATACTGATGGGTGATTATGTAATAAAAGTATTTCTTTAACATGTAAAACATAATATTTGGCAGTGATATGACACAACAACCAATGATACTGATGGGTGATTATGTAGTAAAAGTATTTCTTTAACATGTAAAAGATAATATTTGGCAGTAATATGACACAACAACCAATGATACTGATGGGTGATTATGTAATAAAAGTATTTCTTTAACATGTAAAACATAATATTTGGCAGTGATATGACACAACAACCAATGATACTGATGGGTGATTATGTAATAAAAGTATTTCTTTAACATGTAAAACATAATATTTGGCAGTGATATGACACAACAACCAATGATACTGATGGGTGATTATGTAATAAAAGTATTTCTTTAACATGTAAAAGATAATATTTGGCAGTGATATGACACAACAACCAATGATACTGATGGGTGATTATGTAATAAAAGTATTTCTTTAACATGTAAAACATAATATTTGGCAGTGATATGACACAACAACCAATGATACTGATGGGTGATTATGTAATAAAAGTATTTCTTTAACATGTAAAACATAATATTTGTCAGTAATATGACACAACAACCAATGATACTGATGGGTGATTATGTAATAAAAGTATTTCTTTAACATGTAAAACATAATATTTGGCAGTGATATGACACAACAACCAATGATACTGATGGGTGATTATGTAATAAAAGTATTTCTTTAACATGTAAAACATAATATTTGTCAGTGATATGACACAACAACCAATGATACTGATGGGTGATTATGTAATAAAAGTATTTCTTTAACATGTAAAACATAATATTTGGCAGTGATATGACACAACAACCAATGATACTGATGGGTGATTATGTAATAAAAGTATTTCTTTAACATGTAAAACATAATATTTGGCAGTGATATGACACAACAACCAATGATACTGATGGGTGATTATGTAATAAAAGTATTTCTTTAACATGTAAAAGATAATATTTGGCAGTGATATGACACAACAACCAATGATACTGATGGGTGATTATGTAATAAAAGTATTTCTTTAACATGTAAAACATAATATTTGGCAGTGATATGACACAACAACCAATGATACTGATGGGTGATTATGTAATAAAAGTATTTCTTTAACATGTAAAACATAATATTTGTCAGTAATATGACACAACAACCAATGATACTGATGGGTGATTATGTAATAAAAGTATTTCTTTAACATGTAAAACATAATATTTGGCAGTGATATGACACAACAACCAATGATACTGATGGGTGATTATGTAATAAAAGTATTTCTTTAACATGTAAAACATAATATTTGTCAGTGATATGACACAACAACCAATGATACTGAGAGGTGATTATGTAATAAAAGTATTTCTTTAACATGTAAAACATAATATTTGTCAGTGATATGACACAACAACCAATGATACTGATGGGTGATTATGTAATAAAAGTATTTCTTTAACATGTAAAACATAATATTTGGCAGTGATATGACACAACAACCAATGATACTGATGGGTGATTATGTAATAAAAGTATTTCTTTAACATGTAAAAGATAATATTTGGCAGTGATATGACACAACAACCAATGATACTGAGAGGTGATTATGTAATAAAAGTATTTCTTTAACATGTAAAAGATAATATTTGGCAGTGATATGACACAACAACCAATGATACTGATAGGTGATTATGTAATAAAAGTATTTCTTTAACATGTAAAAGATAATATTTGGCAGTGATATGACACAACAACCAATGATACTGATAGGTGATTATGTAATAAAAGTATTTCTTTAACATGTAAAAGATAATATTTGGCATTGATATGACACAACAACCAATGATACTGAGAGGTGATTATGTAATAAAAGTATTTCTTTAACATGTAAAAGATAATATTTGGCAGTGATATGACACAACAACCAATGATACTGATGGGTGATTATGTAATAAAAGTATTTCTTTAACATGTAAAACATAATATTTGGCAGTAATATGACACAACAACCAATGATACTGAGAGGTGATTATGTAATAAAAGTATTTCTTTAACATGTAAAAGATAATATTTGGCAGTGATATGACACAACAACCAATGATACTGATGGGTGATTATGTAATAAAAGTATTTCTTTAACATGTAAAACATAATATTTGGCAGTGATATGACACAACAACCAATGATACTGATGGGTGATTATGTAATAAAAGTATTTCTTTAACATGTAAAACATAATATTTGGCAGTGATATGACACAACAACCAATGATACTGATGGGTGATTATGTAATAAAAGTATTTCTTTAACATGTAAAACATAATATTTGGCAGTGATATGACACAACAACCAATGATACTGATGGGTGATTATGTAATAAAAGTATTTCTTTAACATGTAAAACATAATATTTGGCAGTGATATGACACAACAACCAATGATACTGATGGGTGATTATGTAATAAAAGTATTTCTTTAACATGTAAAACATAATATTTGGCAGTGATATGACACAACAACCAATGATACTGATGGGTGATTATGTAATAAAAGTATTTCTTTAACATGTAAAACATAATATTTGGCAGTGATATGACACAACAACCAATGATACTGATGGGTGATTATGTAATAAAAGTATTTCTTTAACATGTAAAACATAATATTTGGCAGTGATATGACACAACAACCAATGATACTGATGGGTGATTATGTAATAAAAGTATTTCTTTAACATGTAAAACATAATATTTGGCAGTGATATGACACAACAACCAATGATACTGATGGGTGATTATGTAATAAAAGTATTTCTTTAACATGTAAAACATAATATTTGGCAGTGATATGACACAACAACCAATGATACTGATGGGTGATTATGTAATAAAAGTATTTCTTTAACATGTAAAACATAATATTTGGCAGTGATATGACACAACAACCAATGATACTGATGGGTGATTATGTAATAAAAGTATTTCTTTAACATGTAAAAGATAATATTTGGCAGTGATATGACACAACAACCAATGATACTGAGAGGTGATTATGTAATAAAAGTATTTCTTTAACATGTAAAAGATAATATTTGGCAGTGATATGACACAACAACCAATGATACTGATGGGTGATTATGTAATAAAAGTATTTCTTTAACATGTAAAACATAATATTTGGCAGTGATATGACACAACAACCAATGATACTGATGGGTGATTATGTAATAAAAGTATTTCTTTAACATGTAAAACATAATATTTGGCAGTGATATGACACAACAACCAATGATACTGATGGGTGATTATGTAATAAAAGTATTTCTTTAACATGTAAAAGATAATATTTGGCAGTGATATGACACAACAACCAATGATACTGATGGGTGATTATGTAATAAAAGTATTTCTTTAACATGTAAAACATAATATTTGGCAGTGATATGACACAACAACCAATGATACTGATGGGTGATTATGTAATAAAAGTATTTCTTTCGGAACAATAACACAGTGGAATGTGATGAAACTGTAGATTTTGTTGATCAACGCACATGTCAGCAGCATTGTGCACGGGGAGTTCTGGGCATTCATCCTCGGGAAGCTGTGCGTGCGGAGGTATCTTCTCATATCTTCGTGTCTGCGCAATCTTTTCTTCATCCAGCAAATCCCTCATACATGGATTTTCACGACATTTCTTGAGCATGGCAGCGATTGGAGGAAAGACACTGTCATCCACCAACCTACACTGAAGGCAGGATAGTGGGATGATTTTAAAACAGCCACATTGGTAATACTATACGCACATGTTACTTTTCCAGCTAGAACAGGTTTTAATTATGATATATTTAACCGGGACCAAACTTGTGGCGCTAGCTGCACAGCAAAGAAAGACAAGTGTGAGAAGAAAAGTGGCAGTTTACTTCAGCAGACAGCAACATGGAATGGAAATCCCCACCAGGATAGGTATTGCAGCACAAGCTTTCTACAGACACGCCAATATCTGATGATACACAGGTCTAGTGTATGTTCACTCATTACTACTGTACCCATCAGAAACATGACGAGTCAGTCAGAATATTGAGAGCCAACTGGGAGGTTTTTAATGTCTAAGATGAATCATGACAATACACTGGGAGCCGCATGTGACAAACAAGAACATATGAGAACGCACAAACATCAACAACCTCATCGATGAAGTGAAATGATGCAGGTGGAGATGACTTGGCCATGTTTTCCACATTGTCAGGAATAGCCAACAACATTCTTCTCTAATACCCTTGAGACTGTGAAATAGTTACTTGAATAATGAAGGTACTGCAATAGCATCACTAATTTCCCACATTTTACTGTATTTGGTGGCTGTATTTCCAAGGTGACCATATAGCCAGGTTCAACTGTCCTAACACACCAACCTTCACCACAGCCAGTTTAATTGGGTATCCCTGATTTCCTCTAAGTTGTGAACCAATCTGAA
Source organism: Ridgeia piscesae (assembly GCA_025642075.2). Taxonomy (NCBI): domain Eukaryota; kingdom Metazoa; phylum Annelida; class Polychaeta; order Sabellida; family Siboglinidae; genus Ridgeia; species Ridgeia piscesae. The sequence goes on along the minus strand of JAODUO010000085.1, from coordinate 281,063 downwards.
AATGAATAAGCCATGTTTCTACACTGTGCATCGTTACAACTACATGTAGTAGGGTTTTAATCACACCAACAGGACATAATTCACTTCAAGACAATCACACTGGGAGTTCATGTTGGGTATTCTGGTTGTCAAAGTTCATGTGAAAGGAAATTTTATATGGTAGATCTTGATATAAAATATACTAGAATAACACATGCTTTTCACTTTATAATAAACATTGCAAAGATACCCAGTACACCACTGTAGACATTTTTGTCCATTTGCATGTTAAATGCACAATTGTATGCATTGGATTTCAATATACCGCTGATGCTAAAACACACACACCTTTCCCATGGGAACATTCTTGAGAGACTCCCCAAAGAGCTCCACCATAACGTCTCCTGCACAGATTTTGTCCTGAAATAACATGCACTTGATGTTATTTTTCAAAATGTAATTATAATAGTGCTACACTATTGAACCATTGCACTGCTGAACAACTGTCCTGAAATAATATAGGATACATAAGTACCCATGGTAGGATAGAATTTATATAAATCAAAATTGGCATGCTTTGCATTTTGGATGCCAAACCTCTATGAGTGAGTTCATGTATGACGGGCATTTATGGTGAGACAGAATAAGTGTTTCAGGAACACAACAAACAGGCTTTCATCAATGGAAACTTTGTCAACAGTTTCCATTCAGACAATGTTTTTAGAAATAGCAAAATCAGTTGCTTTATGTCTACATTTCAGTACAAGCTGTGGTTACTCACAGAACTAATTCAAAACAACATTAATCAATGTTCAACTTAAGGTAAGAATACCTAGTCCAAATATTATTCGCAGTTATAAAATATGCATACCCTGTACTCTTGTAAATATTTTCCACGGAATTTTAGAGTGCATAATTATTATGCCAAATAAAATTAATGTATTCCTTTAGAATGGATAAAATGAGTTCCTTACGTCTTCCTCCGCGATGCTCCCTTTGTCTACCTTCATGGTGAGAATATGGCCGTCAACATGTCTGCAAAACAACACAGGACATTGAAATGTTTGTGTCCTTTACCCACTTTCATGGTCAGAATACATCCATTAATATGCTTGCAAGACAACTTAAGACAACAAACCCTTTCTGTTTTGTTTTCAGAAACATCTGTGAAGCTTTGTTATAAAGCATTCACTGACATGTTGAGGCAGCCATATTGTTGGACTTAACAAAAATCTGCTGATTGTGTAAGCAGGGGTAGAACTTTGGCATTTATTTTACTAGACAGCGGGACTAGTAAAGACAAAAGTTTACTATTTCGCTAAAAGGTTTACTAGTCCAGTAAAATATAAAAACAACCCAAATTTAAGTCGTTATTTTTTTAAACAAAAACTGTGATTTGCAACCCCAGTTAAATAACAATGCAATGTTCATAAATGCAACAAATAATAAAAATAACAAAACTGATTAATGAAGAACGGAAGATATGACCCGTGCACTTGAAAACAGGATGCCAATTGCACTCAATTACTGGTATTATCACCCTATGTTCCAGATATAGGACATCCATTATGGAATTTCCGTAATAATTCAGGAAATTGACTTCCTATTATGATGTTATAAAAACTGCTCTGCTGGACTATATTAATGGAAATAAAAATATCATACTAAAGAAAATTATACCCATCAAAGAACTGCTAAGCTTATAAATAATACCCAGACAAGTTTGTACCCAGAAAGGGTATTATCAGTAAATGAAGCTGTCAGTGTTGTAGCCACAAGTTGTAGTTCATTGGCAACAATTTATCAATGTTTTAATGGCTTGGGATTCAGTTACATCACTGGGCTGTGGATGGGCTAAGGTTAGGGTCACAATGGCTACAAAGGCTTGACTGATTGATGTAGGGTGGGTTGGATGACACATTGACCTTTACTAGACAACCAGACTAGTTATTAGGCAGGTTTACTAGTCCGCCGTTATCTTTACTAGTGTATGGACTAGCGGACTAGTGGGTAGTTCTACCCCTGTGTAAGTAAAAGATTACTTATTATATGTGTATGCGTACTTACTGAACATGAATTCCCAGCTTTGTGCAGGGAACAAACTCATACTCTTTGTAGATCTACAGAAACAAATAATTTGTTATTTTATCTGTGGACATGAATGCAAAAAGAACAATGGCTAGAATGCAATATGCAACGTTTCTGAGCAAAGATGATTAAACAAGTACTGTATACATATATAGTGGTCATCATTGGGAATGCAAAAAATTACGATTATGGGCAGGCTGCTGCTACGGAGATAGGTGGAGCCACAGAATTATAAATAGTTACACTCATGTGGCCAATTGATCACTGATATAGACACGTTGCATGTTGTTGTTGTTGTTGTTGTGTGTGTGTGTGTGTGTGTGTGTGTGTGTGTGTGTGTGTGTGTGTGTGTGTGTGTGTGTGTGTGTGTGTGTGTGTGTGTGTGTGTGTGTGTGTGTGTGTGTGTGTGTGTGTGTGTGTTGTGTGTGTGTGTGTGTGTGTTGTGTGTGTGTGTGTGTTGTGTGTGTGTGTGTGTGTGTGTGTGTTTTGTGTGTGTGTGTGTGTGTGTGTGTGTGTGTGTGTGTGTGTGTGTGTGTGTGTGTGTGTGTGTGTGTGTGTGTGTGTGTGTGTGTGTGTGTGTGTGTGTGTGTGTGTGTGTGTGTGTGTGTGTGTGTGTGTGTTGTGTGTATGTGTGTGTCTGTCTGTGTGTCTGTGTGTCTGTGCTCAGACCAGCCTTGAACAGTCACGTACTGACACTCAAGGGTCATTGCAATATTTACGTAAGGAGTCTCACCAAGCCACCTGTTGCTAAGCCGTCAGAACTACACAAATATTTATAATTGACATATTTGTGTAGATTGCTATACCAAACAATTCAAACGTTAAATTATAACAGCAATATTTCTACCTGCCAAAAGTAATAGAACATTTTATTTTACTTACAGGAAGAAGCCAAGTGTCATCAAGAAAAGAAGCATTCTGAAAATATAAAAACAGCAACTAGTGTCAAACATATTATTTGTGATTATACTAAATGTACAATTACTAAAAGGATATAAGAATAATAAATGCATGTTGCATGCGATTACATCTCATACATTTCGTACATACATGCTTGCACATAAACACACACACATGACACACACAGAACACACACACACACACACACACACACACACACACACACACACACACACACACACACACACACACACACACACACACACACACACACACACACACACACACACACACACACACACACACACACACACACACACACACACACACACACACACACACACACACACACACACACACACACACACACACACACACACACACACACACACACACACACACCACACACACACACACACACACACACACACACACACACACACACACACACAGAATACAGACACAAACACACGCATACACACACAACACACACACGACACACAGAATACAGACACAAACACACGCACACACACACATGCATACACACAACACACACACACACGCACACACACGCACGCACGCACGCACACACGCATGCACGCACGCACGCACGCACGCACCACACACACACACACACACACACACACACACACACACACACATGTATCCATCCATGCACACATATACGTACACGTACACTGTAAATTATCATAAAAGTCTTAGTTACCTGAGTTTTCAATTGAAATTTTATCTCACGAATCTCAAACAGTAACGACAAGAAGATCTCTGGAAATAAACATTGATTATATGAAAAACATTGATTATACAATAAAAGACATTGGCCTGATAAACGTGTTAGAACAAAGTCACTGCTATGTCGTCTATCAAATACTCCAGACACCAAACATAATTGTTAAATATCAAGAATATATGTGCATCTATGAATTGGTACCTGTGAAAAGGCACCATTTGGTATTTCTTTCATAGTTCTCATGCCTAAAATAAATTTGACCAAATTCAAAGTTGTGGAGTATGTTCCATGTTGCTACTGTTGGTTTACATTTTGCAATGTGCCACGAGACAACATACAGTAAATGTTGTGAACTAGCCACTTCTTTCACATATTAATAGTTGAGAATGTCAAAAGGTATCATGAAACTTAATAAATTTGGGAGGCTGAAATTAAATTACAGGTATGCCAGTTTTGCTAAAATCAAGTGACTGCATCATAATGTCAAACAATTAGTTAGTTATCTGTAATTACTCATGTCCTATTATGAAATTCTAACAATAATACATGGACTTATATTATTATTATAACATCATCTCTGTATTGCAGGAAGCATATCACATCCGTTTATAACATAGAATAAATATTAAATGCATACCTCCTAATATTTCATGGCTTATAATAGACATTCCACCATCATAGTAGTTCTGAAAGATAAAACGTCGGGTGATACCTGGTAATCTCATCAAAATGTGTAGCCACATTAACGTCTACATCTATAGCAATGATGCACCTACAGTCATTAGTATTTTTTTTTTAAACACATTTTTAACTGTCACTGTCACTGTGATTTATAATACTAATGGCATATCACTTTTTATTCTCCCTCTGAAGTGATATGTTGTAACTATCATTAAAAATTATTTTCATCAAAAATTCTAAATTCATCAAAATATGTATTCCAATGTAAATCATAGATATATCACTTACCTCCTTACGCCTACCCCCTCCCCCTCTAGTTTATTTAAAAGTCACAGATTGTTTTATATCATTATACACTTACCAGATTTTCATACATTAATGCCTGCATAGAATCCTATTTACTTGTAAATGACGTAATTACTAAAATGGTCAGACAACGTACCAAACAACTACTAGTGGAACATAAAATAATGAAGACAAAATGGACGTGAACACTGAACAGGATATACACTAAGAAAACCTGTAATAAACCCCCTACACACAGCACAACCACATGGAACCCCCTCCCACTGCCCCCGGGAAGAGGAGAGCAAGGCTGAGAAACATCTGGCAAACGGATACCAAAAGCACGATGGAATACACTGAGAGAAACTGAGAAAATTACTTCAAACCAACAAGGGTGGAGGATCATGGCTGACAGCCTATGCATGAAGCAGGCCTAAATCTGTAGGGAAATATGTAAAATGTATTGATTTATATAAGAATGTATATAATTATTTATACAACAATAGTCTATGGTGTTGAAAAATATAAGAAAAGGCATAATGGAAGTTAATTTAAAACACTCAACATAATACAAATATATTGATAAAATATAAAAGACAATATGTCTGTCCACCCACCATTATCACCAAAATATTACTCTGTCGAATCAGCTGTTCAACCAGGGTGGCAAGAACTTTCTTTTGTAGGGCGAGTCGAATGAAGTACCTGCCACGACCTTGCTTGGTACAAACCTACAAGGTCAAAGTAAGCACTACACATTACAATGATGGACATCATTACTTGGCATACCAAATCTGTAGGAATTTTAATATATGAAACGTGAAACATATCAACAAAAATGGCGGAGTCAATTTTTAAATTATAAGCACAATGTAAGTGTTATACCTGTAATTGCATAGCATGAATTTGTTACTTTTAGTGTCACAAACACACACATAAAAACACACTCAGCAAACATTGGCTTAATGTCAACCTAAAATTATACGATTTAAATAATTTCTTTATTAGCTAATATATTCAATATGTATCATATTGAAAGGTGATAGTATCCCATAAATACTTTCTCTGCCTCTTATTTTTTGCTTGTTGTGCATAATTTGGGTCTGATTTGCACAAAACACTTATAGTAGCTCGCAATTAAGAGAACCCAGGTTCAAACATCCGGCAAGTTTTTTCACTACATTTCTCACTCAGCTATATAAATGAGTACCTGGCTACAGACAGTCGTGGATATTTGTGTACAAATAGTTTTCTTATTAATTGCAGCATGGTTGGATGCTTCCGAGATAAGTCGAGATGGTGTTCAATTGAACAGGGCTGCAAGGGAGTAGAGGGTGGAGAACTTTCAACAATCCTGAGGATTGGATATTGTGCTGCATAAGAAATTATTTAATTAGTCACATTAACAGGATTAATTAATAATTATGCACATAGTTAAGATATTAAACTCCCAAAATATCCTTGCTGTAAAAACCTGTTTTCATTGCAATACTCATTGGTGTGAAGTACTCACAAACTTTGATGATTTCACTGTGTCCACTGTCATAGCCAACACAGGATTCGCTCTGTCAAAAAGAAAGCTATTAAACATAATTTGTATTACATAACTGATTATGTTAATTGTAACAGGCAGGGTTACTGACTAAATTATTAATTATCTCATTAAAACTTCACTAATCTGTTTTAATCTTTTGTCCTTTTTACTTTATGCTATTCCAATAAACATCATGTGAGCCTATAAGAGTCACTTCCCTTGTTTACCCTGTGGTGCCCTGTGTCATTGTGACAGCCAATGCAAATGGGAGTCATATCCTGTTTCCACTGGGGATCAAGCACTGACCTATCTAAAGAGATCAATGGGAGCAAGGGTTGAGTAACTAAGGAGGATGCAGATAACAGACTGTGTGTTTTGGGCATTCTCTTCACTCCCTTAACGCAAGCAAAGAAACATGAAAGATAGGTGGATTGATCCAGGAGATACTTACAGCTGTTTTCATACATTTATTCACTATTACTTATAGGTAAATTGACATTTAACAGTGGTAAAGACTGTTACTTGAATTGTTGACAGTAGATGCGGAATTTCCCCAGCACTGATATACGGATGTTGTGTATTAGAACAAGTTGAATTATGTTGTGGGAAACAAATCATTACACCATTATATGGCTACTAGATTATCTGTTAACTACATTGAGCCTTAATACTCAATAGGAGATGCTGGGTTGAAAGGGAAGGAGGGAGGGAGAGCGAGGGAGAGCGAGAGAGAGAGCGAGAGAGAGCGAGAGAGAGCGAGAGAGAGCGAGAGAGTGAGAGAGTGAGAGAGAGCGAGCGAGAGAGCGAGCGAGAGAACGAGAGAGAAAGAACGAGACAGAGAGAGAGAGAGCGAGAGAGAGGCTATTAACCTTGTATTTATTGTGATTAGGCTAGATATGCATGAGTTTATGTTCAATAAGTATTGTTTAATCACTAAGTTGTTCTAACTAGTTACACTTGTTGTGCGAGGCTACACAAGCCAGAGTGTATGTGACATTTAGTAGATGTGTCATATGCAGAGCTTGTATGAATGTACCAGAGTATTAACAGAGTGCTATCTTATCGCATTAATTATTGTTTATAGATTAATTATGTTAGCAGACATAATTAGTTATTAGTTTACAGCTGATAATTGGTTGTAAATCGGTTAATGATAGACTTGTTATAATTGGTACCATGCTTGGCAGTAGGACTGTTGCTTACTTGTTTACAGACAGCAAAGACATGTAGCATAGCTACTGATAGACTGTGTACATGTACTGAGCCGGTGCTCAGCTGCAGTAGTTTCTGCATTTCCTAGTTGGGGTGAGCACACATGATTGCATGCCTGGATGTCATAATGTATTATTAATTGGTTAGGAACAATTACATGCTTTGTCATATGTTAGGGAATTCATTTTAAGACAATACATATTGCTTGTGTTAGTATTATTTGTCCTGCATAAGTATTGGTTATACCTTATGTATGGAAGTATATAATGTAGTAACATATACATTTAATTGTAAATGCATTATTAACTGAGTATTTACTTTCTATATCGACATAATTACCGGGGGTAATTGGATTTATTACTGTGTTGATGTTACTTAGGATGCATTCGTTTCTCAACATGGGAGAGCGGTGTTTACATTAATATACATCTGTGTTTATTGATGATACGTCCGTCAAGGAGTTTTGCAGAATTTATGTCTATTTACAAATATCACAGGAGCTAGCCTGCTATTTGGTATCTGAGATGATCTACAGGCAATTTAACTATATCAGTATTAGGCAATGAATAGTGTGTTTCCTGCTATTCCTGAATGATCTTATGTTACCATTGTAACACATGTAATAATGAATTTTTTTCTTTTTACATGTTTATTTGTTCTTGTTTTATTATTCGAACACACCAGAATAAATGGTACAATCATTTACACGTGTTCTGTCTTCAATGATAAATCCCCTGTGTACATAATTAATATCTATATCATTTAAAAAATTAATATTCAAGATATTAACATTTATATCAGACATGATTGATTACTGAAAAAATGATTCAAACATGAGACAAGCACAACTTGAATTGCACTACTGCTGCATGTAGTAACACTTCAATTGGGCATTTACCGGTTCTTTGAAGCATTTGCACTGACAAATGATTCAACCCAGTTCCAGTAGTCTCTTCTTGTACGACCAAAAATCGTTGAGCTTTCTGAAAAGAGAACGGAAACTGAATAGCATATTTAAATACACTTAATCGCTGCTGCATTGAATCAACATCACTCATGTTGCTGCAGCTCACCTGGTGGTATGAATGAGCAACCAGATACAGCTAGCAGTGGATATCTGCATATAGAAATATTTTAGTGCACTAAATACAGTATAGCTGAAAACTTCAAATTGTTTGAGATGCGTAGTGTCCCAACTTCCAATGAACAGCTTTGTCAGGGAGAGAAGGATAAAGGCGATTAAGCAATCTTGCAAAGTGGTTATTGTGCTATATAAGAATAATTTACATTTTTATTGTGCTACATAAGAAGTTTTTACAATTTACACGTTTACCATCTACATGTTGCTTGACCCAAGTTAGAAATCACAAACCAGAAATCATTATAAAAAGCATCACTACATACTACATATATTGTAAATCTCACACCAGAAGAATTACTACATACAAACTCACGTTGAATTCCTTTCCTGAATATTACTTCAAGAGTCTCACAGAGTGGTCGCAAATTTGGATGTGAGTCTGTGATGGTATCAGGACACAGCCGAAGTGCCATGACATGACCTATCATAGAGAATGTTAGTGAGTAACACAGATAATAGTTACACCATTAAAAAGGTTAAACAATACAGGGTACCAAAAATCTTCTACTCTATTATAGTTGGCAGATAATGCCACGTATAATGGCATTTTGGCCAGGCAGTGTGTGTGTGTTTATGTGTTTGTGTGTGCGTGTTTGTGTGTGTGTGTTAAAGACATTTTTATTTTCCACATAACTAGTTTCACACAACGAACGTTATATTTTAGCTAATATTTTTTATCATAGTGTCTCATTACTTAATAATATTATCATTATTACTGTCACCATTATTTTAATCAGTATATGCCAATTTACATATATGTACACACCCGTGAACGGGACAGCCGTCCCGGATTTGATGGTGTCAAAATAAAGTTATTATTATTATTATTATGTGTTTGTGTGTGCGTGTGTCAATTATACACTGTATGCACGCATTATTAAAGGAGTAGAGCCAGGGAGGTTATGCCTATATAACCTCAACTTGCTGAGGACACTTCTTCTTCCAGTAATCCACTACCGACAATTAGAAACACTGGTGGTGGAAAGACACGGCTGACGAACGCCTAACGCTATATAACTATCGTTTAGTCCCCTCCCCCTCTCATGTGAGTAGCTATTACCAAGTAAAACTTAGATGCTGCCAATAATCCTAAATTAAGTGCTGTCCCAGTCTCGCTCAGTGACAGGCAGGCTGACAGTGACACTGTTACTGACTCAGTCACTGAGTCAGTGAGTGGTGAGACTGATCAGTCAGCTTGTGAAGTTGTGCGACTCACTGACTCAGTGACTGTGCGTCTGAATTTGATATTGCAACAAATCTATGCGGAAATGTATTCACCTTTTAACACTTTTAGCAGTGGATCTGAAACAGACATTGTACTTTAAATATATTTAAGAACACTAAAACACAAATATAACAGGTTTCAGCTGATCGCCTTTGCCTTCAAGGCTAAAAAAACCGTGAGGGGCAGGCCCTAGTTGCTGTTTGCCAAAAGTCTGCAGCAGTTAATTACGACATTCGAATTTGCCTCGGCATTGGTGTTATGATCATTTCAACTTCAGAAATGACCAAATGTAGTACTATTATAACAACTGTAGTTTTCTTCGTTCTGTTGGGTATGCATTTTGTTAGAGGTCCGGTTAGTTCATTGATGTTTGACGTGAGTCAGATCCCATTTCTGGCATAAACAATGGCGGGAGAAGGTGCCGATTTGAGTTTTCCAAACGTTGCAGAATTACTGCAGACTGCAAAGAATGCGTTTCACAAGAGGTTTCAGTGCCAGCCAACTCACGCTGCATGTGCACCCGGTCGAGTTAATCTCATAGGCGAACATACTGATTACAATGACGGGTTTGTTCTTCCAATGGTAAGCAAATTTTGTGAAAATAGGAAGCAAGTGCGTGCGCTCGTGCGTGACATCACTGCCGCTACCGTACCGGTGCCACGTAGCTCGACGATACGCTCCGTCGACCTCAGCCGTAGCAAGCGAAATTCTAAACACCTGTAACGAGATAGTGCAACGCGCTCTGCATGTGTAACGAGATAATGCATTGCTCTGTTGGTAGTGTCAGAATGTCTAATCGAGTGTGAGATCGTCCAATGTCAATGCATACAATGTCATGTTATAAGTTTCAAAAATGCCAAAACAGTAGATTTATAGGTAATTTTTTGTAACCATAAATGCGAATAATTTACTCTGTATTTAAAAAAAGATTACATTTTATTAATTAACACGAATTTGTATTATCACTAACAGTTCACCAGTCAAAAATTCCCTGTTAATCCTATATAAAAAAAACTGTTGTTGTTTATCTCTCGTCAGTTCAAAAGAAGACATGGTCATAAATGAATAAAATTACAATGTTCAGTAATTTACTTGTGTTCTTGCCATCTAGGTATAACATTAGCATGTTTGTTCAACTTCTGATATGCATCCACAGAGTTAGATCATTAATCTTTCCCCTAAAGACTAAAGTGACAAGCTGGCCCGCTGCACTGAAGCCGCTGTGGACCACTGGCTGCCATCTACTTGGACGGCAGAAAGTGCTGTACTCACTGGCAGGATATATAGAATCGAACTGTTGAGCAACGTAATAAATGAAAAAAAGTCTGCTAAAACGAATTTGTTAACTTGGATATGTACTACTTTTCTACCTTTTCTACTACTGTTGTTGTTAGTAATGTTGGCAGCTCTGTTTTGTTGTTGTTTTCCCTATTCTCTCATCTACTTTGCATGGTCTGTTTTTTAATCTGTGAAATTGTAATTAATTACATAGTTCTGGGTGTTCTTGCCAATGTCTTTGGAGGACGGACTTCAGTTGGTTGATTTTTAAATGACTTTTTTTTAAACACCACAACAATTGTGGATCTATTAGAATAACAAATTAAATAGTACTAAACTGTACTCACCCCTCACACAGTGAGACACTGTATACTAAGTATAAGCCTGTTGATTTGTTTCATACTGGCAACTGTTTGAACACATTGTACACAATTAAACAACACTGGCTAACTGATGTCAGTAAATAAATAACGTGATAATTATGTAGAAAACTTGCTGCAGTCCAATGTATATACAGGGACTGCAGTGGCTTTCTGCCTGGCAGTTGCATGGCTGTCACCAGCCCGTGTTGACTTCAAAGTATCATGTGTCAACTGATAGCGGCTGAGCGATCTTGTTCTACTGGTGTGTTCTATTTATATCTATGTATGCATCATATTTTGCAAAGAATCCCTTGCATGAAAAGCAGCAGTATATACATAATTTTTTATTACACAACTATTTTATTACACAACTAACTTCATCTTTACATGTAAAACTTGAACATAGCATTTGTTATTTATAAGCCAGTCTGAGCCATGGTGATATAGGCATGATGGGAGACATCAACGTAAACATAGTGTAGATGTATGGATGGGCATTATGTGTGTAGATGTGAACGGATTGACGCTGTTCGCGGTGCTCCCATAAAGCTCATAAAAAATGTCAACAACAGGCAAGGGGTAGGCATTGCACCTAGATATTTATTAGACTGTTTTCACTGTTCAGTCATCAAAGTAAGATGATTTAAATAATTCCAATTCAGACCATTGTTCAATTTGTTGTGCATGCCGGCGGTGTGGCCGGGTGTCTCTGTTTGAGCATTAAATTAGATCAGTCTCGGACTCGATTGCAATTACCAGAATTAGTTAACTAGCATTGTCCTTGTGAGGCGACACAGAAAAATGCGCGAGACAATACCCAGCAGAAATAAAAGCAATTATCAACACCCAGTTGGGTAAGTTAGGTAGAATTTGTTTGTTTGTGTTTCATTGAAAACCGGGAGATTTGCTGCTCCCGCCTGGAGACCAGGAGATGTAGTACAATACCCGGATGCTCCCAGCGAAACCGGGAGACTTATATGCAATGACCAATCCATATCGTCATGTATTAATATTATATTGTTAAATAAAAAAAAATCAAGTAAATTAGCATGTCATGGTGCAGGATATGATGTTAACATTATAATTAAAGTTCACGGTGAACACGCACAAAAGGCAAAAAACACTCCTATTTGGCTATTATCTCAGCATGGAATAGACTCGGTCAACCAGGACTGCAGATGTTCACAGTGCCCATCAAAGATGATGTTCCAAAAAGCCAGTGGTACCACAAGAGGGCACAGTGAGCAACTGGTTACAGACACTTCTTCTCGACAAGAGTGGTTAAAATGTGGAACTCTCTGTCAGACGACACAGTTCAGGCGTTCAGGTCAGAACAGTAAACGAACTGAAGTCATGCCTCCGAAGAGATTGGAGAGGTCACCCAGACCTGTATAATTAAAAAAATTCAAATTAACCAACTTGACTATGCAAACCGGATAAAACATATGTCTCGAGATGGTCTCAATGCTCAGTTTTGGGCAACTACTGACTGGTCTTGAGGTAAGATGTACATCATGTTGCCAAGCAATTATTAATTATTTACTCAGAACTGTCCATTCCAGAATTAACCATTGGTACATTGTTTTGTGTGTTTAAAAACTATCCATGATGATTCCTGAGGAAAAATATTAACATAATCTGTTTAGTGGTGGAGACACAATTCTCTGGTCAGAGAACTATTGACTTCTTTCAGGCTCTGCCTCTCATGACTCTGGTTGTCGGCAACAAGACTGACACAGGCATATGTCGAGTCTTCACAACTTCCCCTGTCGATGGACCAAGCTATGTCGAATTCGCGATCAATTCGAGTCAGGAACCACTTGCCCCAAGCAAGCCAGCATGGGCCAATTATGTGAAGGGTGTTGTTGCATGTTATCAAGGTAAAATTGTAAGAGTTACGAATGTGTTCAAACAATTCAGTGAGTTCATCTTATAGCCTCTCCTCTTTAATTCTGTGTTCTCTGTGACGGTAAATAGATGACAATGTCAAACATAGCTCTGCTTCTTTTGGTCCATGTGAGACATTTGGTAAAAATAGGATGCTGGGTAAGGTGGTGTCTGCATATTACATAGTACTACATCTTGACAGGAAGTGACAGCATCATTATAGTATTTTGAAAACATTAAATCATTTTTGTTTTACATTTTATTTACAAGATGTAACAGCCAAAACAACAAATCCCGTAACTTTGATGTAGCGTTCATCCAGACTAAACAAACTCTTGATTCTTCTCATGTTAGGTCCACAAGTGTCCTTCGATGTTGTCATTGTGTCATCAGTCCCTATTGGCGGTGGACTGTCCAGCTCTGCAGCACTAGAGGTCAGCACCTATACTTTCCTCGAGGCCATCTCACCAACCACAACACCGATAACAGACAGACAGAAAGCCCTCGACTGTCAGAAGGCAGAACACACATTTGCTGGGATGCCCTGTGGAATTATGGATCAGTTCATCTCAGTGATGGCGAAGAGGGAGCATGCATTGCTCATAGACTGCAGGTCAGTTGGGTTCAGTTGTAAATTGTGTACTAGTAATGAATTAATACTAATGATGTGCAATTATGATTTAATTGTAATTAATTACAGTTGTTATGAAGTCATAATTGTGTTGTTCTAGAACAATGTATTTGTAGATGTGTTTTAATACGCCTTCAGTAGGTTGTTGTTGCAGCAAGGTAACAATAATAATATGTGGATAGCAAATTTGAATTGTTGCCTTCGGTTTCTTTTGTAACTGATCCTCATCCTATTGAAAAAATATGTAGTTGCCTTTTTGTGTTTGCTTTTGTAACTATTTGAAAACAATTATTCAAGTGAACATCACATATAACTGATAATAATACTTGATAACAATTATGTTATAATATAACTGGATTTTATTTTATTAGTATTACAGAATGAACCACGATCTGTTACACACCACACGCACACGCACACGCACACGCACACGCACACGCACACGCACACACACACACTTATTGTCACTACATGTTATTTTTTGAACTAGGTCAATGGAGGGCCAGTTAGTTCCCCTCCAGGACAACAAGGTGGCAGTACTGATCACAAACTCAAATGTAAAGCATGAACTGAGCAGCAGCGAATACCCGGTGCGGAGAGAACAATGTGAAAAAGCAGCCCTGGCTCTTGGCAAGAAGAAACTGCGTGACGTCAGCATGGATCAACTTGAAGGTAAGCTCTTTGAAGTCAGCAACTCAACTGCCAAGGACTGCATCAGAAAAAGTTATAACATAAATTGTTTATAGATACAAAGTAGATTGATCAATATCAGTGATGTATAAAATACCATTTACTGTTAAGTTTAAATAATGTTTCAGTGTTGTAATTTTTCAAGATGTAATAATAGTGGTAACAAATAAGAGAGTATTCAGCATCGATATTATGGCCTGTCTCTGTAACTTTGTTTTAGTCTGACACTAATCGATAACTCACTAACAGTTGAATTATAACTATAACCCATCATAAATACAAATGAAAAGATACATATTAAAGCCCATCTACATTTGCCACAATTCCTGATGTTACAGCTTTTTAAAGATTTACCAGCCTGAGAAAGCATGTTCGAGAAACTGCATGTGTTTTTGTGCATCCGCTGCTCAGCTGCAGAAGCTTCCCTTGAGCCAGTCATCTTCCGTCGAGCACGCCATGTCATTGGTGAGATTCGGCGGTGTGAGGATGCGTCCTTAGCGCTGGAGAATGGTGATTACTCAAAGTTTGGCAAACTGATGGTGCAGAGTCACAACTCACTTCGGTAGGTGTCCTGTGTAGCCTAGGTGTCCTAAGTTGGTGTCCAGTGGGTAGAATTAATCTAACCTTGTGTGTGTTCTCATTTATTAATCTAATGAACTGAATAAAAAAAAAATATATTGATTATGTTCAAGTTTCAGATTTTAAAAATGCACTGTCAGTTTAAGACATTGTATTGAATAGGGAAATTTTCCTTTAGCTACATATTAAAATGCTAGTAATAAAACTGACAATGCACATACAGTTAATAAGACACATTACAAACAGCATTAACATGCTCTACTAAACAGTTTACTTAAAACTATGATTTAAGATATATGATTTGTACGGCCAAGGGAATAACAAATTCTTTTAATGTTTTTCTTGTAAATGGCACTTTCAAATGGCTCCTTGGCAGATGTTTCTAGAAAGCTGAGTTTGGGGATGGAGAAGATCATATATTTGAATTGCTTTTCTTTTTAGTGCCACATTATATAATTTGATCTCTGATCAGAGCCAGGCAATTTGCTCCCTGTGTTGACAACGAGAGCAAGCTTAATTTTATTCTATCAAGTGACCATTTTCCTTTGTTCAATTATGAAAAAGGCTTGCATTATGAAAAGGCTTTCTATCATCCTTCTATATTCAAACTTTTTAACGATGCTGTGACTGACATAAAAAGTTGTTTAAATTTAAAGTATGAATATGATTTCATGCAATAATTCCAGTGTGGGTGAATACTTCCCTCAGAACTCGAGATAATATTCAGTTAAACAGGTTTGCCAGCAGTTAGTACACTAAAGTATGTTTTGTTTTCAGGAATGACCTTGAAATATACTACAGTTTGAACTGTACAGCAACACATGTTTTGCTTTCAGGGATGAGATTGAAGTATTTGAAGTACACTGTACTTTGGAGTGTACTACACTTTAAAGTACACTGTAGTACATGTGTTGTTTCAGGGATGACTTTGAAGTGTCATGCGGGGAGTTGGATAGCCTGGTGGAATCTGCCCTAGAGGTGCAAGGGGTGTTTGGCTCCCGCATGACAGGAGGGGGTTTTGGGGGCTGCACTGTCACCCTTGTGAAAGCTGAGGTTGTTCCAGAAGTCATCACTCACATGAAGGTAGGAGGTTATTGGCAAGTGCTTAATTAGTTTTCTTAATAACCTCAATACTAGCTCTAGTCTTTTTAAGACTGGTTTTATGCAACAACATGAATGTATTTGACTTCTGCATTACTTTTAAGTTGTTTTGTTTTATTGTTATGTTGTCATAATTGATTAATGTAATTTTTCTGAGTCAAAAAACTACAATGGAAACAAATGCTTACACTTTCTTGAATGAAATTGGGTAAAAGGAATTTCTTATGCATTAGTAGTGGTGTTTATTTTGTGAAATAAAAACAATCCCAGTAAATGTATATTATAATTGTTGATAGGTGACAAATGCACAGGCACACTCTTATGCAGACAATGGTTGAATTATTCATTAAGCAGTTACAGGGTGCACCATGTACCATGAGACTACAGTAGATTTTAGGTGGAACCAA
Source organism: Ridgeia piscesae (assembly GCA_025642075.2). Taxonomy (NCBI): domain Eukaryota; kingdom Metazoa; phylum Annelida; class Polychaeta; order Sabellida; family Siboglinidae; genus Ridgeia; species Ridgeia piscesae. The sequence continues at coordinate 264,332 of JAODUO010000085.1, read as the reverse complement.
TCAAGAATCATACTTCTGTTGGCATTGGGCTACAGTAACATTAAATAAATGTTATGTATCATTTTGTCTTCAGAATCGCTACAAGGGAACGCCAACGTTTTATGTCTGTTCACCATCAGATGGAGCCACGTGTCTCAACATGCAATAGTAGCACATGCGGTGAGCAAGACGGAAGTTTAAAATGTTAATGTTACTGCTCTTCTGAGGTGTTTCCTCGTCTCGGTGCCAACCATTGCTAGAAACAACCGAGTGATAATTGGGGGATCATATTAAATTGTTTAAGTATTTCTGTGTTTCACGTTATTCATTATCCATGGAGAAATGTATCTCATGCAATGGGTGTTAAAGGCAAAAGGTATACTAATATATTACATATATATAGTCACAATTTTTTTTGCCTGTTTCATATATTGCACAATGTAGCTGTTTATGTGATCTCTTGATATTTTATTTTTTAATAACCATACGTGTTCAATATTAATACATTTACGTAAACAAGCAAGATTTTATACATTGCCCATAATGGTATATCATATTTTATGCTACTATGTATGTATTGTGCCATTAATTTCAAGACAATAAATCGTTAAACAAGACACTTTTGTGTTATGCAATTAACCATTTGCAATCAACATGAAATAAAATTGTGAAATAAATCTGTCGGTTTTACACCTAATTTTGAAAGACCCAGATCACTTTGGAACTTCCCAATTGTGTTTATGTCCTAGAAAAACTGCTGGCATAATATCCTGATTATAGTTGCAAATGGATGTTTTTATTAACCCTTTGCCAGCTTTATGAGTTTCTGTATGGTGGTTAACATCTTTCAAATATGTCTAATAAGATCTGGAAACTTTCCTGGACTTGTCCTTTATTTATGGAAAATCTCTTCATAAATATAGATACAATGCTTCAATGTACACATTAAATCTATGCGTTATTCATAACTCACAGGCAGCAAAACAATGACTACCTTTACACAACATTCTAATCAATCGACTGCATAAAAACAATATCACATTGCATCATCAAAAAAATTGTATATGGCACCAATATATTACAATTTATTTTAAAAGGTACATTTACCACCTGCATACACTTACCCTCCTTTTCAAATAATGTCCTTTAACCAACAGAACCTGTATGTCAAAACAATTACTAGAACAAAATAATTTAAAGGGATTTTTTGTTCATATTGCAAATTCATATAAACTTTTAATGTTTAAAAAAATGGGGCCAGAATACCTAAAACATTATTAAACTGCCATCATTGCTTCAAACCTTAAGCCACAGCCACACCTATGGAAGCATTCAAGCTACCATGTAAAAAATCTGATTCCTTGCCAAACACAACAATTTCAATAACAAAAATAGTTTACCAAGACATATTTGGGCAGTCAACGAGTTATATGAGATATAGTTTATATTCTATAACATGATTTTACTACTTAACAGCAAAGCAGTCACACTCCCTTAATGTATGAGGACTGCTCATAGGTCCTAATATTTTAAAAGATCATCATACAAAAAGTCATCTTCTGAAGTAGTATGAATAACATTAACTATAAAAGATTGTTTCGTGCCAGTTCACTGATAAAATAACATGCTGCAATGTGATGAATGTTGAACTTTTTCAAAACGTGTTTGTTTGCCAAATCTTGAACAACATAATTTTCAACATCATTCCCAAAAGCAGCAATCGTACAGATTAGTTACAACATGTGCACTGGTGATGGCAACAAATGGCACTGCAGGTTGTGTCTCTGACATATTGAAAGTAGCAGCCAGAAATGTTGTTGTTCTCATGATCCATTCACCTTTAGTACCTCGATCTCAAAGACAAGTCTTGCATTCGGAGGAATCGTGCAGCCGCGTCAAGGAAAAACAACAAATTAAAATATGCATTAATAACAACAATAATGTTTATACGTTGAAAGTATATCTGTAAGCTTCCTGAACCAGTGGTTTGTTTTGGGTCTCGGAAAAAGTTGGGCCAAAGTTGGTCATCCATTAGTTTTCCATGCACAAATGTGATGTCAATGAGATTCTTTAACGTGTCACCATTCAGGGCCAAATGGTCCCCCATGGCTTTACCTAGAAACCCATCCACTTGTTATTTGGGCAGGTACAGTTAGCTTATGGATGGGTAACATGTGTGGTTAAATGGGTAACAATTGGGGGATCCCAAAAAGTTACTACAGTTTTGTTATCAACTACTAATTCAATAGTTGATAACATAATTGAAGTAAATTGTTTTGAAAGTGTGCATTTCTGGATACACTGTGTCGGTGGGGATATGATTTTATATATACATATATATATACATATACATCTAGAATGGCTTCTATGTATTTTCAAACACACGAGTCTACTGTCTACCATGATCCTACATAAGGCCCTGGCTCCCCTGTAACATATAACTATCTATGAGGTACCATGTTATTTTTTTATTGACGTGCATAATCTTTCCACAAGTAAGTCCTGACATTATCTACATGCATTTACAAGGATCTAATGTGTTGATTAAAAAATATGTTTATACTATTCCACTGGATTTAATTTTAATGCCAAAAGCTGTTAAAGGATATCCAAAGGTCGGGAAGCCCTTTGAGCCGTAGCCCTTGTGTGGCTCAATGTATAACCTTCCTAATTCTCCTTTCTTCATAGTCTTTTATACCTTCATCCATCCCTGAAAAGGAAAACAGAACGGCTGTCACATTTACCATGTCTTCTGTGGATTGGCAAATTTCTCTGGCCTACTGTGAACATGTAGATTTCTTCCACCCAACAATTAAGAACAGCTTAATTGATAAAATACATTTTAGTTGGTGTAGTCTGTGATTTGCTTAACTTAAAGCTGCTTCCACAGACTCAGCCTGTTTATACCCATCTTAAATTAAGTTTTTAAAATAAATGAATACATAAAGAAATACTGGTAGGATGTAAAGGACAACTAAACATCCATTGTGCTGCAACCGTCCCCAGACACATTCTCATAATCAGAACGTGTATCTGGCCAGGTTACATCTTATCTGTCCTTTTACCTAATTCACTGTCACAAGCATTACTTGCAAAATGTAAACAAACCAGCCATCAGTTTGACATTCAATGATCACATCGAAAGCGTAGTTTTAATATGAAATAAACCATTACTTCAGTACAAATTCAATAAATGACAACTGGCTTGCTTTACCAGTTAATATATAAATTACAAGAAGCTAGAAATGTTGGCAAACTATTTATAATATTTTTTTATTGTGGCTCAAATAATTTCACTCACCCGCAATCACATTGCCAATACCAACTTTGAATGAGAACGGTTTTCCACTTCCTTCTCTTGTGCTAAAATACACAATTATATTTAAGTCCACACCAGTATATAACTAATAAATACTTTTGAGCATTGACCTAATAACCATACATACTATAAACATAGTATACAGCCATATGTTTATAGTTATTTATGACTCAATATTATGTGACTACACTGGCATTGATTAGAACTTGGAACAACATTTGTACTCAGGTATTGGGCAGAAGCTTCAGCATCAGCCATTCTGTTCTTCTTGTGGTTAGTTCATCACTCTATGTTAGCTCATCACTCTATGTTAGTTCATCACTCTATGTTAGTTCATCACTCTATGTTAGTTCATCACTCTATGTTAGCTCATCACTCTATGTTAGTTCATCACTCTATGTTAGCTCATCATTCTATGTTAGCTCATCACTCTATGTTAGCTAATCATTCTATGTTAGCTCATCACTCTATGTTAGCTAATCATTCTATGTTAGTTCATCACTCTATGTTAGTTCACTCTATGTTAGCTCATCACTCTATGTTAGTTCATCACTCTGTGTTAGCTCATCACTCTATGTTAGTTCATCACTCTATGTTAGCTCATCACTCTATGTTAGCTCATCACTCTATGTTAGCTCATCACTCTATGTTAGCTCAATCACTTTTCTATGTTAGTTCATAAACCTATGTTAGCTCATCATTCTATGTTAGCTCATCACTCTATGTTAGCTCATCACTCTATGTTAGTTCATCACTCTGTGTTAGTTCATCACTCTATGTTAGCTCATCACTCTATGTTAGCTCATCATCTGTTTAGCTCTATTAGTTAGTTCAACTTGTGTTAGCTCATCACTCTGAGTTGTTCATCATTTATGTAGCTCATCTATTTTAGCTCTCACTCAGTAGTTATCACTCATGTTAGCTCATTGGTCTATTTAGCTATCGCTCTTGTTAGTCACCACTCTATGTTAGCTCATCACTCTATGTTAGTTCCTCACTCTAGGTTAGTTCATCACTCATGTTGCTCATCTATGTTAGCTAAACCAATGTTAGCTCATCAATATTTAAATCCATCACTTACGTACCTCACTCTATGTTAGCTCATCCTTGTGTTAGCCATTGTGTTATCATCACTCTAGAGCTCATCACCTATGTTATATCACTCATGTTAGCTCATCACTCTTTCAACCTATGTTAATTCATCACTCTATGTTAGCTCATCACTCTGTGTTAGCTCATCACTGTGTTAGCTCATCTCTATGTTAGCTCATCACTCTGTGTTAGCTCATCACTCTGTGTTAGCTCATCGCTCTATGTTAGCTCATCACTCTATGTTAGCCACATGTTTGAGCCTAGAGTACTGTCAAGTTTGGTTTTCAGAGTTGTCCTCTAGAATTAGTGAGTCCACTACAGGTTACACATTTACCCCTACTTCCCCATGACACCAGATAGAAAGAACCGCCGGTTTTTAGTGTCTCTTCGGAAAGACACAGGCAATGTGAGGTAAACGAAATTGTCTAAGTTTTGAAATGACAGCAAGTGGGATTTAACCACCGTCCCCTTGATTGACAGTCCATGTGTCTACCCCCGTGTGACCACCGCTCGGATCCTGTTGGATGGAAATGAGGTGCAGTTCCCACTATTTTGCAGTGTTTAACTGTTTTGCAGCTTTGCCTCGCCCCTCACTCAGGACCTCCCCACTGTCAGATATGACATTGGGACTGGGGGGAGTGGGGGGTACACTTTTCGCAGGACATTCACTTTTATACACTTCTCTCATTCTCTTACATCTGATAGGGCATGACTTTGATTCTGAAGAAGATGCTGGTCAAATAGTCACACCATTTTCTAATTATCGGGATTTTTTAATTCTATCTCCTATTCCCCCCAAACAAAAATAACTATACTACAAAATGCCACCACTTCTTTTTTATCATAGCCACTTGGTGTCATATGCCATATATAATTCGGAGTGTTGCCGTAGACGTAGCCATAGCCATAGGCATAGGGCTGGCAATGCGGTGGTTGACTGGATTTAACATTCAGCAATGTTTCAATTGGCTAGATCCCCAGAATTTATAAACTGTCAACCCTTTGAGTTTAAAGCAAAGCGCCAACTTGACGCTAACAGGCAGTACGAACTTACATCGACCCGTGTCCTCGGCGTGTCTGTGCCGTACTCGAGTCTAGCGCGGCCAGTGCAGTCACGTTGTTTATGTTTACACGGCAAACGTCAGATCCTTACCTCCAAAACGTTGTTTTTGTCTCCTCCAGTGATCCTTCGCAGTGAATTGTAACGAAGTCGCCCTTTTTCACTTTCTTCCCTTTACCCTGTACGAATATTTGCTTTGTAACCCCATCGCTCACCCTTATGACAGCTCTGATCACGCTCGTCATTTCGACAGTTCTACTACTTCGATATGAATGAGGCGGACTACGCTACGCTGTGTCAAACCCACTGTCAAATCAGACACGCCGTGCCCTATAAACAGTGGCGCCACCAGGTGGGTCGTGTACATATAATATATGGTTCCAAACCATTCCGCCAGTCTCCACTCACATAGTTTTTATTTGGGGTGAAAGGGGGTAGTTGAAACAATGGTTATTCTAACCAATCCTAAATATGTTGAAACCTGTATTACTTATCACAACAAACTGCATGCAGGCGTCAGAGTGCGTATATTTGCCATTTATAAAGATACAAAGCGAAACTATGTACATACATAAGCCCTACAACAAATGTATACGCCCTATAACAAATTTGATTAATCTCTTTCAGTTATGCTGTAGATCTAAATGAGGCTAATTCTGGCTAATTGAAACACGTGATGGGGTGAGGTGAAATATGTTTAGATCATTAAAATATTCCGGTTGTGCCGATTTACCAAAAAAATTGATTAGCATATCACATTGACAAAGACAATTTGATCTAAGATGTGATTAATGCAATTAAGTTTGCGTGACGCAGAACTTTGTGCACGAACAGCCGCAATGTTCGTATGATTTGTTGCAATGGTTTCACCGGGGCTACATGGCACATGTTTCAGCTATTATATAAGGTGCTTTGTATTACTTTAGCGAGCGATGCTTCAACAAACCCGTGTGTCCAACAGACACGGCCGGTCTCCATTATTGAAGAACTGGGCTGACAGCAGACAGCAGGCGTCTGGTGCACCAGTTGCCATTTTTCTATCCCCACGTTTTACTCAAAGCGAGTCTTTGTACGTGTAAGGGATCGTGATGTTGAACACCAGACTTAATTACACACTGACGATGTGAGACTGTTTATTTGTATAATTGACACCTACACGTGGTGTAACAATAAAACTAATGTTACATGAAGTGACCGAACCATATCATTATATTGACATAGTACACGACGCATAGTATTTCAGTTCTCAACATCATTCATCTACACAGACTAATTATAAGGAATAGTTATAAAACCCCATGATATATCAAACACACCGTTTATAAATACTCCAGAAACGCATGACATATCAAACACACCGTTTACAAAGATTAATACAAACGCAACTAATAACAATAACATCAGTCAAACTAGTTACATTCACAACATTTGTGATACAATCAACATATCTTGTGGATCCCTCCACACGCTACACGTAGACCTGTCAACTCTGAACTATATAATTGACCGGTCGCTGTCTACGTCGCTGTCCATCTGCGTGGCTCAGCCGCAGGCAGGCGTTTAAAGTCTGGCCCGACAGATGACGCGCTACTCCCACATCCTCATAGCTTCCCTACCAGGAAGGCTACCGTAAACACAATGTAATAGCGGCCGCTCTAGCCCTTTGGGAGCCTGTATCAATATGTTATAATGCTACACCTTTACCACAATTCTACACCTTTACATACACAAAAGCAGGTTCGCTTGTTGTATTGTGGTCCTGGATCATGAATCACTGTCACCTTATGACCGTTATTGTCTAACGAACTTGTCTGTCCTCTGTCTTCACGCGTACACACGATACGCGCGCGTGTGCGTGTGTGTGCGTCTGAGTGTGCGTGTGTATGTGTGCGTGTGTGTGTGCTTGCATGCGTGCGCGTGCGTGTGCTTGAATACCATACATTGGCATATGTTTGAGACCTCCTGTTACGTTTTTGCCATAAACTGATTACTTGCTTTTACCTCTTGCTATACCTGCGGACGCTCCACGTTGACACAACTTATTCATGAATGTGTTACAGTTGACCTACCTTTTTCAACAAACTGCAAACCTTGAAAACAAGTCACCATCTCGCGTGTCGACGGATCCGGTCACGGGTGGTTTGCAATGAGCCCACTGCCCGCTGGACTGTGTCGAATTGATTGCTTTCCTGGCAGCGCTGTCTATTTCTGGCTACCACAGACCGTGTGTAGTGGCCCCGCTTTTCGCGGCAACAACAATAGACTTCGACATGTGCTGCTAACGCGACAGGATTGTCGGCGACGACAGGTAAGTTTTGTTATCCAAGGATTGACCGTAAAATATAACTCCTTAATTCTGAGAGACGTGCGTGGATCGGGCAGTCCACTTTAAGTTTAAAGAAGAGCTATGGAATTATATGATAAACTTTTCTTCAGCTGCCTACATAACTTTTCGCTAATTATTATTATTGTTTATAAATCTTTATGACCACGTGCTCGTGGGCGCGAATTGACATCACATAGTGTACCATGTGTTACAATGTTTTAGTCGAAAAACCACCATATAATTACTGCATGAACCAATATCTCCGATGGTGTATTGACAGGCGGCATACACCCATAGCATCACGCCGATGACCCTGAAGTCAATTATTGATTCTTGTTTAAAAACAGGTGATCTAAGCTCTGAGAGATCTGAGTTCTGAGCTAAGATGGCATCGCTGTGACGGAAAGTGACGTAGACACTGAGTCGTGTAGAACGAACCAGATAGATTCCAAGTCACTGTAGAAAACGTGAATCAGCGCAGATATACTTTCAGTGATCACTGGTACAGCGACACACAGGAAATTTGGCAAGGGATCTGACTGGATTATGTTATGTAGAATAGCAATTAAGTCATAGCAACTACTTGTTCCGGTAGAATAGGCGTAATATTTTTGCATTGCAGGTTAGAGTGAATACGCTGGTGTGTTAAGGGGGTGGTCGATCCTAATCCACTTGGAACCTCTCAAAGGCAGAAAGTCAAACTACTTATGCAGTACAGCGTGCATAAACATATATTCTACTTAGAATAAACAATATATTTTAAACACAACAGTATATATTCATATAAACGTACAATAGAAGTTTCTCATAATCTAGCTATTATCAAACACATTTTGGAACAGTTTCTTCCCAATCACAGTAAAACGCATTTGTTCCAGAATAGCGTCATCCAAAATATAATATTCTTGATTAAACCAATCCACCATGCGCATTGATATGATGTACATGACACCATAGGCATACATCACACGATATATCATACATGTGTGGGTGTATATGTGTGCGTGCGTGCGTGCGTGCGTGCGTGCGTGCGTGAGTACATGCCTGCATGCATGCATGTATGCCTGCATGTTTGCATGCCGTATTGGAGCAATACGTTTGTTCACCGCAGTGATTCTTTCTCAACGAGCACACAGAGGACGCCACGATGGCCGACAAGTACCACAAGGTCAGCGTGATCGGGTCAGGTACGTTCGGTAAGGTGTGGCTGGTCGTGAACCGTGAGATGGCCAGGCCGTACGTGATCAAGGAGATCGCCGTCACCGGGCTAACGACAAAGCTGCGCGAGCAGACGCTGACGGAAGTGGAGGCGCTGAGTCGCTGCAAGCATCTCAACATCATCCGCTACCGAGACGCCTTCGTGCACGACGGGGCCCTGCACATCGTCATGGAGTACGCCGAAGGAGGTGGGTTTCTGTCACATCTGTCAACTCACGATTAGTGAAATTTTAGATATCCACTTGTATTTAAAGTAACTGCTTTATTATACCTGCTCGTAGGGCGTGAACAAGCAAATTAGCAATACTTGTTATAATAGTCTTTGGTTGCAGGCGACCTTCACGGGAGGATTAAAGACCAAAATGGGATACAGTTCAACGAAGACGTGAGTCCAATAACAAAGCATTAGCTTCACGTTGCGAAGGAAACTATTACAACCAATCTTCTAGAAAGTTTGCAAGGCAAACTCTTTCATTTTATTGTCTTCAAGTATATATGAAACAGACATTAGCTAAGTTTTGAACACTGATTGCAGAGTTGCATCTAGTTATTCATCACTTTGCGCGACTAATAAATCACATCGGCGTTATGACAACGACTGTTACGAGTATTTGTGAAATTCTTCATAATGGAGGCATAAAAAAAATACGATCACAAATCATATTTTATCATACCCGATATAATAAAGCAATTATGGTTAAATTAAGCCCTATTTCATTTATTTAACAATCACCCTTCAGATATACCCTTTACTGAATAAACGGCCGTGATATTGCATTGTGTTTTAGGTTATCTTGGATTGGTTTGTACAGATCAGTTTTGCGCTGCGCTACATACACGGACTAAAGATCCTGCACAGAGGTATCGTTCCTTAAGTTTCACTAACTCACTAACTGTTCGTCCTGTCTTAGAAATACTACCAAACAGATCTTTTTCCCTTTTTGGGCCCCAAAAACCCCCCTTGGCCCCCAAGGGTTTGGGAAAAAACCCCCATTTGAAATCCCCCCCTTTTCCGCTTTTAATTTCCCCTAATTTTGTATATCATTCGTGGCGCACCTACAGCAACCCATTTTTTCCACTACCGACAACCGTCTCAGTGGGTTTTCTATCCAACCATTTCACGACAGTCACGTACACACATTTTACAACTTTCTGGCAGCCACAAACAACCAGTACCTAAAATGGGTTTATTAAATACCAGTGCTAATTTCTCACGTCAAATTAATTTTGCAGATCTGAAGAGCCAGAACATATTTCTGACGAACAACCGCCTACTGAAGGTGGGTGACTTTGGCATCGCCAGGATACTGCAGGGCAGCAACGACCACGCGTTGACTTCAATCGGCACGCCCTACTACTTCAGCCCCGAGATCTGTCAACAACTGCCGTATCCTCCCAGTGGAGCTTTAGTCTTCTGTTGGCATGTACCAACTTTTCATCCTCTTGGTTTTTTTGGAATTCGTTCAGATTTGTTGAGAAATGTCCGGCCTTAAAGAAAAGAAGAAAAGATTCCGGGTCGTAGACTTCAGTTTTTATGAGCCGTTGTATGTCACAACGGAGTGCAGATGGAGGTAACGAAATAGGTGGTTTTGGCGGGTGTGTGAGTTTTATCCGTGGAAGTTCCAACGGGTGTATTGTAAAGTTGCTTTTCTTAGCCTGAAATCCTCGTGGGTTTCGAAACTCCTATGGTTGCATGGCTTCGCAGCAATTTTTTTTAAATCTTTTTCTTACATTGCTTTATCGTCACAAACAACAATTGCAATGCCACAATGACTACGGCACGCAAGTGAGTCTCGTTTCCGGTTTGTTTAGAGCGAAACTGGTCGCTCTAACCTGGTCCCCACCTCGTTGTCTGGAAGCGTATTCAAGGTAAGAAATACTGTAACAGCCTACGTAAATAGTTTGAAAGTAATACTAATCTACCTACTCATAATAGTCCCTACCTTATAGATTAACTTTTTGTTGGGTTGAAACCTATACAACTTAAATGGAGGTTTCTGCTGTGGCAGTTGAACGCGAAATAATACAAACCTATTTCGAGTCTTTGGGGACCGGATCATGACAATAGCATAACAACGACATGACAGCAGGCGAGACTCGCTTGTCCTATAACTGGCCATTCAATTCCGTGTGAACGGCCTTGACCACGCCAGGTACGACTACAAGAGTGACATGTGGGCGGCCGGGTGCGTTCTCTACGAACTCTGTTGTCTGCGCTATCCGTTCGACGCTGCTGACCTCGGCGCCCTCGTCGTTGCCATAATGCGCGGCCGCTATGATGAAATCCCGAGGTGAGTTCGGTCGTGGCCAGTGACGCGGGAACTAATTTCATTTTGGGCGCCAAGACTCGCCGGAGCTTCAGCAACCCTCGGTCTACCCCGGCGTCTTGCGCCGCGGCGGGTTTCTCGTCTCGTCTCTCGCCGTTCACTCGGCACACACACGCACGCGCACGCGCCACGCGCACGCGCACGCGCACGACGCACACACACCACACACACACACACACACACACACACACACACACACGTAGGCCGGGGAATGGATTGTTATTGCAATTGCAAAACTTTCCTTTCCCTGAATGTACCTTGCTGCGGTCAGTGTGGTTGGATCAGGAGGCACAACCACTTTGACTGGCCGGCGAATAAGTTCTACGATAACCTTGCTCCCCATATTTCCGTTTTCAAGCGTTTTTTGTGTGTATGTGCGTACTATTCACAAATGTTCACACCCGTCCCAGCGTTACTTCTGATTTACTGGGGTCAGAACCATGTTTGTCGACCACCGAATTTGCAGGGGGTTGCTGTCCCCTTGTCTCCATTGGTCATGGCGCTGTACAAACCGATCTTAGTTTCCGTAAGCTTACCGTCCACGAAATGGATTACTCTAGTCCTAATTACGATTACACAACTTTTAGTATCGTATTCTGCGTTTGGTAACTGCTAAAATTGTTGCAATTTCGGAACTTTCGAATTGTAGACAAATCATTCCGTTTCTAAGCCAAAAACCTCTTCATATGTGCGACGCGTTCGTTGTTCGTTCTCACATTCAAGAAAACTGATTCAGCTCACTTCCTGCTAATAATTACCACCCGAGGCTGATTCCGGGTAACACAACAAACGACGTCGCTTTAATACTGAATAAAATAACATCCACTTGTAACATACCACCACCACTAACATGCATCGCTTCATATTATTTTGCTCTGGGTCACGCAAACGCAATCATCGATTTCAGCAACTACGGTCAACTGTTGCGTGACCTTATCGCGGTGCTCCTGCGGAAAGAGCCAGAGAGGAGACCCACGGCCGAACAAATCCTATGTATACCGATGATGCAGTCGCACGTGAACGACTACGTCGGCCGAATGTCGGCCATTCGCGAGCAGTCCACGCCGTTGCCGACACGTCGACTGAAGCGGGCCCACGACAACGCGGGTGTCAGTCCAAGCGTTGAAAAAGAAAACGTGAGCAGTTTCTAACTGGGCGTGAAACAGATGTTGGACAGAGTATTGTTTTAATCGATGTATACGTAGTCGGGGGATGCTATGGAATCCCGTGGACAATAACTGATTAGAAGATTCCACCTATTTAGGTGTGCATCGGAAGGAACAACATTAACCATGTTGCCAATCACGGAGGTGTGGCAGATGGCCGCTATATTGTTTTTCAACATGGCCGACATTAAGTAATTTTTTAACAATAACTCCGTCTGTAAACTTCGTATGATGCTGTTTCGGTGGTAACACCTAAATCTGAATGGCAAGGAACGTAAAAAAATCGTGTCTTATGTACAACCGCAATACATGGTTTTCAGCCATTTTGTTTAGTGTTTATAAGCACTAAACAAAATGGCTGAAAACCATATGTATACATATCAATCTTCAATCGTTCTCATCTTCATCACGTTATGAATATTTCTTGCCAATTTTCACACGGTTCCCATTGGTTTGGAAATGTGAACAAGATCGCCACCTAGAAAATCATTTCTAGATTTCTGCTGGACAAGGAAGCTCACATGCATTTCGAAGTCCAACCTAAGTGTATCACGCCCTTCCGATGTATTTTAGGAAACATGATTTCTGGGTAAGTAATCTCTTGACATATAACTTTAACCTTAGTGATAACCACAACAAAGACGTAATTAGGTTACATATATATTTTTCACAGTCTTTGTGCGAGTGTCACGAGCATGAAGGACGTGTGTTTGTGGCAGGTGGTTCTGCCCGGACGCGCTGCCCCGTCAAGTCGGAAGAGAGCGCGGTGCCAGTCGTGGGTTTCCCCGCGTATCTCGTCTCTCATCGACTGCATTAAAGCCCCGCACTCGGCCGACGCCAGTACGAAGCGCGATCACGCGGTATGGCTGCTCCAAGGTTATGTTTGTTATAGAGATGTGGTGTGTCGCTGCCTCTATAACCTGTACAGCACACTGTCTGTACCGTATGTTTCATACAGTACACGGTACGCTATAGAGCCTATGTGTTTTCTTATATGTGTTCCGTGCCACTGTAGCTTGGTGGGTTACGGTTGTACTGTCTGGTCTTCTGGACATGCCCTTTTCGAACAGAAAGGAAGGCCAGGATATATTGAGTGTTGTCTTTTGCCGCTCATTTACAATAAGAAAGTTTACAGAAGAGTAACTGGAGTGGCGATATAAACAAATACACGAGATGGCACACTTTGCACCAGCATGCTATTATCATGTGAAAAAGTTACACCATTCCGAAGCCAATTCCCCAAGTGTTTCAAGCGCTGCAACCATTTCGTTATTTCATCACCGTCATGTAATCCCACGCCTCCGTATTCTGCCCTGACATCTCTGTGGCAGATGGTCATGAATAACATTGACGCTCACAACTGCAGCATGTGCTACTGTTTTAATTGTTTACCATGAGCACGAATAGTACACACTAACATAATCTTTCACTTAACGTATTTCCATCTCAAGAGTCCATGTTCATAACATTCGTTAAGGTAATACATGTTTCATATGCAATCTTATTTTCTAATGGTTTTGTCCACAGCCCGCTACCAGAAACGCTGCTCCGAACGTAGACTTGTTCCGAAAGATCATCCAAAAGAAATTCGCGAAAGGCGACAAGAAGGAACTGGGTCCCGAGATAAACAAGACAGACGTAGGATCGATCAAGTGTACGCACCAAGAGACGCCAAAACCCGGACTGAAAGAAGAGGACGTGGCACTACCACCGCCATCAAAGCTGGCCTACAACGGAGTGACGTACAACGTAATGCCCCGTGTCCTGCCACCGGAAGACGCGTCGACGTCAGAAGGAGACACATCGCATGTCCAACAGGACGCGTCGGACAGACACCAGGCGCACATGGCGGGGATGGTGATCGCATGCGACGCGCGGAACCATCTGGAAGTGGATGACGTAAACAGCGGAACGGAAGGTAACGGTCTGTTTCTCACACGTACCCCCACGTACTTGTGCAACTCTCAACTTTCCATATCTGCCACTTGTTCCCATGAATGTGTAACTCCCGATGTCCCAGAATAGAAAAAATGTCCCGGAGTACGGTTGAAAGGTTTTAATGAAACCCAATAAAGGATCCAGTTGTAAGTGTTCGGCGTTGTTCGAGGCGGTCCGATTGGACGTTATTGGCGTGCTTCATTCACTGCGGTTGAACGTTTGCATCTCTTACACATCTACCGGTTGTTTATACTGACAGTGACTCGTTGGCGATATAAAATCCCATAAATACACTTGTATAATCCAGTTACCGTCACTTTCCTTGCTCTCTTACTATTTGTTCACCAGTAGCTTATACTTCGCATGAATAACTAAGAAAATATTTAGAACACGATTACCCAGAGTTCATTGCTATTTTTACAGGTAACAAGAAATGCCACTTGGAGGCCGTCTGCAGACAAATGTACGACTGTTGTCCACGTGTCCTTTCCGACGCCGTACACAACATGTACAGACTGAGCCGCAGCTTACAGCGCCGCCTGGAGACGACACGGTTCCTCGACTACTACACCGCGGTCAAAGAGGCCCTCACTCTCAACTACAGCTTCGAAGAGCTCGTGCAGAGCCGGAGCGCGGACAAGGAATTTGTGGAGTGCCTGCCGCTATTTCTGCAGCTCGTTCAGTTGGAGAGTATGTCTCGTGCGTAGGCGTACCTCGGTGATAGTACAACGCCGTGCCCACCTCGAGTACCGTGGCAACAGGAGAGCGTTTTACAACCGATTTCTGTTGTGTTGCTGCCATCTGTGGAAATCACATACCGCTATTTATAAGTTGCGTCAATTGCATGTTTCGAGTTTGTACTGTGTTTCTACGCATCCCGTTTATTTCGGTATATCCGATCGATTGACGTCGGGCTGAACGTAACATCGTGCTTACCTCAGTGTCATGGCGACAAGAGAATGTTTTTTTGACTTACAACCGATTTTCTGTTTGTTGCACCCATCTATGGGAATCATAGACCGCACCACTGTTTATTACTTGCGTTAGTTGTACGTTTTAGAAGCGTTTATTGTAGGTATGTTCTATTGATTTACCGACGGGCAGAACGGCTAGAAAACACACCGTTAATATGTATTCTGGATGGTTCTATATTTTATGTTGTTACTTTTATAATCTTTGTTTACACAAATAGGCCTATTGCATGTTTTATCTAGTAAGTTGCAACAATAAACTTAGTTTGACAACCAATATGTAATATTGGGTGCACTCCGACTAAGATCACAGCAATTATCTGCATGAGTGAGCCGCGCCAAGCATGCAGGTATATTACTTTATATAATTTAAGCGCAATATATGTTTGCATGCAGTTTGCCATCCATCATTAGCAACATTAGCGTAATAGCCGTGCTATCAACATCGTAAGTATTAGCATATGACCTGTTTGTATATTTTCCTTATAACATGCTTGTGTAGGACCCATGTGATGTAACGACTGATTATTTACAACGTTCCCCCGCTGTTAAGGCTATTTTAATATACCCGCGTAAGTACGATTCAATCGACCCGAGATATTTAATCAGTTATGCAAAAGTAAATACTAAACTGTAAAACAGGCCATCGCCGGAAGAGGGCGCTATTGCAGAAAAACAGACCTGGAGAACACAAATGCTCACCAGGCAGAAATCATTGCAACAATCAGGAAATCAAAGACTGAAAAGCCACCTGGTAATGATAACATCAATGTTGAAATTAGTCTCGCTTAAGGTAGACCATTAGAATGATCATACATCATTTTAATTTTTGCTTTTTTTGGCATAAATTATGCAAATTAGCATCAAAAATGGCCGCCATATACCAGATGTACGAACATTTTCCAACAACATATCTTGAAAAGTACAAGTCAAGAATTACTTAAATTAACACACAAACTTTATTATACACTGTTGCAGGAAATGACGAAAGGAAGCTGCAAAAAGTAACATTTAGAAGTGTTAGAGACGTAAAACTGACAAAACCCAACCTAATTACAAACGCATGATACATCCGTTATGAACACATCAGAGCTAAATGCTCTCGTCATCCCTTCAAGCTAAATATGATGTAGCTCTGTTTAAAATTTAAAGTAGATATCTAAACAATAGCAAAGATATTATGTTTGAAAGATTATAATAATTGCTAAATTTGTATACTGAGGAAATCGAACTACTGAGTCTTTTTGCAACTGTAGGTCTACTAAAACTGTCAGATTCACCATTCAATGTCACCACCATTTCAGTGTCCTCCCTTTTCTTAGGCATTTCCTTCTTCATTCTCTTGCATTGCCATCATTGAAGGAGCTCACTGCACTGTATGTAGCGTCTTCAATGGCGAGGCGACTCACAAATGTCTCCTTCGGACAACGATCCCAGATTAGCTTGTTCAAGCACTCATAGTTGTTTTGCGTCATGCCATGCAGACATTTCTTGAGCAGGTCTGCTGAAGTCAGCTCGTCGTAGATGGGCTCAACCAGTTCCACGATAGCTTCTGGGAGGCCATGCATGTGTCGAAAGGTGTCTCTGTCACGATTGTACCCACGCCAGCTGTTGTCGCCACTCGAACACATGTGGTGTTTAGTGTTCTCATCAGTGCTGCACACATGGTAGAGGCTGGCCATCAAATTGTTCTGCATGCCAATAATGTCCACCACATTTTGTCGAATGGTCAGACCAAAGTAGTTTTGAAGGGTGTCTATATTGACTTTGGTTAGACGACCACACAGACCTTTTCCGTCGGAAAGCTTCTTTCCTTTGTGTGCCGTTTTCAGCTTCCGCAGCAGAGAACCCACGCGTTTCTGAACATGTCCAATGCATTCCATCGTTGTGATCGGACATTCATCACCGCAGCACTGCACTGATTTGAATGATGACGAATCCTCATCACCCAAATAGTTCATGTATCGCGGGTCATGTTGGAACTCGTATTTTATGAACATGCGAACGGCACCAACCGATTCCATGGAACTAGCAGTTCTACCATGATTGGCAGCACATTTGTGGTCTGCCTTCCATTTGAGGTAGCTGTCAGACTGCTCGTCCTCCTTCTGCCATTGGATGCAGCCATGATAATGTTTGAGAGCACTTCCGTGTCCAAACATTTGCCGGTGTCAATCGATATGGCAGTGACAACACTGTGGTGGCTAACATGGTACAGTCACCTCCTACACTTTCTTTCACTTTTGCTGCTGCACACTTCATGCTGTCAACAGCCACTTTCTTGCTTGCTGTATGGTGGTCCTCAAGACATTTTTGGTAGCTCATCTTGTTCATGGGATGGGGCGAGTTGAGGTATGTCGAGAAATGTCTCAGAGCTTCATAGCCTTTCCCAAGGATGCATATAAACGCAACCATCCGCACATGAACATCATATTTTGATGCTCTTGTTTCTTCGGTCTTACAAGACGTTTAGATATGACCAACAGTCATTTCACACGCATCAATATCGATGCAGAGGCGATGTGCAAACTCTTGTTTACTACCGATGTCAATTTTGCACCACACTGATGGCACTTCTTTGTTATTCTGGCAATAAAATTGCACAAAACACTCTGTGTCTATCCGGGTGAAACCCTCCTGCACATCCATGACAGCTTCATCAGGTGACAGGTTCATCAGGTATCGGCAAGGTGGAATTTGTCGACATCTTCCGTTCCGCTGCGTTAGTTGGAGATGACAGCTCATGGACTGTCGGTCGGCTGCTGAACTACGCCGAGAAGAGTCGAGGGGTTTAAAAGTGCTGCCACGGAGCGTGGGTAACCGAGGCTATGTTGAAATGAGACCTGTTACCGCCATTCAAAGAAAATGCTTGAAGTGGGATTGGACGTCACGTGCTCCGCAAGGATGTAGACGCCTTCACAAAAACAGCTGTCTGGACAGACACGCTGGAAAGCGGAAACGTGGATGCACAAAGACAAAGCTAGCGGTGCTGAAAGAAACGAACCACAACTGGGCACCATGGAATTGTGTCGTTGCAGTAAAGTCCACAATCCGTAACGATAGTGATAAGTATGCGAAATGTAACTTAACCAGAGATGAATAATTCTAGCGCTATCACTAAAACAACCATTTTAGTGTCAAACCCTCAAATGAAAAAGGGTCAACTTTCCGAGATCACTGGTGCCAAGCGAGTCTCTTGCCAGAACAATCCAACGTGTCTGCGCATTGGGGGCCGCATAAATGTATTCACCGTACTACAGTCTACACTGCACGCAGTGGTCATGCGAGATCTTATTATTGAGTCTTTGTTGAAACTGCGACACCCCGTGTTTTCTCAACAAAAGTGATCTGTATTACTTGCAGGAACAACTTAGTGATACCAGTTGTGGCTTGTGCCATTACATGTAACATTTACCGTCGCAGGTTTTGACCAGTTTCACAATCCACATAACGAGTCTACCGTAGAATCTACTCCCGTGTATCTATCACGGGTAGTGCAACCACCTACCACGATTGGCTCGCAGTGTCGGCATGACCAAATGGGGAACACAACTGACGGCACACAACAAAGGAGATTTATTGTAATAAACACAACATCATTAATATATACCCAGTACTAAGTAATAGATAAACAGATTCTGACGGGAACACATTTTCTGAACACGTAAACTGCATCTCTTTATTGTGAAACGGCAATGAATTGTACAATGAAGTGAAACCATTTGTAACGGACGCAATGAAAACACATAAGCAAATCTTTAAAAAGCTGCCATAATTCCTATATTTCATTGTTGTGACTGATGAATGAACGATATCTGTCAGTTGGTTGTGAACTTGATCATATGTAATCGTATATAGGCTGTATGTAGGAAAACTATTATGCATTCCGACTTTCGTCACAAACACCTAATGTTGCAAGTTATGTAATGACCAGGGACCGTTTCTGTCTGTATGACCATTAACCTTTTCATTTTGGATTCAAATGAAGTTGATGAGATCCACTGCTGAATACCATGAACGCATGTGACCACAATATCTGTGTAGTGCGCATTGGCCAGACAAACCAGTAATAAGCAATTACATCAACAGTGACTTATATTTATTTAAATAAGTGTTCAACCACCTGGATGAAAACAAAGGCAATAAACCGAGTGCATCGGATCAGTAATAAATTTAAAACAATGTATTGAATTCCCTGATAACAAATTTCATCCCCATTGTTGTGCGTCTTGTTACAAACAACTGAAGTTGTAAAAAAATGTATATACTTTTTTTAATTATGGTGAAAAATTTTAGTGAAGCCATATTCTGGAACTTGAAAGAAACACTTGTAGAATTCATAGAATTCTTCTTCAGCCTTGTAATTCTATCTCAAAGATGAGGGTCGCATTTGGCGGAATCGTGCAGCATGGTCAAGGAAGTTCTTCAGGTAAGCAAAGTGCAAGATCCAGACTTTAGAAGGGGTGTATGAATGTGCAGAGCTATAGAGGCCAGTTCACATTTAATAGTATCATACTCGTTTAATTTAGCCCTTATATGGTATAATTAGTAAACCTCATATATAACAAATTCATTTATAATGAATTCTTGCTTATACCGAATACACTGTATATTAATTAATTCAGATTATGTCAATGATTTAGTTAGTATATGTTAGTATATCTAATAAATTTCAGATAAACATAATTTAGGATGTAACAAATAAATTGGCCAGTACCACTAAACGTCACTACATATTCAAGGCAGACTGCATAATGCCATAATTGTTATAAAATCAAACAAATTTTTATTCAAACATGACCACTATCTGTCTATTACTACTAATTAGAATGTTAGCATGACACTGGATACACTACACACATTTTCAATACCTGTGAACCCGGTTTCTAGGGCCAGCTAGGGATCAAGTGATGTTTTTTGTTGGCTTCTATTTGAAGGACAACATCAACATAATCATATATGTACAGATATCCTAATGAAACTCATGTACAGCTGTATTCAGATATGTGATAAATAAATATCAAAAAAGGATATCCCCATGCAGGAAAGCCTTTGGCACCGTAACCCTTGTGTCCAGCAATGGTCAGTTTGGCGATCTCTCCTTTCTTCATTGTCATACACCCTTCATCCCAACCTAAGACAGTAAATACAGATGTCAGTAACAATTATGAACCGATAGGAAACATCGCATGGCATTGTATTGTAATAGTGTCGGTTACACACCTCACAATTGAAAAAAACCTGATTATACAATATTACATACTCCTCACATATTAATAGCAGATTTGCATTGTGTCTAAAACTATCTTTTGACTTTGAAGTATTTGTATTTAAAAAAATAAATGTAACCTTCATATAATTTTTTTAATGGAATTACAATCTTTATTTAAAACAGCTGTTATTCATCTGGGTGCATACAATTTATATCGTCATCATCAAGATAATTTACTTATAAATATGCAAATTTAAATTTGACTCACCAGCTATAACATTTCCGAGGCCAACTTGGAATGAAAACGGTTTCTGACCTGGGTCCTTGGTGCTACAAAACAACACAGTAAATACCCACGCTGATATAAGTCGCTGTCATGTTCACTTATAAAATTACTTGTTTTAAATATATTTAGTGCTTTGCCTTTGTTGAGAAATACTCGTTTTGGTAATCTGAACACCTCCATCAGCATACAGTTATCTTCCAGTTATTTGACCCAAATTTTTAAGACCTTTTCAAAACGGTTTTACCACGTTTTTTCAATGTGTATGTGTTTGGAATGTCAATTCAGAATCATTTCCGTTAAACAGATGGCAGAAATATTTTTTTAAAACTGTGGTTTAGATCAATTTAATGCTGTTGATTCGATGTAAATAAGCCTGTCACAAGGTGTGAGCAGTTAGCATTCTCAGACACATCATGACCGCAAAGGAGATGTCTTGTGATTTGCGAATATGTCTCCAAAATGATGGCTACATCATTAATTGTTATTCTGTATAATGCAGATTTGTTTTAAGCATTAGTTTATAAAATATGGCCGAGTGTTTTTTATTTCAACTTTGCAATGCACACGCAAGATATCACCTTTCCGGCCCTGATGTGTTTGGCATGTGCTGTGACATCGGTTTATTTATGTCAAGTCGATGGCATTAATTAAATTGATCTAAAACACAATTTTTAAAATACTATCTGCCTTCTTTTTAGCAGAAGTGATGCACATTGAAAAACGTGGTAAAACCGCTCTGAAAAGGCCCTAATAATTTAGGCCAGTTAACTGGAAGATTACCCAGCATACTACAAAACACCCCTCATTTAGATCCGAACTAAATTCTTCTAAGAAATCACGAATTAATTTTACAATTGGTTACTTTTATGGCTTAGCTACTAGTCATGCCCCCTGGCGGTTGGCTTGGACATAACAAACAATCCAACGATTTAATTTTGCCTTAAATTGTTAATTAAAACTGGCGAGCTAAACAATGTCTAGTCCACTATATTGCCAACTGCATGTCGGCAACAACGAGCCGAGTTATTTAGGTATCATACTAGAATTCGCCAGCTGGCCTGAACTAATTTCAAAACCTGGCTTTGCCTTCGTCAAAGCGAGAAAGCCGGTAGTGTGGATGTTTTTAGAACAACGATCGAGGTACGCTGCATTTATTGAATTCTATACACAAATCCATCACTACCGACCTCCAGAACTTCTTATTTCCTTCGGCCACCGTCCCTGTGCACTGCACAGTTATATTTTCGCCTTTCTGCACCGGAGGACCACCTCCCTCGCGCAGAATTTCTTTTGTCACTCCCTCGCTGACTTTCGTTACATTCGCCATTTTATTTCCGATGCAGACCAACGAGGCAGACCTAGTATCGCCCTCTATCGGGAGGTGCGTGCGGTTTTATAACTTGCCTGGATCTGCGGATTCTTACCGCAGGCTTTCTACATTACCCTCCTTATAGTTCCAGTTTGTTTAGTTTGAATTCGAGTCATTAAAATTATTAATGATTCGAGAAATTTATTTTATACAAGCCATTCACTTAATTTATCTAACAAATTTTATATACTCCGTCCAGTTAATTTATCTAACCACGTTAAAAGGCATTAAAAATATTTGTATCATCCTCAGTAAATTAAGTTGAGAAAACTAAGCGTTACAGAATGAATAAATAGATGTGGACTTGTGTGAAGACCCGAGTTCTTAACTGGAACTGTTGTAAAACGTGTGCAATAAATATAAGATCAGCCTATATCTTCTGCAATCCTCCAATCCTAAAATGACAAAGGAAATTGCATTTGATTCTGCAAGATACGAGTCAACTATTGTTTATGTGCATGTATTAGGAAGGGTGGGTGACATAGGGAGCCATTACTTGTTTGGATAGTACGTTTAAAAAAAAATCATCAACAAACTAGGTAATTAAAAAACACACACAAACTACCTCAAACATTACATTTATATCATCATTTCATATCAGTAAAAAATTATTTCTATAATATAAATGTTCACAATATTCTGTAGTGTAAATAAAATCACAGTGTGACTCCATCTAAATGGAATCCATTACCTTTGCATTCAACAAAGGAACCTAAAATGTATTAATCAGTGCAGTAAACAATGCAATGTCAAGTACTACATGAAGTTAAAGAAAACATAACAAAATAATAACAGTGACACATAACTTAGCAATGCAGCAGAATGACAGGCTTGTTACAAACTTTCAAATAATTATCTTAACCAATTATTACCTACGTAACTAAAAGCTATGAACAGCAAACAAAAAGGCAGCACTTAAACGTGCAACAGCTTAACAAATTCAATTCTTCTGGATATTATAATTCTCTAAAATAGCTACGAATATAATTACAAAAGTAGTCACACGAACACAATCACTATGGTCACAAATTGAGCCATCCCAGAGCTCCCCTCACCCCACCCCCACCCCCCACCCCATAAGCCCCAGCCTACATGTAACCCAACCCATAAACAGACAGGCAGACTCAACACTGGACAGTCATAATCCACTCCTTAGAAATGGGAGCGGACAAAAGAACGACTGACCTCTTGTTTGCCATCATGAGCGCCTTATGTTTGGCATGACCTCAGGCGCCACACTACAAGTGTCACATCACGTCCCCTCTTACCCCACTGTCCACATACTTCCACCACTGTCACAGTTGCCGCACCATCTCTCATCAAATGTATACAAATTCACTAAACATGACACTATCAATTAGTTGCCAACTGTTCCAGAGTTGCACCATATTCCTATTTCTGAAAACACTGCTTAACAGCATATGTTACCACCTTCGTCTTAAGACTGCTACTGGTATATGACTGAAACGGTTGAAAAAATAAATCTGCCAAATGAAAGCATTTTACTCATTCAAAGATACAAACAAAAATCTACTCATACCCACTACAAACACCAAGATATGACCACATAACTGATTACATTACCGATTTAACGGCTATTCCCAAAAATTACTGAACACATTGGTGAAAACTGATGCTGCCACATATTACAAGTTGTTGAATAATTTTCATTGTTAAAAGTGGGGTGAAAATGTTAAAAGTTTGCGAATTGCATGTTTTCATCGAGCAGCGACTACAGCCGACTGTCCAGCCAGTGCCCCGAGTCTGCCTGTTTGTCTTCCTACATCGTGTATTGGAGAGTGTAATCATTAGTTCCCAGCTGCCCTCCCAACCCACCCCTCTACCCAGTGACCAGTGACGTGTAACCATGACATAGCAACTCTAGAGAAAAACAAAAATCCTGAAATTAATATCACTGAAAGGACATGATATCCTCCCTATCCAAGCCATAGCCATCTTGTTTTCTTCTTCAAACAAGCACATTAATGGCAACGGCTACTTGATAACCACTCGCATACAAATGCCCATTTTTGGATATTCGTATGTGGAATAAGGTTTCGCTTTTGTGTTAGGTTGAAGGCATTTTTGACATGATCGACATTAGGTGTTTTACATACATTTGTATGCAAGTGTTTAGCAAGTAGCCGCTTCCCACGTTAACACCCTATACCGCCTGCCATGTTGTCGGATAACTCAAATGTTTGAAATGCAGACTCATAATGAGCACATATATTGTACCGTAAAAACAGCTATGCACATGAGCAAGTATTACAGGTAAGAGTTTACAAGTCATTGCACAGAGCCAAACTCATTTATGCTACTCCTACACAATGCAATAGAATGCAAGGACTGACACTGTAGCAACAGAAGGTATCCCTACCTACCACTATAACAACTAAACATTAAACAACAGCCAGGTTCTATACAACACAATTTATGGCTTCTTCTGCATGCTGTAGAGCAACTACTGGGTAGTCTTTGTTAACTTACAACCTGAGGTAATAGTATGTTGCACTCCACAACAAAACTTCACTCTAGCAGCAAATAAAAAACACAGGCCCTCATAGGGAACTGAAAATGCTTCGTGCTTGATAAAATGCAACTGTACGTGATCTTCCTGTCTTGTAAATGACTCGACAACGTCCACTCAGCCACTGTCCATGACATGGCTCCTTGTAAGTCTGTGCTGCCTTATCTTGTCAACTATATGGCATAGCCAGCTAACACTTTACTGTTTACCCTGGAATGCTGACACATCCTCTGCAATGTACACATCTACATCGTCATTGGCATATTGCTGGCTCCGAGCCTTGCATAGTCTTCATTGTATCAACTGCGTCAGTTGATACCAGTCGTTGTTGAGATCAGTCGTTCCCCACTGGTGCGACAGGGTTACAAGAAGAAGAGACGGTCAGCGAGGTCGAGACTTGGGTCCTTGCGAATGCTCTGACCAACAAGGTAGGCAAGTTTGTGGGCATACTGCAACAGAGGTAACACGTAGTTGACAACGAGAGGATACTCTTACACAGCCACAGGTGACCAGGGGAACTTTTCACTAAGATAATGACTGTGTATGGAAAATCTATCACTACTCAATCCCTTGTAAAACAAAAAAATTATATATGTATATACTTACGTATGTGTTATATCCACTCCTTATGACTGATTGAAGCGCTTTACATTTGATTCCCTGGCAAACTACTTCAATGTGGAGAGAAGAAACTTTCAACAGAAAAAGGACTAAAATCCACAATCTCAGCATGTTCTAACCACTACGCTTCTGCACCCGATTAGAATACAGTTAACAAGCGGTGTCAGTGTTACCACAACAAATCAAAGCACCCCATCTTATGTCAATAAAACTGATCTCCCACCCAACCACTTGCTTGTCTTTCTTTCTACCACACAACGCTGTCACAACCATCCCCCCACAACATGTGACACACGTACCTGGCAGGGAGCTGGCACTCGCACTGTACCGGGCCAGTTATAGTAGAGATGTGTCATCTTGTAGGTGAGTCTCTGCATGTTGTCCACCTTCCAGTCGGAGTCGTCGTGCACTACGATGTAGTGGGTGGGAGAGACGGTGCCCTGCCGCACGTGCTGACTCACCAGAAAGAAGTCATACCTGAGACACACACAACACTGTCATTACGGGACCCACATTCCACTTCAATCTTTAAACTGGAAGTTTGTCTGTTTGGTTTTATTGTAAAATTATGTTATACAGTAAAGCCAAGCTTTAGCAAGGCCTAAACAACTTATTAATTTAAGAGTTAAAAAACAACTGCCACAGAAATCCCTAAATAGCGAGCCTGGATATTTCAGAGAAAGTAACAGTCCATGTAATCAGACCTGATGCCACACCTTTGAAAACGGTGCCCTGCCTTGAAAACAAACCATTTCTTCCCAACATGCACGTTTCAACAACAATGAAGGTTGACTAAAACACATTTAGGTGGTCACTATAACCAATAATTTTGTTATAACTTATACTGTAAAATAATATTATTATGATATTATGATGTCAATTACTCATCTCATTCGACATATTTAAACATCTAAGATCTTTTTATAGACAGTTACTTCAGTTTGTAAAGTTTCAAAATATGTTAAGTGTTGCACAGAGAAGGATGTGTGTTTTGGTGTTTGCTGCATGGGAAGAGAACGAGTCCGTGGTGCCACCTAATTAATAAGTAACATATGTTAACGCCAACTGACTACTCTGGATCGTAAAATCGCAAGAGCCACACTCACCACTCCTTGCGTGTGACCGTATGATCAACGATGGTTCCGGGCGGAGGATTGTCGAGGTTTTCGTCCCTTCCGTGGCCCTGCAAGACAATACATCATTTAACTGGCTTCAGCATTCATCACATAAGAGGCAGTCACACACCCACCCACCCACACCCACGCACACCCAACAACATGCTCATGGTGATACTATAAAAACAATCTTATTCACTGATAAACCTTCTCGTTCTTCTACTACAACAACCCATGATGCGGCCCATTGTGTTACTAACATATTACATGACTAAAGTATTTCACTTCACGTGGCACAGACACCTGACAGAAGAAGGAATCAACAACATTTAGTATCTCCTCTAAAGGACACAGGCAAAGTCAAGTGATGACACTGTCAGTTTCAAAATGGCTGTAGGTGGAATTAAAATATCAGTCCTCAATCAACAATTAAATGTTCTAATAATTAGAACACCATACTCAAAATTGTATTTAAAAATTTCATAGTGTAAATAAAATCAAACTGATAACAAAGGTTGGCATTTGTGAAAAGCATCCTGGTAACTGTATTATATATATATTGCCACAATGTGTGTTACATTTACGTAATGTAGACAACATGAATTAATTAAAATTGCCAGTTACTGTCATTAGATCAATAGGGGACAACATTGTCAACATATCAGAACACATCATTTCAAAATCAACTCAAATGTTTACAGAGATAATAAGACATCTCACCACACGTGCAAAGATGCGTGTGTTGATGCGCTTCTGCACCACAATGACGGCAAGTCGAGGTTCATACGTCTCGCCAAACAAGGCAAAACACTCCGACAGTTGTTTCACTTCATAGCCAGCCACCACTGGGAGCTGGCCATCGCCGACACCATCTCGGTACACAATGATACGGTCTGGGAGCCGGTGGTTCACCTACAGTCACACCATGTCATTGATGAATGCACTTACGGGGGGAGGCCAGCTGTCCAACTGGCAGATCTCATCTAATATCAAAAACAATTTCAAGTGGTCATCTACTACAATGCACACAGTCATTACTACACCATATATATATATGTGTGTGTGTGTGTATATATATATATATATATATATATATATATATATATATATATATATATATATATATATAAGGTCATTCCAAGTCAACAAAAAGACACTTCCAACATATTACTTTCTATGGCTCAAAACCAGGGAGAAGGCACTCAACATCTCTCAAACATCACTTTAGAAATCGGATCAATAACATTTCCAATGTTTCTAAATGTTATCAAGTTCACTCTAACACCAGTTCTTGCAGGCAGCCTGCCACCCAGTGCCGAACTCACTGATCTATTACCCCTACAATCTTACAAGTGCAGAGCACTAACTGCCCATGCTATAGCCCTGTAGTCCCTTGACAGTCAACAACCAATGGCTGTCACTCACCTCGTGGTACTTCCGTAGTGCCGCGGTGAAGCACACCTTGAGGCAGTCAATCAGCTCTTGTCCTGGCATCTGGTAGGAGACGCGTGAGTACCAGCGCGTGCATGACTTGTTCAGGCTCGCCACAAAGCCACCGATCGATCGGCGTTCCTTCGCAACGTCGTGGAACACGTCGATGCCACATACCATCAGATTGTCCTGCACGCACATTCAACATAGAGTGTCATTCTTTTGACAGTTCTAACTATGGGTCGAGCATTGGTATTACTGGCTCCAAGTCTGGTTAGAGCTGTTCTAACTTTGGCTAGAGCATTGGTATCACAGAGCAAAGTTACTCAGGTATATCCACCTGTTACCCTGATGTAGCATCACATTTTTTTGAGAATTTAATTAACTATGATACGTTTCCAAAAGCACTAGTGTCATATTCACTTCACCACCTGATAGTAAAACATGTTTCAGGGTACTTCAGATGTTGCTACCTGTTCAATTTAATAGCATGTTATTGAGTATCTGTGTTCCCTAATTCAAATACTCTGCTATCGTCTCCCTTAAACAGTCGCCATGAGAGTAGGTAAATAATCACTATTTGTATTTTCTGTTTATCTATTGTTTAAACAATTCTAATACACGTTGAGGTCATTAGTCAACATCCACATATTTAATGTAAATACAGCTAAATTTGTATGTCACGTGGTCTAGGTGTATATTTCATTAAATCAACACAGATCTTCTCAACAATAAGGGAAACAAGTGTTTGCAGCAAGTCTCAAGCGACCCACTTTATCTCAGCAAGACATAATGCCACTGTCTTGTTGAACACCATGGGACGTAATAAAGCAAACACACTACTACATTGCAACAATTTGACAGAACTCACCGATGGAATCTCCACACTCCACAGCTCGCCACCGAGCTTGCAGTTGATCTGCAGCGCCACCTTCTGGACGACACTGCGAAGCTTGGGTTTCTTTGAGATCGTGATGGCGTTGATGACCTGCGACGGCACGGGGCACTCCACACAGCAGAGCTTCTTGATGGCGTTGTAGCGGTCATCTCGACTGGTCGGGAAGATAGTCACAACCAGCTGGACCTACATGACAAGAACGCAGCCGGTCAATCAGGTGTGACAGAACACCTTCTATTTAATTACATTTTTCACTTCATTTTAGGATACTTAATGAAGACAATTAAATCTAAACATCCTCTCTGGCATGCTAGCGCTCATTTATATGTTACCGAGTGAAAATCATCAAACTACTAGTTATTTTCCCATAAGTACACTCGTACTAATGCAACTGGTTAAATTTTGTACACTGCTGCACTAAATGTTGTTATCATTATAATGACATTTTATTTATTTATTTTAATATAGGTTACTGTTATATTTGATCTACATAAAATGTCGACGTAGGCGTATGTGCTAATGACTATCCACTAAAAATCATATAAAGGCCAGTATCAACATCATGCAACAAGCCTTTTACTATAATTACTACTCACCTGGGCGTTGATGTTGTCACGGATCGTCCTCACGTATGTCTCCGTGCGGTCGTTCTGCAATTCAAAGACACGCGGTCCTCTCACCTGAATGCCCATCTGTGGACACACCTGGTTCATCGTCTGGATGAAGTCCTGTGCCTTCGAAGCATCGCGCTTTGTGAACACCACCATCCAGCAGTTGAGGTCCACCTGAAGATAACCGGCCACCGGTCAACAAACTACGCTAGATGCTTCCAGTGGTTGGAAACATGGGACCAGTCGGTGTTAGACATTTATGAAAAACATTTCTGAAATGCATATAAAAAATCAATGAGAGTGTTACGGCTACGGTCAACATGCGCTATGCAGAAGGAATTACAACAAATTACAACTGGATAACATTTGGATGGATAGAATAGTTGTGGATTTTCAGAATTTCAGCTAATTGAAAAAACACTGAAATGATATCGTAGTATGGATAACAGCAACACCAGCTGTTGTTGAGGACTTGTATCACGAACAATGCTGCCACTTGTAAAGACAACTACTACTCACCGCACTGATGACCTCTGACCTCGTCTGGGCACGACTCCAGTCAGCCTCACGCCCTGCGTCGACGGTGTTCCTTCCTCGGAACTTGATCTTCTCCGTGGGCAGCAGCCGGCCTTCCAACTGAAGCACACACACCAGTACACAAGTGTGAACAGGGTGTAGGGTGCCAGAGGGTGTAGAGTGGGGGAGGGTGTAGAGTGGGGGAGGGTGTAGGGTGCCAGAGGGTGTAGAGTGTAGGGTGCCAGACGGTGTAGAACCATTACAATTTTTTTAAACCAAAACAAT
Organism: Ridgeia piscesae; assembly: GCA_025642075.2. Lineage (NCBI taxonomy): Eukaryota > Metazoa > Annelida > Polychaeta > Sabellida > Siboglinidae > Ridgeia > Ridgeia piscesae. The sequence continues at coordinate 234,062 of JAODUO010000085.1, read as the reverse complement.
TTGAAAATATCAGACTCATCAGTAACTTGACCAGCCATGGTCATGTTTTATTCATCAAGGCGGTCATCTCACTATACTCCTTCGACTAAACAGTATATTGGCAAGTAAGCTCTCTGCAGCTGCATCAAACACCTGGAATCCCATTAGTTTAGTTGTTTGAAACAAGAGGCAAAGTTTTATACACCATTCATTTGTTATGCTTTCAAACCCTAAATCTTTGGCATCCCTGATCACACTTACACCTGACTACTGTTACTTTTATTGCACTTCTGGGGCCGGTTTCACAGAACTTGCTTACGATGTCGTAGATAAATCGCAGAAAGCCTAAAACGTTGTAAAGTCACGCTAGTATGCTCCATAGTTGCACTTAGGCTGCACCATGTATTTAGTAGGCATAAAGTTTACGCCTGTTGAAATATTTACGTGATGCTCGCTAAGTTCGTTGATGCTCTCGACACGCCCACTCTCAACTTATTATTTTTAATGTTTACACTGTATATCCTATACATTCATCATAGCTTGTCAGTTGCTATACGAACGGCAAAGGCGGCACCTAAAGTAAAAAAGGGTGTCTACAGGCACCACAAATACATGGATTCCCCACCATGACCTAATTAGGTCAATTCTACGTCGATGTCTTAATGCGAATGCTAAATTGGTTTCATGAAACTGGCTGTGAGCCACACTGAATAGTCGCTGTTAGCTGTGACCAGTAGACCGCATAATTGCTCGTAAAGTTACATGGCTTTATGAAACTGGGCCCAGGTTCACAAGGTATTAGATGCCAGGGAAACGTACTATTACTTTAGCATGTAACACGTACCCGCAGTGTGTCGATGTCCAGCTGTAGACCCCACTTCTCCAGCTCGGCACAGGCATTTGGGTGTGAGTTGATGTTCTCACAGAACTTGCGCAGTGCATACTGGCGCTGCATCGGCGACACACGTGTGTGCAACGCAAGATCCTTCAAATCACACACACACTTTGTAGGCACGCAAACAGCAACAACAAACACATGATAAAATGACCATTAGAAACCATAGCTCCTGTGAAATGTCTGTAATGTAAATCTGAATGTTACCATTCCTTCTGCGCCAAGATTATCATAAAAATCCGATGAGTCATGTAATTATAGACAGTGTGACAAGATTTAACAGCTTTCGGAGGCTGCTGTGAAAAATGAAAGATAAAGGTGGCAGTGAATGGGTTACTGATAGAAAGAAAACAGAAACAGTGACTAGAATCAAGGACAATCTCATCCCATCAGAAGCAAATATTAACTAACACAGTACTCATTGTTTGCAGTTATAAGAGTCACCGAGTATATGTCCTACCTTCATCACCCTGAAGTCACTCCGCATCTCATCTGAGAGTCCGGTCATGTAGGCAAGTTCAGGGATTAAACAAACAACGTCTAGTTGTTTCTGTGGCAACATGCAAACAGAATTAGTCACACAGAAACTATAGGAATTCACTAGAACGCATTGCTTGTGTCACCTATCGCCTAGCAACAAGATCAATCAAATGCAAAACAGATGCCTAGATGCTGACATTCTGGCCCAAGTTTTCTTTACGATAAAAATAGTTGTTATGTTTGAACTGCTTGTCAGAAAAAACTGAGAATTACTGCAGATGTCATGCCACAGTAGCAGTGTAGTGCCTGTACATTAGTCCCCGCCTTCAGCGGACACACCTGTGTCCAAGTATAAATGTCCTCACATGGCAGGTGTTCACTGTTCAGATGGACCAGCATTTTGACACATGAGTACAATTCATCAACAGGTAAGTCCACATGGTAGACAGATATAAATAAGTCTACGCATTATTTGACAGTAATTAAACCGTATACATGTTTATTATCACTATATCACTGTTTACGTGAAGCATTAAACCAAACAGTTGGTCTCGTAGTCATATTGTTCATCAGGCGATGTACATCTGAATCCCCTCCACTGATCTGTGATTTTTCACTACATAGCACTTATTTAAACATTGCTACTAAGGCAATGCTTGGTGGAGGTCACTTGTATAATTGTGATTATAACAGAGGCAAAGTTTGATGCACCAGATCCCCAAACTAGCATCCTACAGCACTGATAAATCTACCGAGGCTCATTATTTTGCCTGACTTCCTCCAGATGCTGCAGAGAAACAACAAACCAACTGTGGACAGCTTGGTACTAACCCGACCTGGGATCCGGTCTTTCTTCCTGGGCCGGTGGATGAGCAATGGCTTTTTGGAGATCGCGGATGTCCTTATTATAGGCGCTTCTACAAAGATAAGGTTTTGCTTCAGACTGCTGCCACCAACACTGCAGCTCGCAGACTATGTGAAACTTCAACAATGTTAGATTTGCCACACGATCCTCGGCCATCATAAAGAAACTATTTGCAAGTGCTCATAGGAAGCAAGCTACATTGCTGATCCTGTCAAGCCACTTTGCTAAGCCTCAAGTGTGTGAAATAGTCTTTAATTTATATCTTTCAGTTTGTGATAAATAGTAGCGAAATCTATGCCAAGTCCTCGTAACTTTCTTAATAATATACAACAGCTTCATTATACTAACCACTGGAAGTGTATAGATGTATGGAAGCAAACAAATATTTTCAGGTATGACCTACTTGTAATATTCCGAGAATGACTTCTCTTCTCCATTGCTCATCTCAAACGTAGACATGGGGGACTGGTCCCAGGCGATGTCATCGATGCGGTACGTCCTGTTGTTGTACCGGGTGAGCACTGTGCAGCCAATGAGACGTTTCATCACCTCATCCTGGAATGTGTGGCGATACTTCTGGATGAGGTCCTGCCTGCAACACATGAACATATAACATCAACGACTGAGATATTTACAGACTATCTTCATTTCACAGTGTCAATGCTCTTTGTCTGTGTACTGCCAGTAATCAGTAACGATATTTACAGAGCATCTTCATTTCACAGTGTCAATGAAGTAAATATGTAAACAATAAAAATTTACTTTTTCTACAATTTAAAATATCTTTTTGTAGTTGTGTTATACAAAGACATAGTAGTCTAAATATTATAGTGGAGGAATTATAATTATATCTACTATGGTAACTGGTGACCACAGAAAAACTTTGCTATATTTTCCCATTATGGTCGCCATTTTGTTCGGTTACCAATGACCTTCCCGTTCCCTCTGGGTAGATAAGTTTGCCATAAATAAAAAAAAACATTTAACTGCCTTATCTGGCATTAATTCGGCATTTACAGTAATGATTACTATTTCTAAAATTCTAAATTGTGTGGGTGTAATTAATTCATTTCTAACACTGCTTGTTATGCATACAAAAGTGTTGAGTGATAAACAAACACTTTTATATAATGTTTTGCCGGTTTACAATCATTATTATATTGCATTATTATAGTGTAAACTTTGACAGCCATTTACAGAAAGAAAATCATATCTCTACAATATGTATTTGGTTTCATGTTTTATCTTTATAGCAATCAATAAAAAAAGTATTGAAAAAAATTGAAGGGAAAAAACTTAAATTAAATATATAAGTTTAAAAGTTTTTATATAGATTGTAGAGAATATTTTTATCAAGAATAACACAGCAATCCAAAGCACATGGCCATGTCAGCTTTACTTCCAAACTGTTGTGCTTTTCTAGATATGCTACAAATTCTATCATTAGGCGGCCATTTTCTTTATTGCCATGCAATACCCGTTGTTCTGGCAGAAAAAAAATCCTTCTACATTTTTTTACTAAGTAAAAGCTTCCCTACACCCTGAGCCAATTTTTTTTAATTAATTATGAATTTAAAAAAAGTCCTATCTAGCTGCCATACCATGCCTTAATAATAAAATACGTTATGTATGAGCATGTTCTCGTCACGGACAAAATATGCAGAATCTCTATAAATAATCTAACAATATCAACCGGTCAGGTCGCATTCATCTTTTGTGACATTTCAGAAAACAATTCTGACCTTTTCCACATGTTCTGACATAAGACACTGAAAACATCACAAACGGTTTAACTGAAGAAAATGGCACTCGAATGATTAAAAATGCAAGGTAAAATAAGTAAAACATATTGCATGTTTTGTAGGTTATGTCACAGGCTCCAAATACCATTCTAATGAAGCATTGGATAGTCTTGGCTGCTCAGAGAACTACCACACAACAAACATGAGGGGAATTATCATAGGGGACTCACATGACATCCAGGACCGTCTCGGTTCTCAGCACTCTGTGCGAGACATCAGTAAGCAGCATGAGTCCGCCCTCGTACTCCTGTATGGCAGTGATGTAGCCGGGCCACACCTCCAGGCTGCAACAGTGTCGCTTTATCAACATTCATCCTTCAACATGTTTCTACTACGCACCAACAAAGAGGGTACATTTCACTACTACTTTTATATACAATCCTATAACACACAAACAAGTCATTCATATATTATGTCGGGAAATACATCAGCCGTGAAATCGTAAAAAAGATTTAGGAGATAAATGCGAAGTTGTTCTGACCTGTGTTGGGGCACAGACTCGGGTCTGTGAGGGTCGTAGAAGTGTCGTCCCACCTGACACATCTTCAGCATACCCATGATCCTGCAACAGACACCTCACTATGTAGCTGCTGTCACACGATGCAAATTTAGATGACAAAAATTAGTCCTTGAACTATCTTTTCCCGCCACCTGCTGCAAAGTGTCTCGTAAGGCTTGCTAGCATTGTGCACTGCGGCACCGATAAATCTCTGATTTCTACCAATGGCTTAAAAATGTTGTGTCACACCTACAAAGAAATATGAAACCCCGCAACATCAACAGCCTAATTCTCATTCATCCTAACTGCTATGAGAATACAGTGCCAATTTCATTTCATGTTGGCAGTACATCATCTAAATTTAGAACTAACCACTCCCTACCCTGACTAGTTATTCTAATTGGTAAGACCATCATGTCTGGTGTTGCTATTTGTAACTTTTGGTTATATGTGACGTACCGACGGAAGACGACATTGTACAATTGTGCACAGGACGCATGTGGAAGCACTTTGACCAGTTTCACCCGGATGGTGATGTCTTCACCGTCCGTTGGTCGCGTTGAATGCAGCACAGTTTCCTACAACACACATTGCACTTTATGCACAGCGTAATAAAAGCAGAAATGGAGCAATTTACGATTACAAACCTGAAAAGCTCACGGAGAAGATGCTGTCTGCAGTTATTCACCAGTATAGCTGCTTTGGAAAGATCGGTTGAACTGGCGATTGGGAGTATTATTATGTACTAAACAGCAGCTTCCTTCACAGTTGCAAAACAGGTACATTTTATATTCCTGCACTTGACTAACTAGCATAACAATTATAATTTTCAACAGTAGGCTTGATGGCCGACTTCTCAAACTGCTTACATTTGGCAGCTTCTTTGAGAGGAAGAGTATCGCTCCGTCAAACGCTTTTGTCTCTCCAATGACATCGGTGTGTTGGTAGAGCAACTTGAAGGTCATGTTACGACTGTCAACTTGGGGGGAGAAGCTGACAGCGTACTGGAATACGCCTTCATTCTTACAGCGCACAGGAATGTAATTGGCCACAACAGGCATCCTGTCAGGACAAACCACGTACACGGTCAGCAAGCGGCACAGAAAGGACATGCAAAGAAACGTTTCTTAGATAACATGGTATCCAGTCCTCAGGACTGCTCAAAAGGTTTTAGACTTTTATAAGAAGTCTTTAACCACACTGCATTTAAAACACATATACCCACTATTGTTTACTATACAGCTAATTCATCTGGAGCTAAGCGGACTAATAAAATTGCCCAAGATTTATGCTAAGATGATCTGAATCCAGATCTCTTCCCCAATTCCAACTCTCTGGCCACCACACTCCCACAACCCATTCAATGTCTACCACTGGTTGGTGGACACAGCTCAGAAAGAGGTATCACCATCGACCCCCCGGAATATTTCTAAATGAAATGACCTAAATGCAACTCATATAAGTCAACTGTTACATTGCACCTGGTTCAAATGAACACAGCCCTTTCGATTGTATATGTAACGCAGAGGCTTAGGAGAATCTTGACTAAGAATTTTTTCCACACTGAGCAATGCCAACAAAATGTAAACAAACAGTCCACCACACTTGTACTCACGGTCGGCCATGGGTTCCCTTTCGGACGATGGCTCCCTCGTCCAGCTTCATGCGGGAAAGCATCATCTCAAGTCCCGACTTTCTTTCTTCGCCCGCAGCATCTGCGTGCTGTCCTGATGTCATAGATGGCGCCACTGGTGAAGTTGTGACTGCAGGTGCTGCGACCGGTGGCTGCGGAAGTGATGTAGTGGGTGGCGGGACGCTGCTGTCAACATCATTTCCGTTTTAGTACGGGATGATACAAACTGTTAACGGTGATCAGATATACTCACAGGCAATTAACTAAAAAATATTTTAATTTACAATTTCCATACCAAACCACATTTTTCTTTTTCAATTTACATATTTCCCTTTAGAAACCAGAGTTCACTTTGTTCAAGTATTCGATAACGCACGTCTACAAATTTAAAAATAATATAACAATATTCTGAACACAATCATGAATAGCACCTTGTTAAGAATTTATCTTCTGACATAGGAATACTTTCCACCTTATTCTGCAAGCCAAAGAAAATACATTTTTAAGTCAGTAATTTGACATTGTTGAGCCTTGCACGATGGTCTGTTACCTGGACTGCGATGCGAGGGCTTGCAAAGCTGCCAGACCGCGACCGACGGGCCTTGGTGTGGTGGCTGCTGGGACACCAGCTGCTGGCGCCACCTGGGGAGACTGCTGTGGTCGTGCAACCGGGACTTCTGCCACTGTTTGTGATGTCATGCCTCGACCTGCAAACACACAATGTCACTGCGATAAACAACTGCTCTGATGAATAACTCTGAAACAACATCCAAACAGATGTGCAAAACTACTAGTACTGACAGAGTTTACGTGGTACAACACCACGTGTAATACAGTTATACCGCAATAAATTCAGAAGTGGTAGTGATACCAGATTAGCATATTGATTGTGAGAACTGGGTTGGCTGATTTCTACTTACCTACTGGCACTGCAGGTGTAGGGGCAGGACTTGTCTGTTGCTGTGCAAGCACTTGCTGCAGAAATGCGCCTCGACCCATGGGTTTAGGTACCGGCTGTAACAGCATACAAGAGTGCAAACTAAGACAAGTACATGAACTGTTTCAACAAGTCCTCACCACACGACTGAATATAATGAGCACTGCCTTATGGATTTTGTTTGAATATTACACTCTGGTTTTGAATGTACACTAAACAATATTCTTTACAGTGTTCATATAAGTCTAGTTTTACATATTACTATGATAAACACATACTATGATGGTAGCTTGGTAAATTCTTACATATCTCCAACTTGTACACTGTTAGGGTTATCCACGAACAAATCACTACACAACCGACATTTGCATTACTGATTTATTACTTAACAAGCCACTAATACATTGTTAAACAATGGAGATCTATGAATTATATAATAAACCACACCACAAACTTCTGCAAACGTTACTTTTTATCAGCATCATTTATTAACAGAACACATGGTTCAGTTTCAACTATACAATTTACACAAGAAGTGTACCGTACCTGCACTGATGGGGCAGCAGTATTCTGGGGTGGTGACTGTTCGCCTGGCTTACGGACAGGTGCATTGAGAGCCTGGAGTAATGCTGCTCCACGCCCCCCTCGCCCATACCCTCCAGACGCCATCTCTTGCGCTCACTTGTCACTGTCTAAACAGACAAAATTACACGTTCACTTGACAAAATACCACAGGCACTGCATGGCAGCTTGCATAGTGTCGTGAAATAACTTAGTAATAGCACATGTGTACATCAAGACTGAACTGACGTGTATAGCTTCCGTTAAAATGTTATATTATGTCAACAAGTCAACTGTTTCAAGCCATTAAAGGGATTCTTTTTAAGCTTATATTCATTCGAGATATACTTTTGCCTTCCAAATCAATGTATAACTTATTTGTGTAACAAGCTGATGCATAAGTGATTATGTGAAAGATTTGGTACCTGTTGCCAAAATTAGATTTATTGATTTTGTTAACCCTAGAAGTGACAAGGGCCCAAAATCGGCCCAAATGAACCTGCTTCTGTTATAAAAAAATTCCATCACACTAAACTGACACGCGACAATTTTGTATCATTGGATAGCCGACAGATTTTTGTAGATCGTGTATATTTTTCCTTGCATAGATTCAGTGACAGATTCTTCGCAGTCGAGTTTAAAAAGCATGTGATACAGTATATTTGGGAGGTTTTACTATGTCCTGATGAATGAATTTACGCATCCATTCATAAAGTCTAGACCCCCACACATGCGGTATCAAAAGAAAGCTCTGTGAGTGGCCAATCTGCCAAAAATAAATCACGTGGGTTCAGTCCATTCAGAACCGTGATTTCAAATGTAGCGTTATCGACCCCACAAAACCAAAGTTGAAGATAAAATGGCGGCTCGGTAAACAAGTTTATCCGCTTTGCAACTTTCCTTTGGATTATCTAAAGTTTCTGCGGTGATATTTTGACAAAATGCTTGGCAGTATTCATAAACAAGGTTATTATATTAGTTCATATAGTTAGACTTTGGAGGCATTTTTGGGGTGAAAATTAATCAAATTAGCAGCATGATATTTCTCCAGCCGGGCGTGTGGGTTGCAATGGTAATGAGTGTGGCTGCAATCGGCTGGCTTGGATCAACGTATTTTTATGTCAGAAAAAATCATAAAAATAATACTTCTCAACGGGTTTGTTTCATTTTTGTTTTATTACACAGCTAATACATGAATCTACATTTATCTAAATAGCGAAGTATATTCATCCATGCCATCATTGTCTGGCTGCAGGATGAAATGTTTATTTATTATTTTATTTATAATTTCAACTACAAATATCCCCATGAATTTTTTTGTTCTACATATATTATAATGTTATTATAATAAAGCATTCTTTTTTGCATTAAAATTATGCATCATTCATATTTTATGATCAATATTAGCAAATATATTTTAATGTTATTATAATAAAGCATTCTTTTTGCATTAAAATTATGCATCATTCATATTATTATGACCAATATTAGCAAAATTATGATTTTTTTATAGGAACATTATGCTACAGAGAATTTTTCTTGGTCACCTCTAGGGTTAAAGAAATGTGATGCAAACACATGGTTTAAGAGTTCTGGGTTAATTTGGAATAGCAACTACCCGGTAGATCTTTACGAGAACGAACTGAAAACAAACATCCATCGCTATGGGGTGTCATATTTTCAGGTACTTTGCCTGACAAATGTGAGCCAGAAGCCCAGAACCACAAGAGTTAGATCATTAATCATTCCTAGTTCTACTAATGTGTTCTACTTATAATTTTATATCTATGGCCAGAACGAACAAGAACCCCATTTGCAGGTACCACTGTTCTCATCTTAAAATAATGGCACATTTGGATTCCCCATGTCATTGTTTTCCGCACTTTCTAAATTACTTACTCAAATGTCTACTTAAGTTGTTTTGTATAATATGATTGGTTTGATCTGGAAAACATTCCCCAATGATGTCACAGATTGGCGCGACAAGAAATTAAGAACAAACTGCAAAATCACAGTGAATTATTACACTTACCAATATATCAGCTCTACCATTCAAATCTTACAATTGCAGTATGGTGAATACATTCAATTCAATATAGCTCAAATTTGATTTCTCAAAAAGAACTAGGACTTGCACAAACCACTTTTAAACTGACCCATTTGAGTTTGGCCACTACCAGCCCTGTGTCAATGCTAATTATTAATCTTGACCCTTTGACTTAGAACAATTAGTTAATCTAGTGGCAAGCTGACACCCTCTAAAATTCACCAGTCTTATCAACATAATCACTGGTACTCAGTCTACAAGATGACTGTGGGTCATTGGCTAAACCGCTGGCAGTTGGGCAGAGGCAGTCACATCATTAATTATTCCCCCTACAGTTCAACTACACTGTAGCTGATTCTATTCATGTGCAGGGGGCCCTCAGCTCAGCCCTCTGTGTATAGGCTGACTTGTCACTGTGGCTATTGTAGGATGGGTGGATGAGAGGTTATTACCGAAATTGCTTTTGTCAAGTAGGCAGCCTTGAACCTATAGTTGACATACATCTTTATAACACAATAATGTCACATTTACAGTGGAATTCGTAACTGGTCTCTGATCATCTTCACAATTTACCACAAATTTATGTCGCCTAATGATTATTCAGCCAGTTATTATATGTACACAATCCAATAAACCATCTTACAACCATCTAATGTCAGTGTGACTGGGTAGTATTGATACACATTACATTGCCCTAAACAGGCCAGTGACCAGTTTTACTTTTTATGCAAGTAGGGGAGCATGGTAGCCTTTTGGTAGGTGGCACATGTATGACTGCCTTTTTGTCGTTCACTTGTAAAAGTGTCTTCCATATGCCATTAGCACAATGTCCTTTTTAAAACCTAGCTGGAACACTGGATTACTGTGCTTTTGCCCATATCCTAAAACACATTTAATTCTGACAGAAAACAACAACACACATCACTTCAGTCACCAGTGGAGACTAAGAAACATGATGGAACTTTAGCGTTATGAATACTGCATAATATAACCACATATGTATAGCCAGAGGCTCCAAAATCCCTGCTAGAAAAAGTAACCATTAACAGTTGTTACCGTTTGCACAAATGATTAGAAGACAGGACAGCAGACAGGACCACATTACTAAGCACTGCTAGCAGGCTAGTGGTAATTACCAAAGTCCAGGAAGGAGGCAGTCCCGAGATAATGGCAAACCATTAGAGGCTGATAGGCTTTTAAAGGAAATAAAAACAAGGCATTAGATAAAACATCTAAAATCTGTTTATCCATGTGTACACAAAGTTTAACATTGTATGTGATAGTTGACAACATTAAAAATACATTTGTAGTATAAATTTGATTTTAAACCCACCAAAAAAGTGACTGGCAATTGTGTTATCCCACATAAGGCCCTGGGTATTGCGGCTTCATCATTGACTTAGCTCGTATTACTACTAAAGCTTTCCACGCATCAAAGCACAGGGTCCGTACACAATAGCATATACCAAATTCAAGCCTATTTCAAAGCTGGTGAAATAAAAATTCAAGGCTACTGTTTTTAATTAAGAATGAACTCGAACAAGCCACAAGACCATGACAATCAACTGGTCAACAACTGACAACAAATGATGGGTTCCATTTCCTATTTATCTATTGACCTGATTTACACAGGAGTGTTTAGACGTGTATGTATGATATCTTCTATCTAGACTACTTCACACACAATGTTCTGCATGACTGCACCTGGTCAATACCAGGTGCTGCGTTATTATCTTTCATACATACTATCTACTCCTCCCAGAAACGTCATCACCATACCGTTTATTGTTGACGCTGAATCACACGTGTCTATTCACTGTTGCACATTCACCCGGACGTTTATAGATTCGTATCTCACCATCTATTACCGCAGTAGCTTCATTGTATACTTCATATCGACGTTGTTTGTTAGAAACATGTACAGGCCTACACCAACATATGACATGCATTAAAATTGTCGTCCATGAAAGCACTGGTTATTACAGTGTAATACTACTGATATTTCTATGCATGGAACTATCAAGGAAGGACACTTCATGTCCGGGCATGTTTGAAGCAATGTTGGCTAGTATAACCCGCTCCCCTCCATTTTGGGCTAAACTGGGTTAAACTATTTTAAGGCATTTTATAACAATACGAAACAATGTAGCAGACAGTGTTTCACATACATTTATTAACAATACAAAACAGAGAAAGAATCAGATTTAGGTGATAGAGGATGAATCCAGTTGTTGTCTGTAAATACAACTGCTGCCTGCTGAGAGGGCAGATACCACCTGCCAGTCTCCAAGGCTCTACACACCCTTTCCATAACCTGCAAGTGGACACCAGGCTCTACTGGTGTAGGGTATCTGACTGGAATCACTGCATTTCTTCAGAAGAAGACTCAGCCAGTAGTTAACTGCAGTGACAAGTGTGAGAAAAATATGCATTTTATGGCCATGGCACATAGATAAAAGACTATTTTATTCTGGACTTCCTGGCCTAGTTTAAACAGATAAAACAATTATGGTCTGAACTGGTGTGTTCAAGTTCAATTTGGTAGCATAAGATGGATATTAACTTTGGGTTTCTGGCTGTTGAAAATACTCCCATATGAAGGGAAACCTTTTAAACTGTTATGCACTATATATATGTACAGCATGCAGAAAAGATGTTTCATTCAGTAACAGAATGTACCAATAGTGCGATTATCATATGATTATCATAAAGAGGTAGCCAGACACATTGGCAGATTTATTTTTAAAGAGCAGTTGTCATAATTAAATTGCATCAGTAATATTACATACCAACTGTATTACCAGTAACATTGATAGTGTCCCTCTGATCAGATCATTCTCAGATAGAGTAAAGCCAGTTTAAGCAGTAAAACCTTGAAGCCTGTAAGGGTTCCACAACAACTGTTAGGCAATAACAGCAATATTAGCAGATAAGTTGATGGACAGCAAGTGCTTCCCAACAAGAGGGACTACTGAAGAACAAAGGCTACTAGAGTTACTGGGCAACTGTCCCTGACAGCAGCAACTTGAATTATGCAAATAAGTACATAAGACACACTTGAAGCTTAGTTTGACAATTTTTTCTCAACTAAATTAGATTTGTGTGGAATCACAAGTTAATTGTTTGTTCCTCTACAGTGACATATTTGCATACCCTGAATATATGGAAAGCTATATTATGCATGATTTGAGCTGACAACGATGACATCACATCTCAACTACCGTAAATCCTGTATTACTAGCCGCACCCCTACTTAAAGCCCCACCACAACTTTTGACCTAAATCCCGAATTTCTTCCGCTCTGTTTGATATCAGCAAAACCCTTATTTAAAGCCGCACCCCGACTTTGAGCCAATACCATTAACTGCGTGCGACATACTGCCGTAGCGCATGCAATTTGGAAACATTTTAATGTGTTTCATAAAAGTCATAACTTTGCTAATAATGATAATAAATGAATAGCTGAAAGACTCATTATTGTAATACATTCATAATTACGATGTATTTTAATTGGAATATTACTAGAATTTGGACAAAAACGGGGGAAAAATTACTAGAATTTCAACATGGTATCAGAACATAATTGGGTGGCAGAATGTCCATACATCCAACGAATAAAATGTAGCCACAAATTTACCCTATTCAATGGCGCTAAAATTATTAAAATATGTTAAGAAGTTTTGGTTTTATAGGATTGTATGTAGAAGCATGCATAATGCTGGCACCTATAAAATGTAAGCTACCCATCCTCTCCCAGGCCTGTGTCGGCTAAACTTCAAAGACGCCTCCTTGCGGGCTAGCAACAATGTAATAACTTGGCGTCTCCGCCAGCATGGGAACGGATGTAAGTTTTCTCAGACAGTCGTCCTTTAATTAGGCCACCAGCCACCTGTGTTTGTCCAGGCAGCCCCAGGCACAGGGAAGTCCCAGAAAGCAAATGCAATTATCTCAGTCTTCAGTGGCTGGGAAGCCCTGGTAGAGTGTGGTGTTATTTTGACAATCAGCATGAAGCCTGGCTTTTGTAAACGTGTGAACATGGTTCTTGGAACTGAGATTAAAACTAATGTCAGAACAAAACAGACGGCGTGGGATTGATGCCAACAAAGGACGATGACATAACATTTATTTGCCAGTGTGTGCAGCAGCAGCAATGTCTACACTACACTGAACGACACCATCATGCCATTCGCGACAGCGTTCTTTGACAGCGACAATACTACAATAGTGCTGACAAAGGATTATATTAACTGTGAAAGGAATTATTTCATCATATTTGATGATGATTGTCTGGTGCACGCAGACCCACGGCAATGGTCAAGTCAACGATGTTGCCAATGTTGAAATGGATACATGAAATGGCGCCGTCGTGTCGTTCCCTTCCCCAAGGCAGGCCAAGGCATTCTTTGACGGCGACGATGAAAGGGACTTTTGTAGAGTTTAACTATGACATGTTTTCATATTCTGATCGTTGTATCTGAAAATTTTATGGACATGGGATTTTATTAACTGTGTTATATCATTTGTTTTGCACAAGTGGCAATTGTAATACAATGTGTTATTACAAAAACCGGCTTCATTTCTTCGGTAAGTTTTTCACGTTTATACTGACAATTCTGTGACCCAAATGTCAAATTGTTTCGGCAAATTACTACTGTATTAGTAGCCGCGGCTAGTAATACAGGATTTACGGTAGGCAAAAGCACTGCAAAAATATGCATATTCAAAACAGGTGATAGCATAAAATGTTGTATTTCTAATTTATTAAATTAGTTTTTTTGGTTTGGTGGACATAGAAATATATAGCAGGTTGTAATACAATATGAATTCAAGCATAAGGTGTTTTTATTTCATTTAACTGTCTTTGACAGCATGATCTTAAGGGAGTCAAATACAAATACTTTTGAATGCAAAAGTATCTAAATACAAATGGAAAGTATTACAAATACTTTTTTAATACTTTTAATTTGTCAGGATATATTACTATAATAGGTAAAAGAAAACCAAATAATTTATCACGACATCTAGTTTACAGGCATAATTATGTGTTTTACTCATACGATGACAGTAGACCAGTGCTAAGGGGTATTGTTATTGCTAATTATATCACAGTGACAACTGACTTAGTAACCTCTATCCACAGAGGTAAAGGCCACAATCTGTTTGTTTGTTAAGCCAGGAGATCCATAATAAAATGCCTATGCTGTCCTTTGCAGTGAAGGTAATCAGTTTGGCAAGTATTATGTGTGATCGTGAAACAGAAATGTTGATATTGACAATGTTTCGATAACGTATTTGAATGTATTTGAAAATGTCTAATACTTTAAGAAAGTATTTAAATACAAATACTTTTCATTCCTAAAGGTCGAATACAAATACTTTGAAAAAGTATTTAAATACTTTCAAATACAAATGTATTATACTACATAAATTTGTTTATACATTATACCATGTTTTGAGCGTTCTGCATATAATATTTATGTAGGTTCCCATACATGTAACCCATACGAAGTGTCGGTCAAAGAAATTTCAGCTGCTGCCGTGTTGTGGGCTGAAACCTCTAGCATGGCACCCACCCATGCATTTTAACAAAGTGGGCAAAATTGTTCGTCTGATTGGGCTGAATCGTCCATCGGGCTGAACCGAATCTGTTTTGAGCCGAATCATCTGGGATCCATATAAACATAATTTACACTTTTGTTGACTGTTAACGGCAATACAACTATACGTTTAGGGATTAATTTAAACATGACAATACAATAAAACTTTATTGTCCTGGATCGCGAAATTAATTTTGCAGCGTTCATCATAAAAATATAAAATACAGGAGTAGAGAAGTATAAAAATACAGATAAATTCATTATTAAAACACTATGTGAACATTAATCATAATAAAATACAAGACTAATCTATAATTGTAAATTATTGTTATAATTGTAATTGTCCTTTCACAAATACAAAATAAAAGTGCGACATACCCACATAATGATTGACACGTTCACGGAAACGTTAGAGGTGCTTGTCGTTGAGAAGGCGTACAGACATTGGAATGAATGAATCATGCTTCCCATTCGTTTTAGATATGATATTGTATTGTCATTAATTATTTTCTTGGCTTTACGCAGTACCCGCTTTTCATACAAAGCAGTGGGAGATGATTGTTTGAAGCCCGTTATTTTGCTACTAATGTTTAAAATACGCTGCAACTTATTCTTGTCGTTTTGACTGACGTTCCCAAACCAACACATAAAAGAAAATGTCAAAACACTCTGGATACAAGATTTACAAAACATGGACAAAATGGTGCTATTAGCGTTAAGAGTGAAGTTTTCTGAGGCAGTAAAGACACTGCTGACATTTCTTGTATGTGACACTGCAGTGGTGGTCCCACTTCAACATAGTGTCAATTGTTGTGCCGAGGTATTTATACTCATCAACTACCTCTACCTTGTTATCATGGATGACAGTATCAGACTGGGATGCCAGGCATTTCCTAAAATCAATGCACATGTCTTTGGTTTTTGTTGTGTTCAGGCACAAATACGATCAATTCAGACTCAAGTTTAAACTCGGAAATTAATTTCTTAACCCATTTTATCCGGAATACGATTCTAGTCGTAGTTACCCTTTTTATCCGGAATACGATTCTGGTCGTAGTTTGCACTTGACACGGCTTCCCTGCACTCTGATGTTTTGGAATCCCATTGGCTGGTTAACACCGAATGACGTCAGTATATCGGGATCACTAGGAAACTCATATTTTTCAACCAATCAGCGCCGTTCTTTGGGTATTTGCAGTACAAAGCGGGTACCCCCAAGCTAAAGTGAAATCAAAGATGGCGTCGAGTCGCAAAGATCGTTAAATGTTGACGTATTTTGAAGGATAACTCCGCTAATTTACTTCATACTGGTGACGACAAGAAGGCAGACAAGTGGATAGACGATATAAGATGGACGGTTATGGTATTTGATGCGACATTTGTCCGTGAAGACATACTTTGAAGCCATCGAAGTGGGTCAACCGACAACGGCATCCATTTTCGCCCACCTCGCTCCACGCCGTACAAAGTTAAGAATATTTCCAACGACGGTAACTACTTCATAAATAAAGTGATGTTGAAATGTTGAACACAGTTTTTACTTTAGAGTATTTCTATATTAGTTATAAGAAATGAGCCACAGAATTATACATCGTTGACAGAAAATATTTCAAAAATTTGCATAATTCAGCTCAGCGGCGCCACACGTTGGCGATTCAGTCAACTGACGTGGGGGTATTACAATAAATTTTACATTATGAGATTATTATCCAAGATGTGTAGACAAGTTGTATACCTTTATTTTCAGCAGAGATTAATGCATAAAATAAACTCAACTTGCTCATTATGTTGCTTCCTTCATGGCTAAAATGTCAGGTGAAAAGTTATGTGACAAACCTCAACATAGGTTTGAATTTATTAGGCATGTTTTGCCATATGCCACATATATATGATAAAACTATGAGTTTATCGATGCGACTGTATAGTTTATTTTATCTACTTTCTAAAGGTATATCACATTTAAAAACTGATTGAGAAATAATAAAGTTATGTCCATTTTAAATGAAGGCCTGTCATTTTTTAAGGCTGACAGATTGGTTTGAGGAAATGATCAGGAACTGGCTGCAACTCGTCTGCACTAGCTTCAGGATAAAATGGGTTAAACAATAAGTGAAGCTGCAGCGTATTAAAAGCAAAGCTCATATCCAGGTAGAGAACTCTGGCATGAGTTTTGGCATCCTCAAGATAACAAAGTACATAGTTTATTAAAGTAGCGACTGCGTCCTCCACCCCTCTCCCAGGCCAGTATGCAAATTGCAGGGGACAGGTGACAAATGCTGTGTTTGAAAGAGGGCAGTGGCTACTGCGCATGCGTATGCTTCTGTTTTCGGTTACGTGATCTGTATTTTTAGCATCGTTTATCCAAGGTACGGCATTCGATAAGCGCATGCGCATGATCTCTATACATGAGCCTTATCTTTAGTACCAGGGGGTAGCTGTCAGTTCCAAAAGTTTCCCGCACATGCATGTTTATATACATAAGCTCTAGTGCCGTATCTTTAGCACTCAGATCTAAAAGTAGGCCTAGGTGATTTTTTTTGGGCGTGCATGCCATACCTTTAGCAAACAAATATAAAAGTATGTGAGTTTTTTCCGCGCATGCATGTTGGCACTCAGTTCTAAATATACGTGAGATTTTTTGAGTGTTATTTTTTCGCAAGTTGACATATATATATATATATATATATATTATATATATATATATATAGCCCTATGGCAGTCAGTAAATCTAACAATGTCGAAATAAATCGCTCCCGCATGTAATTCCGTCGTACCGATGCGACGAGACGGACGCAGCATGTTTGCGCAGAATTGAAAAACAGGATACGCGCGCATCCTGACGTACGGTTAGGCCACGGGTCTAAAGATACGGCTCACGTACGCGTAGACACTTCGTTGAAAGAGCTCTGCATCACACCAAAGAGCTCTGCATCACACCAAACGAAAGGCCCGATGCACTGTCACTAATTTGAGATTTGACTACCTTCTTCCGACTGGTCTTGGACTTGAGCTGGTCTTCGCGGAATCTAAATTGAGGAAGTTTACCGGCATAACTTGGTTCATCGTGGACAGTACAGAATATTAACAACAGTATTGTTAATACAATGAGACACTTGCCTTTGTAAATTTATAATTTATATCAGAACGTGAAAACAGTTGTCACGTTTTGTTTTGATCAGCAAATTGTGGTTATAGGCCCGGCAATTGTGGTTATACTTAGTTATAGGCATGCGACTCGGCGCCATGTTGGGTTTTACTCGTAAGCCAGTAAGAAACCAGCGACTTGATCACTAGACGAATTATGATTTATAACACGAGTCAACACATTGTAATTGCGATTAATTGTGTAACATCACATGCATACACAATTCAATAGTTGTATATATTTAACAACGATACTCACCAAACGCTCAAACTACTAAAAAAGGTCAGTCACAACTAAAGCATAACTTCGAACAGGTTCCAAAACGAGGTTCGTGACGGGACTGCCTAAAAAGCGGACGCGGCTTAACAGGCGGACTGAACCAGCCGGAGACTGCCTGTAACTGGTCTCTTCATGTTTTATTCATGTATATTGTACCTATATCCCGTACCCGTGTTTGTCGATAATCGCAAAATCTGCTTCCTCCTATGCCGTTCTTTTGCTTATACTTGTGACCATAATATTATATATGATATTGTGACTCGTAGAGATTGAGACCTTTCATAAAGCTATCACTTGTTGTCTTGCCAGTTGTCTTTTAATCAACTCCTGGAACACGACACACTTGTATTGAAGTTTCAATACCACACTTTTAGCTTCAACTAGTGGCTGAACTCATTCTGTGGTGATGCACCGAGATCATCACTTTTTTATATTGTCATCGATCATCTTATAAAATGTTCTTTCTGATTTCCGCGTCGCGGACAGAGGCATATGCAGGGTGTTTTCGGCCACAAGAGCTGCATCATCATCAGCATGCACAAATGTGGACGAACTTAGGATTTTCGCCAACGCTGTGTTGTCGGGCAGACTAGCTGCCCAGGTTGGCGATTGACGAGACAGTTGAGGAAATGTCACTTCAATAAATTAAGCACACTATAGCTTCTCGCTCTGATGAACGGCAAAGTTGGATGTAGTGTACTGGCTCCCGCTATATATTGGACTACGTGGGAGATATACCCTGTATGTATGATGCAACAAGTGGCTGGGAATAAAATATGCAGCGCACTTAAACTTGTGTTTGATTAATTAGATTCGTTTCACATTCCAAAAACCGAGCCGTTACAGAATGTGACATTGGCGACGAGGATTCTGAAGAACACTTGTCTTACATTTCAATACGATATGGCTGACAAAAACTACGTGGGAATATTCAACTGCAGAGACGACACGGCTACGGTAGGCACTCGGTGGGCGCGATGGTTGACCGCGTTTGAACTGTACGCAGATGGCAACGGTTTAATCATAACAGATAACAGCGTCACGATCAAGCAACAAAGACGTGCCCAGTTACTGCACTTTGCCTGTCCTGACGTCCAGGACATCTTTCGGACTCTTGACAACACTGGAACGGTACGTGATTACGACAAAGCAGTAACTGCGCTAAATGCGCATTTCGTCCCCAAGGTCAACCCGGCGTACGCGCGGTGTGGCGGTCCAGAACGTCGAGCGGTTCAGAACGTCGAAGGCTAGCGTTTCATGTAAAAATGTTAGCGGTTCATGGCGAAGGTTAGCGCGACGTTACGGCCCGCGGCTAGCCAGTCTGGAATGTATATCCGGTCTAGGATGTCGTACCACCTCATTTTGAGTGTTGTTCATGGACTTCTTACATGCGTGACAAAGGTTAACGTCTGCTGTGACCAGCGTAAACATGGTGATTGCCGAATTAACATATGAGTGAACCATGCATATTATAGTTTATGTTAATAAGTTATTGATGCGCTTCCTTTCTTGCAATTATTATTAATAAACATAACAAAACGTTACTTGTATTTTTTTATAAACAGTGTTTTCTTAATGTCCTTGTCTCAGAGCGTTGTGTATGTTATGGCTTCGTTACAGCCATGGTTTTCAATGCAGTCTATAGTACGTGCAGCATTAAATACAAATCCCCGCGTATTCATGACACATAACTCTGGCAGTTTAAGATATATGTAACTGTCTACTAGCTGAATGTATTGAATGTAACGTGCCCGAATTGGCATAGTTTGTAGGCAGGCCCTATATTTTGAAAACAAATTAAAATAAAGCTGTATTTTAGATACATACGGTTTAAATTGTGTATGTGATGTAGATATCCCATAGAGGTACAATAAATTCGTTAGGGGATGGGTGTGGATCACACTTTTATAATGACATATATTTGCGTCTATTTTGCATGTATGGAACACATTTTTATAATGGTCCTATTGGAATGTTTTGTATAATTATATTTTTTTATTCAAAAAGGCGTTATATGGGCTTAACATTGCAGTATATAAATCCCATTGAGGTGCTTCAATATCAGTACAAAGGGTGGAAATCTAGACGTTACCATATCCAAATAGTTGGTTTTACCCAACACAACTCGGCAATGATTTAATAATATATTTTGGGAAATGAGTCATGCATTCAAGACTTACGTAACTTTATTAACATGTCGACTGGTGTAAGTATGTGTCACATAACAGTTGAATAGTAGTGTTAAATGAAATGCAAACAATATCATTCACAACAATAGAAGCTCTTTGTATAAACCGTTGCATTTAATAATAATTAAATAAGATTACTTTCAAAGATTTATAAACTCATGCAACAACGTGGGCCGAAAACCAACAACGTCGGCCTGCTCTATTTGGTTTGTCTCCGTTCCGTCGCAGATGGCCTTTGCGTACTGAAATATAGATACACATTATTGTTAATATTTCCCCGTGTTAACAACACATTCATATGAATACCTCTTTATGGTCCCCTGGTAATGTGACTATTGTTAGTCACATCGTTTCTTTGGTTGTTCGGTTAAATATAAAAACACTCCACACAATAGTGAAATACTATAAATGACAAAAGATGTGTAATTTAAACTTTGAACAGAAATGTTGTTCACATTTATCAAACGTACACCTCTTTAAAAAAGCAAACTTATTACTTCAGAAACAACATCCATACTAATCCAGATATAACATAACAGTGTATTGAAAATAATGCAACTTGTTGATGTAATGGCTGATTAAGGGCCACATGATAATATAATCTAACTACTGCTGCAAAAAAACATATCACTACGACAAAAACAGACATGGCTGCAAGGCTAGTAGGCAACAATCCATGTCTTCCCTGTTTTACTATAGCAATGAAAACGTGGGTGTGAAAAAGTTTTAAAGACACACATACACAATAAGCAGTGTTATGGCATTTGTTAACCAAGCTTATGCTAGAAAGTAAAAGAAAATGGTTGTATAATAATAGTAAGATTTCTATAATGCCTATATCATCATGTGTGTGTGTGTGTGTGTGTGTGTGTGTGTGTGTGTGTGTGTGTGTGTGTGTGTGTGTGTGTGTGTGTGGGGGGTGTGTGTGTGTGTGTGTGTGTGTGTGTGTGTGTGTGTGTGTGTGTGTGTGTGTGTGTGTGTGTGTGTGTGTGTGTGTGTGTGTGTGTGTGTGTGTGTGTGTGTGTGTGTGTGTGTGTGTGTGTGTGTGTGTGTGTGTGTGTGTGTGTGTGTGTGTGTGTGTGTGTGTGTGTGTGTGTGTGTGTGTGTGTGTGTGGCGCGAGCGCGCGTGCGCGTGCGTGCGTGCTGTGCAGTACTTAGGTCTCGTGTGTGATGCGTGCGTGCGTGCGTGCGTGCGTGCGCGTGCGTGCGTGCGTGCGTGCGTGCGTGCGTGCGTGTAACGGCAGTACTTAAGTCTACCGGTTTACTTTGCCCAAAGACTCAGTTGTATTCGGGTTATTCAAAATTTGTGATTCGATAAAATCCCGGCCAACTATCAATATCTGTAATATTTCAATAAACATTATACGCCAAAACAATTATGTCAGTGCTGCATGTTACGGGACAAAATATAGTTTACTTTTCCAATAATGCTACATCCATTAAGATATAAACTAAATAAAACTTGAACATTAAATTATTACTCCCTCCCTCTCCTCCCTCAGCCCTCCCTCTCTTCCTACCTCCCTTCCTTCCTCCCTCCCTCCATCTCACTCCCTCTTCCTCCGATCCTCCCTCCTCTGTCTCTGCGTCACACTATATCTATCCCGTTTTCCTTATTCTTTCCCACTCTTCTCTGCTCGTCTACACCCCTCTTCCTCCACGTTTTCGCCCGCCACTCGTTTTTTTGTACCCACTCTCTCATTCTCATTAAGGCGCACATGGATTCGGTCATGGCTATTTGTACATATCTACACGAACGTCGAAGTTATTTATGCCATACAAAGCAATTGTGTAATACCTGCCATGCTTCATTGTCATTATCACAGTTTAACACAGACAATGCAACCGTCAATTGGTGTTGGACATTCTTGGCATAGCTTGCTACGCCAGAACGCAGGGGTTGACAACATGTAACTTCGCCATATCGGTGACTTGCACGTGAAGGGTGCAACGACCAATAGCATGGAATCGTTGGGGTCAAAATGTAGTTCTCCCCGTTAACAGTGCAAGGCCAACTTCATCTGTTTCTTGGTTTGTTCGATTGGGGTCGAGTGCAGCAGACGATGTACGTTTGACGCTCAGTGTAGTGTGACAGTTGGTCTCAACTAAGCTGCACACAAGGTGCAGTTTAAGGTGTCAGCAGACACTAGGATATCAACAGATGCCGAAACACAACGAGGACGGGCACAGATTGGACGATGCAATTACTCGAAGGTATGAACGTTTATGGTTTGTGGTGGAAAGACAACTAATGCTCGTACGTTCCATTATTGTTATATAATCATATTCGTGATTCAATGCATGTTTCTGTTGTAATCCCCTCTACCATAATTTTACCTATTTAACAGCATCACAAAATTACAATGTATTCAGAATTGCTTAGCAAGGATTGAGACTAGGTCTCCATGTTTTATTCGTTATATGCGGCTTCTAAAGTCATTGCATTGTCTTCCTGTCCGATATCGTATTAACTTTAAGATCTTTAAATTCATTGCTTACTCCGATGAGAAAGGTTGCCTAGCTTCGATCATTTCTAGTTTTTGTCCCTAAAGTCAATACCATTGTATGTGGAAAACAAAATTATGATCACTATGCTGATTGGTATCGATAATATCTTAAATAAAATAACTAAATTTGTCTTAGTCTACATCTGTTATATGTTTATTATTTTATGTTATGTATTCTTGTTTACCAATTTGAGTTATATGGAATAATACAAATTATGTATCAACATTTTAAAGTAATTCCTTGTTACATTTTATGAAGGACAAAATGGCGACGATGTGTTCGCCATCTTGGTTTCACGTCGCCTGTTATAAAACATACCTATCCATAAATCTGAATGGATGAATAATTATAGGTTCACATGTTAACATGTTTAGTGTATCATATTATATAATATAACATATAAACGATGTTTTGCCTGTTTAAGCCAACACGCATGTGGAAAACAAAATTACGATCACTATGCTGATTGGTGTCGATAATATCTTAAATAAAATAACTAAATTTGTCTTAGTCTACATCTGTTATATGTTTATTATTTTATGTTATGTATTCTTGTTTACCAATTTGAGTTATATGGAATTATACGAATTATGTATCAACATTTTAAAGTAATTCCCTGTTACATTTTATGAAGGACAAAATGGCGACGATGTGTGCGCCATCTTGGTTTCACGTCGCCTATTGTAAAACATACCTATCCATAACTGTGCATGGATGAATAATTATAATTTAACATGTTAGCATGTTTAATGTATCATATGATATAATATAACATTATAGACGATGTTTTAACGCCATTCTATAATACAAATAACTTCACTGGAAATAGTTATATCAGTTTAAGTTAAGACAAGTTGACACCACAATCTCGCCAGTCACACACTATATGGTATATAAGGAAAGGAAATTGCTACTATAATTGTAACTGATGTGTATTCGATGCCTCGTGGCAAAGGGTGTATCACGTGATGCTCGCAATATGGAGGGTCACATCCGGCAATGGAACGCCGGGCTTAGGGGCAGATACTCCCTCCCTTTCTCGTAGCACAGTGGTCAGTTGTGAAGGTTGAAGGTCGTGACATTTCTCGCCAGGGGAACGTTGTAAGGAGCAACCAAAGCGGAGTCCCGAGCCCAAGTAGATACATTAGATACTGTACTATGTACTAATGTACTATAGGCAGAATGTTCCCAGTGTCTCCCACTTCCGGATACCCTCTTTTTAAATTATATAAATATTATAAATTACATAATTTCATGGATTTTATCTTAAAAAATTTCTGTTTTTCACGATAAACTAATTAATTCGTTCTACGTTTTGTTTGTGGAAAATATATTATTGAAAGATATAAAAATGCTTGAACCTGTAATAAATAGTAGTTACTGCTTAATTATATCTTGGAGGACTTTCATGTAGTCTTTAAAATACATCTATGTATTGATGGATTTTTATTATTTTGCTTTTGTTCATTATATTTTAATAACTATTAGAAGGCCACCTGGCACAGAGACACTGAACAAGAAAAAAGGATATGGGATAGACCAGGAGAATATGGCCACAAACAGACACCTTGAACAGGAGAAATGAGCAGAGTAAATAAGAATTGTTACTTGACTGCAGTGCCACCAACAGTGTCACTCTTGCGAAGACACTAATTTGAACAGTTTAGGATAATATCGATTCAGTGTTGTGTGTGGCAGGTTCACACCCTGCTGGTGTTCCTTATGCAAACATTACATGTTGTGTGCACACGCATTGATTCTATTTAATAGTTTTCAGATAATAATTATAACCATGGTTTATTATATACCAGTACACCATGTGATTGTTCAACTCTTGCAGTTATAATGTGTGTGTGTGTGTGTGTGTGTGTGTGTGTGTGTGTGTGTGTGTGTGTGTGTGTGTGTGTGTGTGTGTGTGTGTGTGTGTGTGTGTGTGTTGTGTCTGTCTGTGTCTGTGTTGTCTGTGTGTGTCTGTGTGTGTGTGTGTGTGTGTGTGTGTGTGTGTGTGTGTGTGTCTGTGTGTGTCTGTGTGTGTGTGTGTGTGTGTGTGTGTGTGTTGTGTGTGTGTGTGTGTGTGTTGTGTGTGTGTGTGTGTGTGTGTGTGTGTGTGTGTGTGTGTGTGTGTGTGTGTGTCTGTGTGTGTGTGTGTGTGTGTGTGTGTCTGTGTGTGTCTGTGTGTGTGTCTGTGTGTGTTGTTGTGTGTGTCTGTGTGTGTTCTGTGTGTGTTCTGTGTGTGTCTGTGCGTGAATATATAACTTCAGAAAGTATGTGGAACATGCATGCACAAACTGTTTTTTAAGATAACATACGTTGTCATTCAGCCATTCCCATGGCAAAAGTGTGCGCAAATCTTTCTGCGTCATGGTGATTCCACCAGCTGTCACCTTAGACGGAAGAGACAGTGGGGTATGAGAAGACAGTGGGGTATGAGAAGACAGTGGGATATGAGAAGACAGTGGGGTATGAGAAGACAGTGAGGTAGGAGAGGACAGTGGAGTAGGAGAGGACAGTGGAGTAGGAGAAGACAGTGGGGTAGGAGAAGACAGTGGGGTAGGAGAAGACAGTGGGGTAGGAGAAGACAGTAGGGTAGGAGAGGACAGTGGGGTATGAGATGTCAGTGGGGTAGAAGACAGTGGGGTAGGAGAAGACAGTGGGGTATGAGAAGACAATGGGGTAGGAGAAGACAGTAGGGTAGGAGAGGACAGTGGGGTATGAGAAGACAGTGGGGTATGAGAAGACAGTAGGGTAGGAGAGGACAGTGGGGTAGGAGAGGACAGTGGGGTAGGAAAGACAGTGGGGTAGGAGAGACAGTAGGGTAGGAGAGGACAGTGGGGTAGGAGAAGACAGTGGGGTAGGAGAGGACAGTGGAGTAGGAGAGGATAGTGGGGTAGGAGAGGACAGTGGGGTAGGAGAAGACAGTGGGGTAGGAGAAGACAGTGGGGTGGAGAAGACAGTGGGGTAGGAGAGGACAGTAGGGTAGGAGAGGACAGTGGGGTATGAGAAGACAGTGGGGTAGGAGAGGACAGTGGAGTAGGAGAAGACAGTAGGGTAGGAGAGGACAGTGTGGTAGGAGTGGGGTAGGAGAAGACAGTGGGGTAGGAGAAGACAGTGGGGTAGGAGAAGACAGTGGGGTAGGAGAAGACAGTGGGGTAGGAGAAGACAGTGGGGTAGGAGAAGACAGTGGGGTAGGAGAAGACAGTGGGGTAGGAGAAGACAGTGGGGTAGGAAGGTGAGGTGTGTGGTAGGGTTTCAGCTGGTCATAGGCCACCTTTGTCATTAAGATCACGCCAGCTGTTTTTGCCAGTGTCACCTGGTAGTTTGGCCCGATATTTCTGATCCTGATGATAAGGAACATATTATCAGGAATATTATTATTATCTCACAGTAATCCAATCCCCAATATCATCACCATCTTGCGATGACTAAGTTTACCTCCAATGATCAATGTTTGTCACTGCATTTATCAGAAAACTCCAAGTAAGTAATATGTGATGCTTGAAGAAATCCAATTAAAATGTGAATAAGTATGTTGTTAGTTAGCCAATTTAGGATTCAGCAGCAATGTTGTCTCATGCATCTTGTTTCTAATTAGTGCTGTCTTGTCCCAATCTATAATGTTCACACATCTAGTTCAGTTCTTATTTTAAAAAGTAAGTAAGACACGTGAAACATTTGTCAAATTTATTGAGGATAAGTTTAAATTGAGGCAAATAATTAAAATTGTTACCTGAATGGGCCATTCCATTGTGGCTCCAGTTTGCCACCTTTCCTCCCGATGTTCCTCATGTTTCGTTTCAGGACGATGTCCCCAATCTTAAAGTGAAATGATGTCACTCCCTTTGTCTGTCTGTTCATGTACTGCTTAGATTGGCGCTGTTGGGCAGTTGTGACATTTGTGTGAACGTGGAAAGTCATGGTGCTTAGAACATAGTTGGATGGAAGGCTTAAATATATAAAATTGTCAGTTAGAAGTAATAATTTATACACAAGAAAGAATATAATATAGTAAGGGACACAATTCTAGGAGTTGTAACTTGATAACAATGTTATCTCTATCTGACCAGTGGTTGTGCTATATTCATAGTCAGCTTATGTTATCTGTATGGGAAAGTAAGAGACTTTGAATTCAGTTGGTGATATGGATCCACCAATGAAAAGCAACATAAATTGGTTCATCACAATGGACAGGGTTACATTATTTTACTGTTTACATTATCTTGTAAAAACCCTGTAACACGTACAAACTTTCACTACTTTTACACACCTGTTCATGAACGCTTATCACCTGTTTCCCTACTTGCTCAACGTAGTTGTCCACATCCTCTTCCACGAATGTTGGAATGTGAATGTCTTCTTCCCTGTCAGCATCATCCATCTATACAATATATCTGAATTGTACCTACTGGGCTATATTTCTGTCAAGTACTATTTCATGAGTCGCAATGTATATCATTAACACATAAAACAATCACTTGTACAAAACATTTAGTTATGTAAATATTTAACAACTAATAAAGTGTTATTTCTGTATAATTATTATACAACAACTGTTGTCTGAAATGCATGTAACATTATGCAATGAATGCAATGACATGCAATATGACAATAAACGAAATACCTCAACAGGCAGACATGGATGCTAATAATTAATAACTGCTACCTCTCATCAAGTCCATTTGTTTGGGGATGGTACGCTGCCGTAATCATGCGGTCGATATTGATTTTTTGGCCAAATCTGCATTGATGGTGTTGACAAATTCACGACCTTGGTCAGATAAAAATTTCTTCGGGGCACCATATCTGTAAAAAGACAACAAATATGAGACATTCTGCTGAAGATATGTGGTGAGCTTGCTTTAAAATTAACACCTTTTCCAGAAATAAAATCAAGGCCTATTTTGTGACGAAGTAATAGATATGGGAAAGAAGGGGTAAGGGGGCAGCAACCTGCTGGAATTTCAAAAAATCAAAATATGTCCCCCATCTTCCCACATCATGATCTATCGTGAGATAGTGAAGTGGAGTGGTGCTGATGCTTGAGATCCAGTGCTTTCCAGCCCTTCCAAATTGTTTCAGTTCCGGCATGAAATTACTGTTTTTATTGTGTAAACCAAGTCAATACATTGAACAGCATAGGGCATCTGCCATATAGCTATCCTTTTTCTATTTTTTGGATTATAACCAATTATTATGAAATAAATTTTGTGTACTGCTACACACATAAGTTATTTAAATTAAGTATACATGTCTTCTTATTAACATTGCTAGGCTGCTTTATCATTTGCTGAATTGAAGCTTAATAATCAAGGAATGCAATACCTGCAAATGAAGCTGTTCAAGCTTCGCAATACCTCCTCACCCGTCTTCCGCTTCAGGGAGTATAGTTCAACGTATTTTGTGAAATAGTGTCATGACATATTTGTAGCCATTCTTGGTCTCAGGTAGTGGGCCTAAAAAGTAGCTTAAATATAAGTTTGTATAATAACATTAGGTAGATTCCATTAAAAGGGGCTTCAAAGTTAAATCAGTATTCTTGATAGGACATTTGTTGTCCCTCTCTTCTAAGGCCATCAAATCTAAACTGGCGAACCTTCAATGAAACAAGGAAATCAAGGAAAATAAATAAAATTAATAGTAGTAGAAGTT
>JAODUO010000085.1:32500-200000 GCA_025642075.2 Ridgeia piscesae | reverse complement strand
CTATATAAGTATACTTATTTATTTATTTTATGAGGTAAATCAGTTGACTGATTTTTATGGGATTATATATCTATATGCAATTGATAGTAAATTGTTGCATCAATGACATTCTTTTAATGAAATGTCAACCGATGAAGGAAATAATATGCGCAGATGCAATGTATCAGTCAACAGCCCATGCCAGGGGTAATTGTGCACAAAGGTTTGTGCATTTACCTGGCGGATTTGAACCTCCAACATATGCCGAGACATTAGCATCTACTCTTTATTTACCAGTGTTATAATTTAGCCTAAAATTAATGGGGGCCAGCAGTACCCCCACTTTTCAAAACCTAGGGGACACAAAAAATGGGGACCATACAAAAGAATTCACTTTTATGTCATTGTAATTCTATAACTTTATTCAACACAATTAACATGCCACAAACATCATGACTATAGTCTATGTAGCAGCTTCATTAGTAAATACTGATGATCATTTCAAGACATCAATGGAGGGTTGTGTCTTCATTTTCCTCTGAATCAGAGCTGCTTGAAACTGGTAGTTCTTCCTCTATGGGCTGCCTGTCCACCTCGTAACCCCTTGTCAGTCAATGTTAACCCTGACAAAGGGCAGCAATCGACACCCACAGCGTCCAGTGTAATTTACTGATACATAATAACGACATTTTCTTTGCCTTGGCCTCTGGGATAGAAGTTGTCAGGCCATTATTTATAAATGTTACAGTTCTTTAATGTGTATAATTGTTTATAGTCCAATATGTTTGATCAGACCCAATGAGTTGGACATGTCAGGGACCTGACAGTAAATGTGGGGACCAGGACAGAACACAGAACAAGAGGAGAACAACGTTGCCCGCACAGAACAAGAGGAGAACAACGTTGCCCGCACAGAACAAGAGGAGAACAACGTCGTCCGCACAGAACAAGAGGAGAACACCGTCGTCCGCAGAGAACAAGAGGAGAACAACGTCGTCCGCACAGAACAAGAGGAGAACAACGTCGCCCGCACAGAACAAGAGGAGAACAACGTCGCCCGCACAGAACAAGAGGAGAACAACGTCGCTCGCACAGAACAAGAGAAGAACACCGTCGTCCGCAGAGAACAAGAGGAGAATAACGTCGTCCGCACAGAACAAGAGGAGAACACCGTCGTCCGCAGAAAACAAGAGGAGAACAACGTCGCTCGCACAGAACAAGAGAAGAACACCGTCGTCCGCAGAGAACAAGAGGAGAACAACGTCGCTCGCACAGAACAAGAGAAGAACACCGTCGTCCGCAGAGAACAAGAGGAGAACAACGTCGCTCGCACAGAACAAGAGAAGAACACCGTCGTCCGCAGAGAACAAGAGAAGAACACCCGTCCCCCCTTCCGCAAAACAAAAAGGGAAAGGAAGAAAAAAAACCCCTCGCCCCCGGGGGCCCCGAGAACAAGAGGAGAACAACGTCGTCCGCACAGAACAAGAGGAGAACACCGTCGTCCGCAGAGAACAAGAGGAGAACAACGTCGTCCGCAGAGAACAAGAGGAGAACAACGTCGCCCGCACAGAACAAGAGGAGAACACCGTCGTCCGCAGAGAACAAGAGGAGAACAACGTCGTCCGCACAGAACAAGAGGAGAACAACGTCGCCCGCACAGAACAAGAGAACAACGTCGTCCGCAGAGAACAAGAGGAGAACAACTTCGTCCGCAGAGAACAAGAGGAGAACAACGTCGTCCGCACAGAACAAGAGGAGAACAACGTCGTCCGCAGAGAACAAGAGGAGAACAACGTCGTCCGCAGAGAACAAGAGGAGAACACCGTCGTCCGCAGAGAACAAGAGGAGAACAACGTCGTCCGCACAGAACAAGAGGAGAACAACGTCGTCCGCAGAGAACAAGAGGAGAACAACGTCGTCCGCAAGAACAAGAGGAGAACAACGTCGTCCGCAAGAACAAGAGGAGAACAACGTCGCCGCACAGAACAAGAGGAGAACAACGTCGCCCGCAAGAACAAAGAGAACAACTCGTCCGCAGAGAACAAGAGGAGAACAACTCGTCCGCAAGAACAAGAGGAGAACAACGTCGTCCGCAAGAACAAGAGGAGAACAACGTCGTCCGCACAGAACAAGAGGAGAACAACGTCGTCCGCAGAGAACAAGAGGAGAACAACGTCGTCCGCACAGAACAAGAGGAGAACAACGTCGTCCGCAGAGAACAAGAGGAGAACAACGTCGTCCGCAAGAACAAGAGGAGAACAACTCGTCCGCAAGAACAAGAGGAGAACAACTCGTCCGCAAGAACAAGAGGAGAACAACGTCGTCCGCACAGAACAAGAGGAGAACAACGTCGTCCGCAGAGAACAAGAGGAGAACAACGTCGTCCGCACAGAACAAGAGGAGAACAACGTCGTCCGCACAGAACAAGAGGAGAACAACTTCGTCCGCAGAGAACAAGAGGAGAACAACGTCGCTCGCAGAGAACAAGAGGAAAACAACGTCGCCCGCAGAGAACAAGAGGAGAATAACGTCTTCCGCAGAGAACAAGAGGAGAACAACGTCGTCCGCAGAGAACAAGAGGAGAATAACGCCTTCCGTAGAGAACAAGAGGAGAACAACGTCGCCCGAGAACAAAGGGGAAAAATGCCCGGAAACGAGGAGAAAAAGTTTTCCCAGAGAACAAGAGGAGAATAACGTCTTCCGCAGAGAACAAGAGGAGAAAAACGTAGCCCGCAGAGAACAAGAGAAGAATAACATCTTCCGCAGAGAACAAGAGGAGAAAACGTCGCCCGCAGAGAACAAGAGGAGAACAACGTCGCCCGCAGAGAACAAGAGGAGAACAACGTCGCCCGCAGAGAACAAGAGGAGAACAACGTCGCCCGCAGAGCTATGGACCTGGCGCAACCAGGTTTCAGACCAAGGAAGACGTGGAAACAGCAGATCACATAGGACAGATGGCAGGTAGAGGTCATTGTGTATATGGCCCTAGATCGCACGGCGTGGAGGAGAAGGATGAGGAAGACTAGGCTGACTCCTTGTAGATAAGGAGGAGGAAGACTAGGCTGACTCCTTGTAGATAAGGAGGAGGAAGACTAAGCTGACTCCTTGTAGATAAGGAGGAGGAAGATTAGGCTGACTCCTTGTAGATAAGGAGGAAGACTAGGCTGACTCCTTGTAGATAAGGATAAACCACAAAGGCTTTCAATGTGAGCTAAGCCAGGTAATATTAAGACCGTTGATCGAATACGATAAATTCAGCATCGCAATGCGCCGTACAACGGGATAAATGTGTTTAAACTGGACAAAACATTTCTAAAAAGATTGATCGAAGGCGATACATTCAGAATCGGAATGCGCTGTGTAATTGTAAAAGTAAAAATTACACAGAAATGTATTATACTCAGACTCATTTATTTCGACCAATATAATACAATCAATATACGTATAAGTGAAACAATAATGGTCAGACAGTCTCCCACTAAGACACTGAATATGTCGCTAACATGGGAGCCACATATGTAATATTAAAACAAACATACGTGAACATAATATGTTTACAATTAATAATACAAATAATAGCAATAACATTAATAAAATATTATGTTTATACTGGTATACTCAAACTTACACACATATAAGCATGCAAAATATATAGACATAGGCACATCTATATTATTTACGTGAATATTTCAGAAGCTTATAATATATATAGGCCCTATATATATATATATATATATATATATATATATATATAATATATATATATATATATAATATATATATATATATATATATATATATATATATATATATATATTACACAAAATAAATTATAAAATAACTATACACGGACAGCTGCTTGATTTCGGCAGATGTGACAATTTATGTTTAGAACAGTTACATGCATAAGTGCCCAGAACATATTTTTATGTAGACTATGAGTACGAACTTTACAAGTAATATAATTCCGGCTATTAACACATCTGATCATGCTGTATCTAATACATTTGTTTGCGAAAACATGACTATTTCGTGACATAAATATGCGATTTCTGTCATGTCATGTTGATAGTAGTTGTTTATTAAATTTATTAATTTATGTTAGGTTGTAGATCTATGTTAAAATATAAGTACTTGCAGGCTGTAGATCTGTCATGTCACATTAAGGTCATATTCGACCCATTCTGGCGGGTGGCACCTTCAATCAACCCCAGTGGTCGATGATCGTGTATTTCGCCTTGTAGAAGTTGCAGTTGTGACAAAGGCATTCAATGGAGCCATTTCATTTACATTAATATTCTAAGATCCAACGTCACTTGATAGGCAGAACGTGCTTAGACTGGCCGACTGTCCCAGTACTGCGGAAGCCATGATAAGTGAAGTATCCTGTGGAGTGGCGTGTGCACGCATAAACACGCATGCCTGAAAAATAACTGCCGGTTCGATATAAAATAAAAGTTAGTTCTTATATAGCGCAGTATCCAGTCCTCAGGACCTTTCAAAACGCTTTACACTTTACTTCCCTGGGGATGCCTGTTCAATCAAAAACCATCTCAACTTCACTGGGAAGCATCCAGCCATATGCTACAATTAATGCGCGAAGGTTGCTCGTACACATATCCACCACTGTCTATTACCAGGTACTCATTTATACAGCTGAGTGAACTGGAGCAACGTAGACCGAAAAATAATTGCCCAAGGTTTTAACACCGCAACACAGGATTCGAACCCGGGTTCTCTTAGTCGAGAGTCCGAAGCTCTACCCATGAGCCATTGCGCTATACAGAGGCGCTTTACACGAGGCTGGTTCTCGGGTCTCCAGTGGGGGCGACTGTCGCAGATGGGTAGATACCACCAATTGATTTTCCATAGTCGGCCATTGTAATGTTTCTTTGATTTCCCACTAGGATTATCAATCCATGGTATTGGAAATTAATTAGTCTCCATCGACATATGTCATGTATAAAATTCGTGAAAATAACATATCTCTTTCTCCTACAATCCAGTCTCTAACATGACACCCCTTCATTGTTGCTTCAATCAGCGGCCGATTGCCAATGTTGACACCTCTAGGCCAAATTACACCTGTATGCATACGCACCTTTTCACTGTCTGACAAATATCATTATTTTGCAGCTGTGATATCACGCTACGCAGAAATATCATTTCCATTCAACCAGTCCTACATTCAGCGCTTCCAGAAATTTACAAAAAGTGCACAATGCAGTTATCTTAAGCAGGACTACTCGGACGTGGGACTCCATTTGGTGGTGTGTTATCTTAAGCAGGACTACTCGGACGTAGGACTCCATTTGGTGGTGTGTTATCTTAAGCAGGACTACTCGGACGTAGGACTCCATTTGGTGGTGTGTTATCTTAAGCAGGACTACTCGGACGTAGGACTCCATTTGGTGGTGTGTTATCTTAAGCAGGACTACTAGGACGTAGGACTCCATTTGGTGGTGTGTTATCTTAAGCAGGACTACTCGGACGTAGGACTCCATTTGGTGGTGTGTTATCTTAAGCAGGACTACTAGGACGTGGGACTCCATTTGGTGGTGTGTTATCTTAAGCAGGACTACTAGGACGTAGGACTCCATTTGGTGGTGTGTTATCTTAAGCAGGACTACTAGGACGTAGGACTCCATTTGGTGGTGTGTTATCTTAAGCAGGACTACTGGACGTGGACTCCATTGGTGGTGTGTTATCTTAAGCAGGACTACTAGGACGTGGGACTCCATTTGGTGGTGTGTTATCTTAAGCAGGACTACTCGGACGTGGACTCCATTTGGTGGTGTGTTATCTTAAGCAGGACTACTGGACGTGGGACTCCATCTGGTGGTGTGTTATCTTAAGCAGGACTACTGGACGTGGACTCCATTTGGTGGTGTGTTATCTTAAGCAGGACTACTAGGACGTGGGACTCCATTTGGTGGTGTGTTATCTTAAGCAGGACTACTCGGACGTAGGACTCCATTTGGTGGTGTGTTATCTTAAGCAGGACTACTCGGACGTAGGACTCCATTTGGTGGTGTGTTATCTTAAGCAGGACTACTAGGACGTAGGACTCCATTTGGTGGTGTGTTATCTTAAGCAGGACTACTAGGACGTAGGACTCCATTTGGTGGTGTGTTATCTTAAGCAGGACTACTAGGACGTGGGACTCCATTTGGTGGTGTGTTATCTTAAGCAGGACTACTAGGACGTAGGACTCCATTTGGTGGTGTGTTATCTTAAGCAGGACTACTCGGACGTAGGACTCCATTTGGTGGTGTGTTATCTTAAGCAGGACTACTAGGACGTAGGACTCCATTTGGTGGTGTGTTATCTTAAGCAGGACTACTCGGACGTAGGACTCCATTTGGTGGTGTGTTATCTTAAGCAGGACTACTAGGACGTAGGACTCCATTTGGTGGTGTGTTATCTTAAGCAGGACTACTAGGACGTAGGACTCCATTTGGTGGTGTGTTATCTTAAGCAGGACTACTAGGACGTAGGACTCCATTTGGTGGTGTGTTATCTTAAGCAGGACTACTAGGACGTGGGACTCCATTTGGTGGTGTGTTATCTTAAGCAGGACTACTAGGACGTAGGACTCCATTTGGTGGTGTGTTATCTTAAGCAGGACTACTAGGACGTGGGACTCCATCTGGTGGTGTGTTATCTTAAGCAGGACTACTCGGACGTGGACTCCATTTGGTGGTGTGTTATCTTAAGCAGGACTACTCGGACGTAGGACTCCATTTGGTGGTGTGTTATCTTAAGCAGGACTACTCGGACGTAGGACTCCATTTGGTGGTGTGTTATCTTAAGCAGGACTACTAGGACGTTGGACTCCATTTGGTGGTGTGTTATCTTAAGCAGGACTACTCGGACGTAGGACTCCATTTGGTGGTGTGTTATCTTAAGCAGGACTACTAGGACGTAGGACTCCATTTGGTGGTGTGTTATCTTAAGCAGGACTACTCGGACGTGGGACTCCATCTGGTGGTGTGTTATCTTAAGCAGGACTACTCGGACGTGGGACTCCATTTGGTGGTGTGTTATCTTAAGCAGGACTACTCGGACGTGGGACTCCATCTGGTGGTGTGTTATCTTAAGCAGGACTACTCGGACGTGGGACTCCATCTGGTGGTGTGTTATCTTAAGCAGGACTACTCGGACGTAGGACTCCATTTGGTGGTGTGTTATCTTAAGCAGGACTACTAGGACGTGGGACTCTATTTGGTGGTGTGTTATCTTAAGCAGGACTACTAGGACGTGGGACTCCATCTGGTGGTGTGTTATCTTAAGCAGGACTACTAGGACGTAGGACGCCATTTGGTGGTGTGTTATCTTAAGCAGGACTACTAGGACGTGGGACTCCATTTGGTGGTGTGTTATCTTAAGTAGGACTACTAGGACGTGGGACTCCATCTGGTGGTGTGTCCCCAGATGTATCGGCAAATATTTAGGACCTACACTCATTAATTTTCATCTGTGCTGTAGGATGATTGTTCCATATTCTAATTCTAGATTTTACATTAAAAAAACACCGGCTAAGTTTTACATAAAAAAGTAAAAGATTGAGGATCGCGGCAGTGAAGTACAGCCAGATTCATAGTCTTGATGTGGCTTAGTTTAAATGACAAAACCAATGAGTTTGCATTGTGTTGGCTTACGGCATTCCTCGTGAATGCCGAGCTGGATCAAGCGTTTCTACTGACTAGCTGCACATGTGGACATCTAGAATTGGGAGTGCCATTTAAGTCCGATTCTGGTTAGCATGAACCCAACTGTAGACGACACACCTGTGAGGATTATACACTCCGAATCACTGGTGAACAAGCCGTGGGATTGAACTCATCCCTTTGTACATCACGAGAGGACATGTGGCAACTTTGACATGGAGGAGTTTTGAAGCTTTTACGGCCATTTGGCATAAAAAAGAGGTTTGTATTTCTACGATAAGAACAACTATACGAAGGCAGGAGGCGTAAGACTCATTCATGGTGAAGACAGGAGTGAGACAAGGATGTCCTACGTTTCCTATTTCAGTTTGCCAAAGAATGGATTGTAAAAAAACACCCAGAAAACAAGAAATGGTACCCAGTGGACACTCTCGAGAAAATAAGAGGACCTAGACTTTGGAGACGACCTCGCTCTCCCGTGACACAGTCACCAACAGATGCACGATCTAACATCAACAGATGCACGATCTAACACCAACAGATGCACGATCTAACATCAACAGATGCACGATCTAACATCAACAGATGCACTATCTAACATCAACAGATGCACGATCTAACATCAACAGATGCACGATCTAACATCAACAGATGCACGATCTAACATCAACAGATGCACGATCTAACATCAACAGATGCACGATCTAACATCAACAGATGCACGATCTAACATCAACAGATGCACGATCTAACACCAACAGATGCACGATCTAACATCAACAGATGCACGATCTAACATCAACAGATGCACGATCTAACATCAACAGATGCACGATCTAACATCAACAGATGCACGATCTAACACCAACAGATGCACGATCTAACATCAACAGATGCACGATCTAACATCAACAGATGCACGATCTAACATCAACAGATGCACGATCTAACATCAACAGGTGCACGATCTAACATCAACAGGTGCACGATCTAACATCAACAGATGCACGATCTAACATCAACAGGTGCACGATCTAACATCAACTGATGCACGATCTAACATCAACAGATGCACGATCTAACATCAACATATGCACGATCTAACATCAACAGATGCACGATCTAACACCAACAGATGCACGATCTAACATCAACAGATGCACGATCTAACATCAACAGATGCACTATCTAACATCAACAGATGCACGATCTAAAATCAACTGATGCACGATCTAACATCAACAGATGCACGATCTAACATCAACAGGTGCACGATCTAACATCAACTGATGCACGATCTAACATCAACAGATGCACGATCTAACATCAACATATGCACGATCTAACATCAACAGATGCACTATCTAACATCAACAGATGCACGATCTAAAATCAACAGATGCACGATCTAACATCAACAGATGCACGATCTAACATCAACAGGTGCACGATCTAACATCAACAGATGCAAGACGGAGACCACGAAAGACGAAAGAACAGTAACCCAATCACATAGGAAGGAAACCCACTTCAACTACCTGGCCAGTGTAATTAACAAGAATAGAGGCACCGAAGAATACGTCAAAGCAAAGCAAGTCTCAAATAAACGAAAATGGAATTCATCGTGCATGCTGAGAACAATTTGGAAGGCAAAACAAATCATACTTAACACCACACTGGCTTCAAGTCAGTGGTACAGTGTAAACTCTGGCTCGGAAACATGGCGAATTACACCGAAAATACTAAAAAAATACCGACCTTCATCTACAAATGACAATGCAGAATCTTACACATGAAATGGTCAAACGAGATACCCAACACTACAATGTGGGAATGAATCAAATAACTACCAACTCAAATAAAGAAGACACACACTGAGGAAACCTGCAAAAACATCACCGACAAGCAAAACGTGGAACCCGTCAGGGAAGCGAAAAAGAGGAAGGCCGAGAGAGACTGAAAAGGCAGAAAGGGTAAGCCCTACACCGGGAGAGAAATCGAGAAAACGGCATCAGACCGACAAAGGTGGAGGACCATAATCGGTACTTTTTAACTTATGCTCCCAGCGAGCGAGTATATAAATAGGTAAAGCATGTCAATGGTTCCCTAATCACATTCCACAATAATAATTTTGATAATTTCATTGGGTTTTTATTTTGAATGAAAAAAATCAATTTTTACAAATTAGCTCACAATCACACTTCCACGACAGAAACATCAGAACAATCGTGTCATGTTCATCACACAGCGATTACACAGTTTTGCAAATTTAAGAGCACTGTTGTCAATAATCTTGCACAAAGGTTTGCATTACATTAAGTAGACCTAGATACCTGCCATCTTTTGGATTTTGTTCGGCCATTTTGGAATGAAACTTGGAAAAAAGAGGTGATGATGTCGGACATTTTTCATATATCTTAGCATTACGGTCCTTTGTAGATTCGGAAGACGGAGACTGCTTCTATTACGGTAGTCGCGGAGATTCAGAACAATCCGGGAGACTGTCGGAACATCCGGCAAGGTTGGCAGGTATGCATAAGCATAACTATCGTCCTCGCAAGCCGGGGCTGTTTGCCATGCACAACTAGCCTTGGCGAAGTGCGGAAGTGAACTAGCAGTTGACTTCGCCAGTCGCGACTGCATCATCCGTGAGAACAGCGCAAATAACCGCACCATTTTGAAGATGGATAAACAACTACTGGGAATCCGGGTATAACAGCCCGTCCTCCCAATCGCACGAGTAGACCCTGTTTGCTTCTACATCCCAAACCGTGCTTGTAACACGAACAGCCAAAATGTTCACATGACGGGATGGTAAGCGCACTCCCGGTGGGCGATTTCACTGACTGAGCTTAAATTCAGAGGGATCAGCCAGGGGTGCTGCTGGCAGGAACTGACGTAATCAACAGCAGCGACCCCTGGCGCGAGAGGCGATAACTATTCTACGGCACTGGTTATCGCCGGCAGCTCAACGGTAATGGAAGCCACCGGCTCACTGGAGCCTCGGTCGGCAGTGCCAAGCACACCAGAACAATGCCCGATTATCCGATTGTCTTCTTCGCTCTCAGTGTCGGCTTCAATAGAAGACATCGCCAGCGGTCTCGCGGCTGCACCGTCTTCTCGTTCCGCTGACGTCATCCCGTCAATCGGAGACGCGAACCCGCAGGGGTGTCGGGCGCTGAAGCGTAACCCGATGAAGTTGCCCGGGTAGCTGAGACGAGTCCGCAACACATTCTGTTGTCTCGCCCGGCGCCGAGCATCGTCGAGGCCTCGCTTGTAGTTGCGGATCTCGACGTCCAGTTGACGGTCGTGCGGCTTGCGCTTGACGACGGAACAGAGCAGCACGAACATGATGATCGCGTAGACCACCATCACGACAACGACGTATGATGTCGCGCCGACGTTGTCGTAGTCGTCATTTGCGTTTAGTGTGAAGTTGACGACATTGTGCGGGTTCGTTGCGACAACGCCGGGCGCTGTGGCGTTCAGGGTCGACGGCGTAGTGCCAGCAGGTCGCCCGCCCTCGGTCTCTTCTACAGGAGTCGATGTCCTGCTTCCGGACATGGCAACGATCAGAAACATACGTGTTCAGCCCATATACGACAGAGATTACGGCCTTAAGACGCCAACGATATCACAATGTTACAGGCTGTAACTGGTTCCATTATCTTCATGAATAGATGGTCAACCATAAGTCTTTTTTTTTTATAACAATGCCGTCTTTAAACACATCCACCAGTTCAAAGACGAACATCACAACTGTACGTCTCTGTAGTCCTGTGAACACAGCTATGTTTTCTATGAGGCACGAAGTCTAGTGCGTCTAAAGTATACATGGTTCTATCAGGCCTACACCTGGCAACTTATATTAGAAGCGTAAGTGTTGCACATATCAACAGCATTTAATGAGTTCTGCTGACAACTTAGACGTTCCTTTTATATTTGAATACACAAGCAAGACGCAACTACTGTAAACAGCTCCAAGTAATTAAACACGCATACCGATAACATTGAAATTTAATTAGCCCCATGCTGCTATGTTACCTTTCAATGGTTAATTATGCACGTCTGCAGAACCGCATTGGACGTGTCCGTCTGGCGCTGGGTACACAAGGCATTCCGGGTTGACCGCTACAATATCCAGGACAACCGTGAGAACATACACGTATTGCAAGCATCATGAGGGACGTATCATTGACACATACGTCAGTATTTTGTCGCGCGTGTGTGTTGTACTGTCTACGGGCATGTCAAAGGCAGGTCCATGGTGCTTGTGGGTATTTGTTCCCTAAACTTTTGGAGTTTGCTCGAGTTGTGCCAGAGTTAGTCTTCCGTTCTCCCTCCACCTAAGAGTTTCAATGGCGTGAAGTTGGAGGCTTTTAAGCATCACCTATCCCCTCCGCGTAATAGTAATAATAATAGTTTGTTTCACTCTGGGCAATCATAGAGATTGAAATTGGTACATAAAACATGCAACGTAGACAACAACGTAGACAATATACAATATATATCTATAAAACTAATTTAAATAATTTAAGACATTAAAACATATTTTCTATAATTATTTGAATAAACTTATTAAAAAATTATAAATAATTTAAAACATAAATTAAAAAAATTAAAGATATTAAAAACAATATTTAAGCCATTCCAATTTTTTTAAATTAGCTCCGTGCTGCTATCTATGTCTAGTGGTTAATTATGCAGGTATACGGTGACGCATTACCTAGAACTTACGACCCTCGACTAAGAGAACCCGGGTTCGAAATCCTGCTGTCATGTGAAACCTTGGGCAAGTTTTTTCACTCAGCATTGCTCCAGTTCACTTAGCTGTGTAAATGAGTACCTGGCTATGGACAGTGGCGGATATTTTTGTAGTTTAAGTCTTCGAGCATTAATGGTAGTAGGCCTATGGCTGGGTGCTTCCCAAGGAACTCGAGATAGTGTTCGATTGAAGACGTCTGCCAGGGGTAAAGTTTAAAGCGCTGTTAGCAATCCACAGAATTGGATACTGCGCTATATAGGAACTAACACCATCACCCCACCATTATACCCCACCTGTCATGCTTGAGACGAGCCCCTGGTGTGTGTGTGTGTGTGTGTGTGTGTGTGTGTGTGTGTGTGTGTGTGTGCGTGCGTGCGTGCGTGCGTGCGTGCGTGCGTGCGTGCGTGCGTGCGTGCGTGCATATGTGGACTTAATCACCATGAGAGTCGTCAGGTAATGTAGTAGAAGTGATGTGTAAGAATAGGAGCCATTCGAAAAAATGGAATGACGATGAGCATGGAGAAAATGGAACGACAAAGAAAGAAATGTGGCATCACCTGCGAAGGCGTCACAAACGGAAACAGTCATAACAATCTGACCATATGCAATATCATCCAACGATATTACACTTGTGGTTTACTGTGAATTTATTTTCTAAGTTTAATATTCTAGTGAAATACAACGAGACACGTCCCCAATGCCAAATAAATGAGCGCAGGCCGAAAGCTTCTCGTGACTACGATACTGCGGTGGCGCGTCGAATGTTTCTGTTTTCTCGATTATGTTTATGCATATGCCAGCTATTGACTTCTCGTATTCCTCTGATTCACATTTACACTTACAAGAATTGTTACAGCAGTAGTTGTTATAGTATCATCTGGATATTTTTTAGTAAGAACTAAAACAGATTCGATGAAGCAAGCTATAGTTATATATGTATTATGACTGGATAATTGAAAAAGAATAGATTGGCATTGGTGACCTCAGACCTTCTAGCACAATGGCGCTGTCCCTGCAATTTAAATTAAGTGTCTCCAACAATATGATATTCTATTAAACTGCGTGCATAATATTGTAGTTTCTAATAGTCAGTTTTTGCACAGGTCCAAAATATGCCTGTTGTTTCCATTTAAATATATGGTTTGTACTATTCATACAATAGTTACTGTTGGCTGTTGTCAAATTTTAGAAGGGAAGTTTTATATTATTAATTCATAATTTGAAGAAAAAAAATTACCCACTGGCTCCTCGCCTCATAAAAAACTGTTAAAGGATATGATGTGTATAGGAATATGCTGCGCATTGCTAGGTTTATGTAGAGAAAGAAAGTCACCGAGTACGTTTGAAAAAAATATCCACCTTTCCGTGTTACTAGTGGGCAAGGTTCGTGGTCCATAATTACAGCTGGGAAACATTTGGATCCACCTTGGCCTCTGCCCTCTCCTGGCCAACCCTAGAACAGAGCTAGGAGGGCTGAGGTCAGACTTTCCACCATGTATAAAATAACAAACAATATCTTAGACATCTATCCCAACCGATACCTCATGCCCGGACACAGCCAAACAAGATCCAACCACCCACATAAATACAGACAAATATCCACCTCCCACAACTACTACAAATACAGCTTCTTTCCCCGAACAATAACCCAGTGGAACAGACTTCCATCTAATATATTTACCCACAACAGTCTCGACGCCTTCAATAATACAATAACAATACAATAACCTTTAATAGTCCCCCAAAGAGGAAATTCTTGTGGCAAATATTCACATAACACAACGACATTAGTAGTGACACTTAGAAGTGACAGTGCAAAGTTGTAGGAAAGTAGTGCGCCCCATTGTATCCCCCCATCCTCCCCGATCATTTTCCCCTCCCCGATTTCGCGTTTAGTAGCCTAACAGAAGTTGGAAGAAATGTGTTTCGATAACGGTTCGATCGTGCGTGTTCTTTCGGAAATGTAGCTACAACCAGATTGTGCAACATAGCAGAATTCGTGCAATGGGTGAGAAGTGTCCCTTGTTTTTTTTCATCATATATATTTCGTAGAGTTCATCCACTGTAGGGAGTGTCGAGCCAATGGTTTTGCTGGCTGACCGTACTACACGATCTAGCAGCACTCAAGGGTGCATTGCAGTCACACTATTTATATCTATGATTGCAGTACATTAACCTGACAACTGCACCCTCCAGGCACCTCCAATAGACAACACACGCCACCACCCCGTCCCCCTCCACACCACGTACGTCCCTACCACACCTCCCCCTCCCCATCATTGACTTGTACTCTCCCCCATCCACCCCACCCTAATCCCACATTCCCAAGCACAAATACTCTTATTCCACTTCCAGATAACATATGAAGCCAGCCACCCTGAAACCGATCATCCATACTAGTGCGTGATGCCCCAGTAGGGGTCTTGCACTATAACGAATCAGAAACAGAGTCCGGGAGGGGAATGTCCTATGTTCAGAGCATTTTAAATTAACTAGTAATTCCTCAAATACAACTTACTTCATAACTTATCGTGTGGTTTGGATCAATTATATACACACAACGTTAGCTTGATGTAACTTGCCACATATTGTGCACAGTACGGGTATATACCAATGCTTGGCAACATGCACGTATGTAACAGATAAAGCGAATGTTCAACCATGCCAATGCCTAGGTCATATCCGCAAAATGTAGCCATTAACCTCTGTTTTGATTGGGCAATACTTTTTAAGGCAGGATTTCCCGTGTCTAAATTTAGCACTGTCAATTTACGGATGTTAATGTCGGACTAGGGTACGTATGAAGTGGATTAGCTTTAGTGCTCACGACATGTTGTGAATAATAAAGAACAGAGTTTGTACTGCAATCGGATTACTCTAGGATTGCTCTTTTACTAATTTATGTTACATACTCCGGTGTTTTCGGTAAGTGACACTTTTAATTCTGCAATTCAACAACACGAAGATGAACATGGTCAGTCATTGACCGTGAATCCGTGAGTCAACACCTGCTGCTAGGCCTAGGGAACAATATAGAAACTAAGCTAGAGAAAATAGAAACTTAAAGTAATATCCAATTCATTAATTGCGTTTTACAATCAAATGTCTTTATTTATTCGTAAATTGTCATAATAGACTAGACTATAGGCTCTAACAAGAAGTTTAGTTTAAAGTGTAATGGTTATAAAATTATAGTTATACCATGTCAGGCTTGCATTGAACACCATAACTTTGACACAACAAAAGTAAAACTAAATGTCAACTCGTATACTGATGTAAGATACGGTGTTCGTCCGCCATTACCCGTGAGACCAAAGGGCATTCTATAAAAACAGC
This sequence comes from Ridgeia piscesae, assembly GCA_025642075.2. NCBI lineage: Eukaryota > Metazoa > Annelida > Polychaeta > Sabellida > Siboglinidae > Ridgeia > Ridgeia piscesae. The sequence continues at coordinate 184,250 of JAODUO010000085.1, read as the reverse complement.
ATTATCATTATGCAGGTTGTCTGTATTTCTGTGAACACATGTAGTGTGGAATGAGTAGAAATTATGTTTTCGTGCAGCGTGGCATCAGAGCTGTCAAATTATGACAGCTGTCAGTCGGTGCATGTCTGCGTATTGATACAGTTGTCATTTTGTGTGGTGATGTAATCATGCAGGGGCAATCCGTGGGTGGTGCAATCAGAAATGGAGGGGTGTTACCTTGCCTTGAATTTACCTTGACTCCTCTTCTACTACATAGTCGAGGAGTTGATGAGAAAGGGAGTCAATCGCTGACTCATGTAATCCTCCGCCTTATTTCGCAGATACTTGTCAATGTGACCCTTAAATTGGTTGACGCTTGCGGACGCTTGCGGACATAACAGCACTTCCAGGAAGTCTATTCCAATCGTTTACTATCCTTTGAGTGAAAGTACTTTCGTATATCAAGCCTAGAGTGTAATTTGTGTATTTGTGTAAGTTTGTGGGAGCCTGAGGTGTGAGAAGTTCATGAATCTTTCACAGAACGTCTGTCTATGGAGGGTAAATATGCTGTGAAATTGTCAATAATAGATCTCAACAAGATTAGTAGGAAATGAAGGAAACATTATAATGGTCACCTATGGAAAATGCAAATATGGTCTGAATCCTACTGTGTCTGCATTAAGCACAGCACAACACTGGGCGACATATCACAGGTCAATGGGAGGTGTTAGCAGGCTTAATTAGTCTCGTTTAACCAACTCTTGCTTGGCTGAGGAACTTCACCCAAAAGATAGTCTGGTTACCTAGCAGGCTTTTGAATGTCATCCATGTAAAGGGCTATCACCTCATGGAGCTTTCATAATTGAAGCTAAGCCTGCCATAATTCCTGCTTTATAAATAACTGCAAATTTGTATTTCTGTTATGTACATGTCATATCAAGTGTGAATACAAGTTTAATTTTGAATAGTTTTTTATAATATAGTATTACATGTACCTGAAAAAAGGGTATCCTTATTATTAAAAATTTTAATTTCTTTTTCAATTTCGGCCTGAGAGCCAGTCTGTACCCTATTCTGGGGTAAGGCCGCTCTGATGGTCACACCGGCAGCCGATAAATCTACCAGGCGGGGTTGAGAGGCTAAAAAGGGCTGCCGCCTCACTGGTTAATCAAGGCTATAGCAGGCTGGCAAATCTGACAGAAGATACAAATGGAATAAAAACCAACAATATTTATAGGGAGGGGACCACTTTGGCTTAGCCTGGACATGGCGCAGTTAACCTTCTAGAATGTTTCTGAAAGTGGCTCTAGGGAGTCTGCAAGTGGGACTTCTGGTGGTATGGACTTCTGGTGGTATGGACTTCCAGGGCTGTTTGCCATCATGCCATGCAAAACTAGACCTGATGGGTCCCCTATCGAAAGTGTGGGAGTCAGACTAGCTGTGTGATCCAGTGAGAACAGTGCAAATATGCCAAATTGAAGACCGATAAGCAGTTTCTCAGAAATCTAGTGTAATGATCCAATCACCCCAGCAGCTGAATGGTTTTGTGTATACAAATACATGTAGTTGCTTAGGACTACATCCTAGACACTGCATGTAACACGAGCAGTGTGTGGCTGAAATCACACAAAATTATATCACATGACTGGACCCCGACCACATTCCTCGTGGGCAGTTTAATTAGCTGAGCTTAAATTTAGAGTTACGCAAATGGATCAGCCAGGGGTACTGCTAGCTGGTGGTGACGTCATCAGTAGCAGTGACCGCTGGCATGTGAGGATGTGCAGAGGGGAAAAGTTGTACAGATATGTGTCGGTTCTCACTTCTGGAGTGTGGGTTTGGAAGGCTGGCTGTCATCATAGTGTCATGTGGATGGGATATGTTCCCTTGTTGATGTCAGCCAGGGCTTTGTGCAGGATAACATTATTGCCAGTCACGTCACACATGTTTTGGTGGACACATGGATGTTAACTTTGAAATGTTGACCTTAAATGGACTACAGACACACATGTGACTCCATTTTCACTCACTTTCAAGGCATAACTAACAATATTTATGGTTTAGGAAGACCTTTTTTTTTCTTTTTGCTCCATCATTTTTTACCCATCCACCACCCGTCCACCCATATTTCTAACCGTCCATATTTGTTTTTACCCATTCAAATGATGGGTGGACGGGTCTCTACATAAAGCTATGAATTGCCCATTACGGCCATACTTATGAAGTGTCCAGTTGAAAGACGTTGAAGGCAATATTATGTGATGAGAACTATGATACAGCTGGTTGCTGGGAAGTCATGTAAGATGTGACAGAATTGTGCATCAAAGTGGGGGACCTATAATGGCTGATGTGTCAAATTTAGTGGCACTGCTGGTTGCTGGGAAATCATGTAAGATGCGACATGTCGAGCGTTGCTGAACACCACTCTTGCTCGCCAGAAGACGCTGCGGGTGATTATGTCAGTACCAGCCATTCTCTATCCCTGACATATCACTTTCAAAAACTCTAGACACGTTTACAGGCACCGCTGAGTGCTGAAAATGTATAGAGAGAGACCAGCATCTGGCCACATTGTGTGATCGTGGTGGAGTCTTAGACTCCCTTTTTGTTATTTTAAATGGACCTATCAAAACATTACATTGTTTTCAGTGATTGGAAATGTTTATATTTACAACACCCCCAAGTGATGTTGCAGTTTGAACAAACCCACAGGGAGGCACAATGGGCATTTAGCGGGACTGGATTTTCACTGTGAAACTGTACCTTTAATTGGACGTCTACACAGATAAAACATAGGTGATAAATGTGTTCTTTTGTTTACTAGAGCACTGATGTGTGGCTCGTAAATGATGCAGCAACAGAGGAGGGAGATTAGAGGATGTTGGCTACGGGAAAAACAACTCGGGCATGGCGGCTTCGGCGAGGTCTCACTGTGGAAACACATGGTAACGTCCTTGTTGGTGCGGCTATGTCCCAGTAGCCATATCGTTATTAATAGATCTGTAATAGATGCTATCTAAAATACACCAGACATATGCTTACTAAATGGCTCTGTGCTTGCAAGGCATTGTCAGATTATCTGTGACATTAAAGTATAGATTAATTTTTTATAACAGACGACAACATGATAGAATATTTGTTAACATATCTGCCTGGCTTGCCAGTGTATTTAGTTCAAAATCCAGACCAGGCATGCGAGATATAGTTGGTGCAAAACCTGGCTCTCAAAATTACGAACTCACTATGTATCCCTCAGGGTTTGGAAATCACATTAATGTTGGTCCCATTTCAGTTTGGTGATGTATTCTGAAAAAAGATTAGCTTGTTGAATGACACACTGTAAGCTGTACATATTACCCAGTACTTAGTCAGTCAACAGAACACTGTCAGACCCTGGAGCAGCCAAGAAACTGTCTAGAATAAGAATCAATTCCCACTGAAACTTCAAAATAATGTGTACAGGTTGTCTGTAATATAGCCATGTACCATATTCTATATTCTGGTACATCATTGAACCAGTATTTTATATGGTTTTGAAAACTTTCTTTAAATCATAAAAGACAGTGTTCCATACTATCATTATATGACATTTTGATGTCACCAACTGAAAATACAATTGAATCTTCCATGATCAGGTAATACAAATAAAAACTGAACAAAAACACAAGACATACATCGTTGGCAATCCTTTTCATCAGAAAACCACACATCCATTCACAGCTCAGCCAAGCCATAGTGAGTGTGACATCAGTGTTATGTAACCAAATATTTGCTGTGCATTTCGAGAATATGAACCAGAAAAAATGTATAGCATACCATATACTGTTTAAAATATATAGTACATACCATGTACCAGATAGTCATATGGTAGTCCCCCATATGTAGTGCTAGTTTGTATGAGTCGTTGCCTGTTGCGATAGGAAAATGGGACGTACATTGCACTAAAGACACTGCAGAGGCGGAATGACGAGAGAGTCATGGAACGGTGGAAAACAGAGGTGGAGATCCTCCTGAAGCTGGACCATAACAATGTGGTGAAAGGCTTCGAGGTCCCCGAGGAGCTGCGGCAAGAAGACACGCTCTCATTGGCTATGCAATACTGCTCGGGTGGAGATCTGAGACAGGTAGGTCAAAGGTCACATTGTTAAATAAAAGGAAAGAAAAAACAGTTATGCTTGTGAAAGAGTTAACACATGTAGTGTTTCCCTTGAGTATTCCCTGGGATGTAGAGAGGAACCAAATGTAGAACTACTAGGTAGCAGCATGTAAACATGTTTATTGCAAGAAATAGCTCTATAAAGTGATGATTTTGGGATGTTTTAGCAAGGTGGCTTAGAAAACCACCTTGCTGATCATATAGCAGGGGAAACACTGTAATATAATCTAACCATTTGTAATGGCATGTCTACGATGTTAGGTATTTGCATCTTTCTGTTGCAAAACCTATCACAACTACACTAGTTACCACTGTACCAGACTGAGCTGTTATAATTCCCTTTTTCACAGTATTACCCTTAAGGGGGACGAAATGCTTGGACAACCACATACCATTTACAAGATGCAGATAAACAGCATTTACAAGATGATCTTAATAAGTTGATAGAATGGTCTTAGAAGTGGCAAATGCTGTTTAATTTTGGAAAGTGTTAGTGCCTTCACACAAAACATGGGAATGAAGATGCACAATATACAATGGGTGGTACTGTACTGAATACTACCTTAAAGGAAAAGGACTTAGGGTTAACTATTAGTGCTGACATGAAGGTAGGTCTAGAGCAGTGTGGAATTGCAGCAGCGAAGGGAAACCAAATTCTAGGATTAATTAGGTGAAATATAGTGTACAAAGAAAAAGAACTAAGAATACCATTGTATAAAACAATAGTTAGGCCTCACTTAGAATATTGTATACAAGCATGGAGGCCATATCGCAAGAAGGACATTGATATGCTAGAAAGAGTACAAAGGAGAGCAACCAAAATGATACCAAAACTCAGGAATATTAGTTATGAAATGCATCTAAAAGAATGTGGTTTAACAACACTAGAAACCAGAAGATTGAGAGGAGATCAGATTGAGGTGTTTAAAATATTGAATGGGTATGAAAATATTGACAGAAATATTTTTTTCACAGTCAAGGAAGAGAGAAGGACTAGAGGACATGGAGTTACATTAGCAAAGAAGCAGTGTAGACTAGATATTAGAAAATTTTCATTTTCACAAAGAACAGTAAATGAATGGAACAGATTATCAGCTGATTGTGTAGGTGCTAGTAGTGTTAATATATTTAAAAATAAAATCAACATATACCTAAGACGGGCGGGGTATACTTAGATAGATAGGTTGGACTCTCATAAGCCAAATGGCTTCCTAGTCCACCTGCCATCTAGAGTTGAATCTCTAGGTGGCAATCTTGTTAAAGATGTCTGACCGTGATTTGATCAGCATGTAGCCACAGTATATATATATTTTTTTCTTCAAACTTAGACAGTTCTGCCATTGCTCTCTAGTAGCCTTTGTTTTGACTAGCTCATCTATTCAATGTACATTTTTTATTTGGGTTGATTTACTTCATTAATAAGCCCTTCTGTGCAAAAACAAGAATATAGTGCCCTATTATATATGTGAATTATATATGTGAATTATATATATATATATATATATATATATATATATATATATATATATATATATATATATATTATATATAATATATATAATATATATATATATATATATATATATATATATATATATATATATATATATTATCAGTGCATTATATAGATTTCCCAATGCAGGATTCACCATTTTTCATGTAATGAAGTAGGGCTAATGTGATGTTAATATTTCAGTTCATCTCCAAACCGGAGCACCGATGCGGCCTGCCGGAGTCTGATGTGAGATTCATTGCACACGACATTGCAAGTGCCATCGAATATCTGCATTCAAACAAGATCATCCATCGCGATCTGAAACCTGAAAATGTTGTCCTACAAACTTGTGCAGATGGTGACTGTGAAAGAGTATGTGTAGTTCATTTTCACATTGATAGTGGTCAAGTTGGATAGATACATTGACCCTGCCTACTGCAGCAACCTATAACTCATTGTACATTGAAATAGCACAGAGCACAGTATTAGAGAAAGAGTTCTACTTCAAATTCATACATACAGAATGACCATTATACAATTGATATATAACAGAGCTCAGGCCTTGTGTTTTCTAGCACCATCTTCAAATGTTCACTCCTTGAATTATGGCCGATTCACATTGAGTTTATCATAGCACTTATTTCTTCATCTTCATCCCAAAACTGAAGCTTATAGGGATGGTAGCTCTCTCCATCTTTTTTTGTCAAAGACTTGGGTTGAAGCAAACACCATCCCTGTCCATTCCAGGATGTTGTCCACCCATTCCTTGTTTCGTCTTCCTGGTTTTTCTTTTTCGTCCACTGAGCTTTGCCAGGCGTTTTTGAGAGAAATGTGTTGGTTTAGCGAGACATATTTTGTGGTCAATGATCACACTCTTATATTTGCCCTTCGTGCCGTGTATATGACAAGGCGATAATTTGATTCATACATTTATTGACCTGCATGATAACAATAAATTTATTATTGCGACTCTACACAACTGACATTTTATTCATAAGTAACATATGCCATACCTATATCTCTCACTCTCATGTGAGGAAGCAAATGTTCCTTTTAGTTCACCATTTCATGTCATCTCCATTGCAGACTGTCTACAAACTCATAGATCTTGGTTATGCCAAAGATTTGAACCAAGACAGTATTGCTAAATCACTGGTTGGGACGTGGTATTACTTGGTGAGTAAATACACAGATAAATACACAGACAAACGTTCAGTACCACATTGAATGATGAAGGCAATATAATTGTTAAATTATCTATGATGTTCTTGATTGTAATGGTAGAGAGGTCCCCACTGTGAGCCCAGCACAAGCAAATGCCTTGTCATCATATTATGTTAAGTGACATGTGGAAGTTTCAGAAGCAAACCAAACTGCCATCTGAGGTGTCACCCTGAGATAACACAGCCATAAGACCACGAGAAAACATCTGTGAGGTCTGCAGAAATTCCACACAAATTGTCAGTGGAAAAATATTACAATATTATTATAATATATATATATATATATATATATATATATATATATATATATATATATATATATATCATCATCATCATTGTGCAGCCAAAGTGTCCCGTGGTTGGGCAAAGGCCTCAGCATGCTGCTTCCACATCTGCCTATCTTGCGTTATCCTCTGCCAGATGGTACCCTTCCAGTAGTCGTCTAGTTCGTCTATCCAACGTCTCGCCGGTCTTCCTCTAGGTCTTTTCCTTTTGTAGGGTTTCCAGGTGGTGATACGCAGTGTCCATATTGTATTCATATAAACTGAGATGCCAACAGCACAAACTGTTCACATGTTCTCTGTGATGCCAAGGACATTACAGCCCCAGTGCCTTGTTCTCATTTCAGGCTCCGGAGCTGCTTCAGTCAGAAAAATACACGTGCACTGTAGACTACTGGTCCTTTGGTATCATCATGTTTGAAATGATCACGGGCGTGCGGCCATTCTTGAGCAATGAGAGACCGTTCAGTCAAGTGTGGTAAGTGCACAATCCCCTCGGTGGAACTCTTCCTTGTGGACGAAGTTCATTTGGAAAAACACTGGTTTTGAGGTAAACTTCAGTTATCATTCCCCATTTCTAAGGATATGTCAAATGTGAGCTTGATCTTGGAGGATAGTGGCGCATAAGAAGTCTACTATTATTATTATACTTGTCCAAAAGTAAAGTACAAAAATAGTTATTTAAAATGAACATGCCACCTGTTTTTTATTTATTTTTTAGTGTACAGTCATGTTATACAGTATAAATGACATCTATTATAAGGCACTGAAAACCCAGATAAGTTTTATTGAAGTAGAATCAACTTTATTATTTATAATTTAACTGTTCTGTGTTTATAATAATTGTCAGGCTGCCATTAATATCGCCATATTGTTGACACTCAAATTCTAAAATAGCAAGCTTGAACTTTGTGAGGGTAAACCACTAACTCACCACAAAGTATGAAATTTCACTGAACAAATTTTAATGAAATAGATCATAAAAACATGTTTGGGCTGTCAGTATGGTACAACTTATTTAATTTATATTGTATAACATTATTGTACAACACACAAAACAGGTGGCACACTCTCTTTAACTGTACACATTACATTCACTACCATTCATATATACACCATCATTACGTTGTGTTTGTACGGCAGGCAGGAAAAAGTGCAAAATAAAAACCAGAGTGTGATTCACATCTTCTACAATGCACAAGCACAGGTTCAGTGTTCAGAGAGACTGCCCACGCCCAACCAGCTGTGCAGGTACGTTGTGACATACACTAGGTCCACAGTAGCTCTTGTCTCAAAGGCTTTTCACAAGTAAACATTGGATTACACATGTAATGCATGTGACCTTCGTCAGACTTTGTCTCCTGCTGGAAGGGTGATAATTGTATGTATGTGACTAGACATTGTGCATGCTGGAAAGTGATTCAACTTATCTTATCCAAAACACAGATAAATCTCATTTTCGTAAGCCAAGTGCTACTTGCACAGGTCCAGTTTATAAGTGTGTTTCACCATATTTAACTGTATTTGCCTCCAGAAGCAAACACCCATCTGAATCATTCTGTTGTCTTGTCATTTGCCATAAACTTCAGCATCATTTTATCGGACCATGTTGGCTGGAATTTACAACAAATAGTAAACTAAGAAACACGTCGTTAGCAGAGGTGTTCTTGTCATTAGAAGTTTTGCTGATATCACACACTTGTGTTGTCACTGATGACAGGATTACCCGGGGCTTCATTGAGGACTGGTTGAGACTAATGCTTCTCTTTGACCCCAAGTTGAGAGGGGGCGGACTGACGGAGAAGAAGAGGCGATACTGCTTCGAGTTTCTCGACCAACTGCTCAACACTAAGGTCAGTCCACTGCCGCAACGATAGTATTAGTAGCAGAAATATCTGTCTTTCAGGTGACACTACACGCATAGGTAACCAGTAAAACATTCCTGGAACTCCAGCCTTCTGTGTTGTGGCAGCAACATTGTGAGTGTGTTATGTTAGCTAGGATGAGGACACCAGGAGGTGTCATCCAAAAGCCAGTCTATTTTTAATGTTGCACATCTTCTTTAGGGTCTTAGCAGTTCCATCCATCTGTTGATGTCATTTGCTGTATGCCTGATTGTGAAAAACTTGACTATTATTTTGGATTTATTGCACAACTGACCTCGTTTTTTTCTGAAGCTATTGATGCCGAAGAAGTAATTTTATTATTACATGAATTTAACAGAAAATTACTTACTTAGACATATAAAATGTTCTTATTTAGACATAAAATATTCTTACTTAGACATATAAAATGTTCTTACTTAGACATATACAATGTTCTTACTTAGACATATAAAATGTTCTTTCTTAGACATATATAAAATTTTCTTACTTAGACATATAAAATTTTCTTACTTAGACATATAAAATGACTGACATAACTTCTTTCATGACATCACTTTGCTGTTTATCATACCAAAAAACAAAGTGAACATGTTTTATTTTTTTTAATGTTCCATAAACATATTTTTACAAGATGAAAAAATTACCGAATCAGTTAATCAGAAAATAAAACTTGCATGTTGGCCAGTCCTAGCACTAAAATAATGGATATTTCTTTTGCATCCAGAATCGACATGTAATTATACTTAGTCACAAGTAAAACTACTGGTAAAAATTAAATACTTTACATAACATTTTATAAATTAAATAAAACCACTGGATATGTTTTAATGAAAAATACATACCTATAAAATATATTGAAAACATATATATAATATATTTAAAAAATATATATACGCATATAAATATAAATATATTATGTGTAAAACCTTTTGCAGATCATATAGAATTGTTTTTCACAATCAGACGACATGTTGCACATATAGACGCACGGATCTACTGGCACATTTTGGATGTAAAAATGTGATCCAGAATAAAGGCGTGATGTCACTGTTGCAGGTGATCCACATTTTCTGCGTGCCATCCTGCCAGCTGCTGTCGTACCCCCTCCAGGGACCACACATGCAGATCGATGAGGTCCTGACCCTCGTTGAACGTGAGACACGCATCCCGATCGCCAGACAGGATCTGTTGCTGAGCAGTGGTATGGAGGTGAATCGAAGCAAGCCGGCAGAGAAGTGCATTGTGGATAATCTGGTGAGTAGCCATTTTCTCAGTAGGCAACAGGAAGGGACGGGAAAATGTTCTTAGTTTCCTGTTTGTTTCTAGCAGGAAGCAACGTTCTGATGACATGACATCGATTTTCTGTTAACTTTTAAGTGCATTAATAATAATAATAATACAGACTTCTGATGCAGCAAATGGCCAGCAATGTCCTTGAAAATCAAGCTCAATGGCTTGACAAAACCAAGGGATTAAGCAACCACATTATCATAAACAATCTGCAAGTCGTCGATGAATGGATGAAAGTATTAGGAAGGTAAGGAGGATAGGCAGCATTAAAGAGAAAGATGTTTAGACATCGGCGGAATTAAGCTATATTTCCTTCTAATTTAACACTGGCAAGAAGCAAATTCCACACAGTTGGTGTGGCAATCGAGACAGCTCAGGTTCCAGCATTCCAAGTTTACAGTGAAAGAACCAGAAGCCAATGTTCCAAGGAGGTGGGTGGAGATTGGATGAGTCTCAGTGCATTCCAGTTTCCAACGAGTTGGCAAATATTCAGCAAGATGTGTTATCAGAGACCACAACATAAACAAGATGTGTTATCAGAGACCACAACATAAACAAGATGGGTTATCAGAGACCACAACATAAACAAGATGTGTTATCAGAGACCACAACATAAACAACTTGTTAATATATATATATATATATATTATATATATATATATATTATATATAGTATATATATATATATATATATATATATATATATATATATATATATATATATACTGTATATATATATATATTACTGATATACTGATATATATATATATATATATATATATATATATATATATATATATATATATATATAAAACACATATATGTGTGTGTGTATAAGTTTGTTGCCATGCTTGCAGGATGCCGAGTGTCCGGTGTTCCTGTTTGACAAGGGGTGCAATGCAGAGGTGCCTGAGCCAAGGCGACAAGTGGAGATGACTGACTGGGTGGTGCAGATCACCAACGAACCAACAACACTCCTCAGTGTCAAGGTCGGTCTCTTTCCACTGCTTCTTTTTGTGGACTTGTGTTTTCTGTTCTCTCCCTTATACTTCTTCTTCCATCAAGTGATCACATTCTTCTTCTTCTTCCATCAAGTGATCACATTATTATTCTTCTTCCATCAAGTGATCACATTCTTCTTCTTCATCCATCAAGTGATCACATTATTCTTCTTCTTCCATCAAGTGATCACATTTTCTTCTTCCATCAAGTGATCACATTCTTCTTCTTCTCCATCAAGTGATCACATTTTCTTCTTCTTCCATCAAGTGATCACATTATTCTTCTTCTTCCATCAAGTGATCACATTCTTCTTCTTCTTCCATCAAGTGATCACATTTTCTTCTTCCATCAAGTGATCACATTCTTCTTCTTCCATCAAGTGATCACATTCTTCTTCTTCCATCAAGTGATCACATTTTTTCTTCACAAGTGATCACATTCTTCTTCTTCCATCAAGTGATCACATTCTTCTTCTTCCATCAAGTGACCACATTATTCTTCTTGCACCAAGTGATCACATTACTCTTCTTCTTCCATCAAGTGATCACATTCTTCTTCTTCTTCCATCAAGTGATCACTTTCTTCTTCCATCAAGTGATCACATTCTTCTTCTTCTTCCATCAAGTGATCACATTCTTCTTCTTCCATCAAGTGATCACATTCTTCTTCTTCTTCCATCATGTAATCACATTCTTCTTCTTCCATCAAGTGATCACATTCTTCTTCTTCCATCAAGTGATCACATTCTTCTTCTTCCATCAAGTGATCACATTCTTCTTCTTCCATCAAGTGATCACATTCTTCTTCTTCCATCAAGTGACCACATTATTCTTCTTGCACCAAGTGATCACATTACTCTTCTTCTTCCATCAAGTGATCACACTATTCTTCTTCTTCCATCAAGTAATCACATTATTCTTCTTGCACCAAGTGATCACATTACTCTTCTTCTTCCATCAAGTGATCACAGTCATTTTTAGCTATTCTCTCGCTATAGGGAACTATGAGAAGATAGCTATAATTTATAAGATATAATTAATAAGATAAATGTTTATTGTTAGTGATGAAATGTTACTAATAAATAAATAAATTAAATAAATAAATTGAAGCATCTATCCACAAATATGACATCGATCCAGCTATGGGGCTGTTAGTAGGCTATAGAGCTACATTTTGTCCTGAAAGGAAAGGAAAGCTGCACCTAGCACTATCTAATGTAGTGCCAGGCCCACAACTGGTCAGCAAAATAGCTAAACAAATATAGAAACTATGATATATTAAAATATATAATTTGTCTCTTTTCTCACTTTGGTTGCGTAAGTTTGAAAGTCAGATGTTGAAACAGCATGCTGAGGGCTTTCTCCAACTACGGGCCACTAAAATTGCACAGTGATGATAATATATGGAGCCATTTTGGATTGAGCAAAGTGTCAAGTTGTGTATCATAATATACTAGTGTGTATACACACTAGTATATTATGATGCTATTGTGGACACTTTTCTCCAGTTTGCAAACCGAGATAAGTTTTTGTGGTTCAACATTTCTGTGCTGTACCAATGCAGTAATGTGTTTGCGATGTTGTGTTCCTGGTAGGACCAGAAAAAGGCATGGTACCACGCATTGTACTTCTGCAGAATGACAGCGAAAAACCTGAAGCACCTGCAGGATGCCCAGAGAGCAGCACTGTAAGTGATTTGTCATACTAGTGTTTCAAAACTTCATTTCATGCATGTGTGCATGAAATGAACATATCTAACATTAAAAATATGAATAAGAAATACAAATTGTTGATGTTGTAAAAAAAATTATGGTCATCGTCATTTAGAAGTAAAACACAACAAAGTTATATAAATTTCTCACCAAGTTAGATATCGCACGAAAACATCCACTCCTGGTGAATTGTTGTAGTATTAACTGCTCTTGTCTATATTTCGTCCTTCCAGGTTGTGCTTGCTACGAAATAACACCAACTTTATGAAGTTACACAAAGAACTGACGTCTGGTATAACCACATTCCGAGCAAAGCTGGAGTTCTTTAGAAAGAGGTAATTGGTGTTTGTTGTGAGTCGCACTTTTTTAGTTCATCTTTTTTTAGAATAATTTTCACTATGCCATGCCAATTTATAAGTGTAAATATGTTGTTTAATTTTATCATCAAATTATTAATTAATTTGTTAATGGATCCAGACAAAATTAAGTGAAAAGCACTAGAAATTGTACCTTTTAAAGAGTACTATGATTATATTGATTGCATTAATTACACGTATATAATGTTGATGTTTCATTTGGTGCTATAAACATAATAGTAATAAATTAAGATTTGATTAATAATACATGAATATGCTCATGTGTTCACAAGCAAACACACTTATATGACACGTAACTGTTGTACTTTGTCTTGTTTCTATCACGTCTGTGTTCACTGTTGTAGCCATGAACTAGATCTGCGAAAATTTGAGGAACAAACAGAATCTGGGATATGTAAGTAGCAATCATAATTCATTCTGTAACAAATTCTTTAATTAAACACAATATATTAGTTACGAAATAACTCAACATTGCAGTAGCAAATAAACATTAACTGGACAGTTGCTTTACAGCTTACAACATCAGTCGTCTTCCAACCATGTATGTACAGCTGTTGTAGTTGTGTTTGTAATTTATAGTAGAAGATATGTCCGTCTTTGTTAGTTGCACTTTACAGTTTGTTCTTGTTTTGCTTATAACTTATTTGCCACTCCGTTTTAATTAGAGTTAACATAAGATTTAACACATTTTTCCATCCGGGTGAGAAATTCCAGATGGCAGGTGGACAAGGAGGTTTATCTAGAGTCCACCAGTAAACCAACTCTATACATTCCATGGTTTCAGTTTACTTAAGACTAGAATATATTAATGATCTGCCCTGAAACTTGAGTTGAGTAAGCCCAAAACATTATTACAATTTGAACGTTGCAAAGAAACATGAAACATTTAAGTTGCTAACAAAACCCTCAGATTATAAATATTATCCACTGGAGATATTGTCTACTGCAGTGTTCCAGATATTGTCTACTGCAGTGTTCCAACTAGTTCAGGAAACATTCTCCGTGTAATTAAAACATGGCTTGAGAGGAGGAGTTTCGGTAATGGAACAGAGAGGATTCTGGGTAACAAACAGAAGCTGTGGCATGGCTTTAACACACGTCGTCAACAAACACGTGAATGCATTCTGTTGTTTCTTCAGTTTCTCAGAAGATGCATCAGTCATGGAAACAGGCAGAAGCTGAGGTGCAGGAGTTCAACTCACTGGTCAGTACCAAGTCCAGTATGTAGGGGTGTACGGGGAGGGTATGTGCCAAAGCATAATGAGAACTTAAATTAGTCTGCCCAGACCTAGATTTGAAGGTGTTGACTGTTTCATTTGATCCGGTTCACTCCTTTACTTTTCTGTTAAAAATTCAAGACTTATTTGTCTGAAATTACATTCCCATCTTTAACCTTCTAACTCTTGCCCATCTTTGACCTTCTAATGATGACTCTTGCCCATCTTTGACCGTCTAATGATGACTCTTGCCCATCCTTCTAATGGTGACTCTTGCCCATCCTTGACCTTCAAATAATGACTCTTGCCCATCCTTGACCTTCTAATGGTGACTCTTGCCCATCTTTGACCTTCTAATGATGACTCTTGCCCATCCTTCTAATGGTGACTCTTGCCCATCTTTGACCTTCTAATGATGACTCTTGCCCATCCTTCTAATGGTGACTCTTGCCCATCTTTGACCTTCTAATGATGACTCTTGCCCATCCTTCTAATGGTGACTCTTGCCCATCCTTCTAATGGTGACTCTTGCCCATCTTTGACCTTCTAATGGTGACTCTTGCCCATCCTTCTAATGGTGACTCTTGCCCATCTTTGACCTTCTAATGATGACTCTTGCCCATCCTTCTAATGGTGACTCTTGCCCATCCTTGACCTTCTAATGATGACTCTTGCCCATCTTTGACCTTCTAATGGTGACTCTTGCCCATCTTTGACCTTCTAATGATGACTCTTGCCCATCTTTGACCTTCTAATGATGACTCTTGCCCATCCTTGACCTTCTAATGATGAGTCTTGCCCATCCTTGACCTTCTAAGGCCGATTCTTGCCCATCCTTGACCTTCAAATAACGACTCTTGCCCATCCTTGACCTTCTAATGATGAGTCTTGCCCATCCTTGACCTTCTAAGGCCGAGTCTTGCCCATCCTTGACCTTCTAATGATGACTCTTGCCCATCCTTGACCTTCTAATGATGTCTCTTGCCCATCTATCTTTGCACTTGTAATGATGTCTCTTGCCCATCCCAATTTATGAATGTGATTATTGTATTTTGCACCTCTGAGCTGAGATACCTGTGGATTATGATGTGTAGAGGTTTATGAGTGTCATTTGTGTGGCAGGACATGGAGACGGAACAGTTGGAGTCCAGGTGTGTCGCCGTCAGGTCAACGATCAACGAATTACAGAAGGCTCAGTCAAGGAAGTTGGAGTCACTTGATGAGATGTAAGAGTCTGGGAGATAACTGTTTTCTTAGTGCACATAGAAGTAAACTTGGTAAAATACATAATAATAATGTTTTTTTAATGCAACAGTATTTCATATATGCTCTGTTGGTAACAGTTCACTTAAAACCAACATTTAGGACTAAAATGGCAGAGGATGTAAAATATTTCTTAATCAGGTTTTTTTCTTGCTAATGACACTTTTAAGCATCTTCAGGACACTGCTTCATGTGTCACGGTGTGTGGTGACAAACTTTCTTCAACAGAAATACTAATAGAAATTATAGAATTCAAGGAGTATTATTTATGAAGCATGATAACTGACAGAGGTCCCACGATGACCGTTGCAAATAGCAAAGGTTTGTTTCCAGAATTTTGTTCTAGTTTTACTATTTGTGACAATATTATACTTTGGACAGAGGGAACAATGTCAGTCAACTCCATCAGAGGTGATAATAGAATGTCTTGATTAGTTCGTAGGATGATGCATGTTCATGTTCAGTATTGCTTGTTGACCCTAATTTCTTCTTGGTCCATCTCGCTGGTGATGTCCTGGACATCCATGCTCTTGATATCAACCCCGTCACTCCTGGTGTCACATGCCTTTGTGATAAGATTTCTGTCAACTGAGGAACTGTAGAAGTTATATTAATTTAATCTTTCATACTGTCATAATGCCACGCTGCACAAAAACCTCTTTTTCACTCACTCCACACTAAATACATCCTCACAGAAATTCAGACAACCTGTGTAATGTTATTTCTGTAGGGTACTGTTTTAGCGGGTAATGGTCGATGAACACCTTATTGTGTTCTTTCGTCACCATTGTTGTTTGACAAGAAAGTTTTCATATGTTGATTCAGCCAGTTATTTGTTTACAAAAATAATGTCTTTTCCAGAGTTGAGGAAGCCAGGCAGTTTGTGTGTCAAAATGAGAAAGGTAGGTACCACATTGATTGTTACCTAACACTCTTTGTTGAATGCTTGCCTAACTTATATGCAGTTATAGTATGTAACAAGCATCAATAATAAAATGGTTTGTTGCATTGCATATATATTTTCTGTGAAATACTTCTCAAATTTCTGTTATAAGCAAATTTTAGGAAACCGTCTTCTGTGTATAAGTAGTGCTAAAAAGAGGATTTATTTGTTAGTTTTGGCTAATTGTTATACATGCATGATGATAATGGTGAACACTTTTACTTTGAAATGTTGGTAAATTTTGCTTTTATCCTTAGGACCTTAGGATACCTTAGCACGGTTCTGATCGTAGGATTCTGTATTCCTCTGTGATCAGCTCTTCGTTTTCATAATCTATTAATATAAGATCCCGTGTTCCGATTATGTTGTTAGTATTTCTTAACGGTGCTTCAAAGTCATACACAATATCCTGGTTATACCAGAATATGTCTAGTCGTGTTTTGAATGATTCTAGAGATTTAGCTGTTTCCACTGTATCACGAAGACTATTCCATTGTTCGGTAATTCGAATTGGAGATACATTTTTTCTTACATTTAGTTTGGCTCTTGGTGTGAATAATTTTAGAGAATGTCCTCTGTTTCCTGTTCTTTGTAATTTCATTGTTTCTCAAAAGATTTGGTACAGATTCGTGGTCATAAATGTTATGTATTATTGTGTAGACCTCTATCAGGTCTCCTCTTAATCTTCGATATGCTAATTGAGGTAGTTTAAGTAATTTAAGTCTTTCTATATATGATAGGTCCCTCATACCTGGTAATTCTTTAGTGGCTCTTCTCTGAATGTTTCCTAATGCAATTTTGTGTTTTATCTTATATGGGTGCCATACTGCCATGGCGTAGTCTAGGTGTGATCTAACCATTGTTTTTAGAGTGGCAAAAAAGTATGTTTATCTAGAAGTTGGAAGGTTCTTCTAATTATTCTGGTCATTTTAGTTGCCTTATTTATCACTTGTCTTATATGTTCGTCAAATGTAAGTTTGGAGTCAAAGGTTACCCCCAGGTCTTTCTGTTTATCATGTGTGTCTATTGTTTTTGTAACATTGTTCGTTGTTGTATAATATTGATTTTCACCTTCATTATTTTTTCCAATTTTCATATGTTTACATTTGTCTGGGTGAAGTTTGAGCATCCAATTTTCACTCCATTTTTCTGTGACGGTTATATCTTGTTGTAGTATATTTTGGTCATCTCTATTCATTATGGGTCTAATTATTTTTATATCATCAGCAAATAGGAATGTGTCTGATTGAGTTAGGTCTGGTAAATCATTTATGTATAAGACAAAGAGTAGAGGTCCTAGGAGTGATCCCTGTGGTATTGCAGATGTTACGTCATGCCAATTTGATTCTTTACCATTTACTGCAACTTTTTGTCTTTTGTTTGAGATGAATGCCTCTATCCAATTTACTATTTCTTTACAGATATTTAGACTTTTTAATTTACTTATTAGTCTTTTATGTGGGACGTTGTTGAACGCCTTTTTGAAGTCCATGTATATAACATCTGTGTGGTGTCCCCTGTCTATTTCATAGGTCCAGATATCTAGTATTGTTATTAGTTGTAAAACTGTAGATCTGCCAGAAATATAACCATACTGTTTTGGACTGAAAAAACATATAACTGGTAATGTGATTGGTTATTTTTTTCTCCATGCATTTGCAGACTATGCTTGTTAGACTTCTTGGATGGTAATTACAGGCAAATTTTTTATTTCCACTTGTGTAAATTGCTGATATCTTTACATCCTTCCAATCATCAGGAATACAGAACGTGTTTAGTGATGTTTCAAATATTTTACACAGAGGGTGACAAATTACATCTGACAGCTCTATTATTAGCCTAGTGCTTATTTCGTCAGGTCCAGGTGATTTACTAAAGTTCTTTTAAAATTGATAATATTGTGTTTTCAGTTATAGTTAATTTATCCATTTTTGTTTTGTTGTTTACTGTGGGCTTAGTTGGAATAAATTCTGGCTGTTCTGTAGTAAAGACACTAGAGAAGTAGTCTGCAAACATATTTGCTTTTTCTTAATCCTTTGATTTTGTGTCTGTGTAATCTGTATTTAATTCCCCGATTCCATGTTTGATTGTAGTTTTGGATTTATAGTATCTCCAGAATACTTTTGGGTTTTTCTTTGTCTGGTTTGCTAAATTTTGTTCAAGCTCCTTTCGGAGCTTTCTCGTTAATGCTCTGAGTTTATTTCTACTTTTGCAGTAGTCTAGATATTTTGTCCCATCCCTAGTCTCCATGTGTCTTTTTTCGTCTGATTAGCTTTCTGGTGTTAGCATTTAGCGGGAAGTTTCCCTTTCTATTACTTGAGACTTCCTTTTGAGGTACATGTTTATCTTCTAATGTATGTAATATTGTTTTAAAGATCTCCCATTGATCATTTACATTGTCCTTACAAAGTCTGAATTTATCTTCCCAGTTTATGTGTGCGAGGTCAGTCCTCATTTCACCGTAATTAGCCATGGTGAAAAGTTTTCTCTTTTTTGTATAATTGTTTACGGCGACATTGCAGAGAATGTTAAATCTGATGACACTGTGATCACTTTTACCCAAAGGGCTAAGATATTTCATTTCACCTATATTGTCGTCCTCATTTGATAAGATTAGATCTAAGAGATTTGTCTTATTTGTTCTCTTCCTCAATGTTGGAACATAAAGTTGTCCCTGAGGCATTCGATGAATTTAAAACATATATTGTTATCGTTTTGGTTAAAATAAAGATCATTGACCTGAAGTGGACATAGTTAAATAAATATGGTTATTGTTTCAATTTGTCAGCCTTGTTTCCACACACCGCCACCTGTCAACACACGTTTGTGGTGGAAGGTGACTTTTGTCTCACTGACGATAGCTGTAGTGTATAATATGTAAGTTGAATTCTAAGTGGTAAAGGGTTGAGAATGTTTATGTCTGTGATAGATTGTCTGTGTGTGACATGCTTTGTATATTCACACAGAAGGTGTCTACTTCCTGTCTGGAATTAGCCAGTGTAATTATTTGTAAGAGGACGTCTGCCATCTTGAACATGGGAACATTGTACACCAAAGGACACAGCAGTTAATGCAGCTTGTCTCACAAGGCTGTATTGCCAGTTATTTTGAAACATTTGCAAATGTTACGCGGCGGAAACTTTCAAAATGTGAACGTTGTTGCGAGTTTTATATATGAAGTGTGTCTTCAACACATATTACAGTATTAAGAATGTAATTAACATTACAACTCATGAGCAGGCACCAACCGTTTAGCAGCTGTATGTGTGACCGAGGGGTTGTCCTGGCTGTTGTAGAGAAACAGCCCGTGACACACAAGGGGATAGTCACAGCAGTGAGGAAGTGTCACAAGACCCACAGAGACCTGTCAACCAGTCTCTATGCCTACATCAGGTACACGTTGTCGTCACGCCGACTGTCTATTGTTAGGTCATCATTGTGAAAGTGTGCTGGGTCCTATATATGTATGTTCCACCACACACCCACCACCCTAAGACACAGGGCTCTCTCCGACTGCAACTGGCAACTGTCTGCATTGACTGCCAGTAACTACCAGTCTTCTTCCCCCATTTTTTTGCTACGTAACTGCTCATTAAGATATGTAACTACAGGTAGAGACTGTAACCTTTGCTGAGTTGACGTCCTCACTGCTCTTTCCTCTGTTCCCTGGCCATCTTGTGCATACACGGGACGTCTGGGGACCATCTCACACAAAAAAGGCTCATACAAGATCCTGTGTTAAATTGCATGGTATTTTTCCAAACACATCCATTGGACACTGTTTCCCTGACACACCAGTGACAGTGTCCCAGTGTCACAGTATGATGTTGACAGGTTTCAGGCATTCAAGGTCACTGTTAAGGAACATAATAATAATTGTAATGTCCAACAATTTGGTTTAAGAGCTCTTAAAGTGTTAGTGGCATGGCCCCCAGATGTAAAGTATAGTCCACATACGTTCCTTTGTTGCAATCATTCACTGGACATAAAGCGTACTTACACCATTGAAATAATGCTGTTCTTTAGAAGCAGCCAGATCACCTGTTTGTGCGAGGTACTTATGACATCACATGTTCTTTATATGATATGATTTTCTTTCTCCGCAGCAAGATTTGTCGGTGCAAGCAGGAGTTGGTCAAGTTGCTCCAACAGATGGAGGCACTGGTGCAGAAGATCGGCCGGGCGAGTAATCGACTCATCACCCTGCAGCACGAACGTCAGCGGAACGTGTGGAGACTATTGGAAGTAGCCGTAAGTGGTCTCCAGTAGTTATTATTGCTATCAGAAACGTCGGACCTCTGACTGGCACTACATACAAAACCATGGTTTACATGAGGTTTTTTTTGTGTGATGTAAATGTGTTTTTTTTAAGTTAACAACAAACAGCCTAACTAATTGGTGATTCTTGGAACAGTCGTGGAAAATGTGTGTGTGTAATATTATGGACAATTGATGTACATCTGTCTGACATAAAGTAGAAACCTTGGACTGGTAAGAAATGGGGAATTAAAAATGTCATTATGTTGGGTTGTAGATTAATCCTACGATGATCGAGATGTAAACTATCTTTTACAAAAATGTTACTTATACCCACAAGTGCACCCACACAAGTGCATACACACAAGTGCACACAGACAAGTGCACACACACATCACACACACACACACACACACACACACACACACACACACACACACACACACACACACACACACACCCACATTCTGGTGCCTTTTGTTACACTGAATTTATGCAGCTGTCTTCTGTGTTATCCAGAAGCATCTCATTGTGAATGTTGCATGTTTCAGTTGAAGCAGACGTCATCGCCCTCCCCCCTTGATGCACCCAGTGTCAACGGACTGCTGCTGGACCAGCTGTCTGTGTCACCTGCCATGCATCAGAGGCATCGTGATGAGACTGCGCCGGTCATACAGGAACACAGGACAGTGAGGGACGAGTGAGTGGTGGCTGCTCTCATTGGATGGCGTATTTAAATGAAACACAGTTACTTTTATCTTCTTCTTTTTATTTTTATTAATAATTTTTTTATATAGCTTTGGGATAAAGTTAATGCCACTTTTATGTTCAACTGAAACCAAGGTGTGTACAGCATACTGTATACTTATAAGAATGATATGTCTTATATATACAGATATATGTCTGCACTTACGGTACTTGCTTCCATTTTCAGCGCTAGTTTGGCAGTGCAGTGTTGAGTTGCATATTTATGCACTTGGCTAGAATCTAGGGTCATTTCGATTTTGCCGGTATTGCTGTTTATTTGCGACTAATTTTTTATACTTTGAATGCAGTTCATACCACCATTCTACGTAATTTCATGGATGCATTATCTGGCACTTCAGCACTCTGGTTTGCACTAGTCTGCTTCTGTGGCCATGGGTTATTGTGTCGCGTGTACTTGAAATATGTAACATAACAGCACTTGTTTATGCCGACTGGAGGGCTGTTTTACTCCCAGAGTCCCATCCAAAAAATAATAATTAAACACAATGTTTATAACTGTTATATGTCTGGAACAATGTGAAATGTTAGAAGGAAGCTTCAGGACAATGTTGTTACAATGACAAATCTACGTGGATCCAAATTCTATACAAGTATCCATGTTTTAATGCCTAACACGTTTGTCAAATAATCAAAATAGCAATGGTGAACTTAAACCTAAACTAATATTATTACAGTAATTACTATTATTAGTTCTCTCGATTGACAATCTGGGCCCTCGCTGCCACTATCTTTTCCAAAAAGGAGACCAATGTTAAAGATGAAATTGCAGAATTTAATATTAATTTTATTTACCGTTGTGTTATTTCAGATTTTCCAGTATCCTTGACGGTTTGAATAAGTCACATGAAACGTCTCTCGATTGGACATTCCTCGACACACTCATGCTACAACTGCCAGCAGATGGCACCACTGGCAACACATGATGAAGTGTTGTGTAATGCTGACGTCACCGGTGACACATGTGGATAACTTCACTGTCAAAATAGAGGAATGGCCATCAGTTTGCAACATTGAAAAAAGCTTTACATTTCCAATAGCATCATAGAACATGCAATGCAGACATCACTAAATGCCATGGTTACTATATTCAACCATGCAAAATTTCTCTATGAATGTGACAGTAGCAGTACAATAATATGTGGCCAAATTGGAAGTTAACAGCCATGAAAACGAAGCAGGTTTGCTTTGTGTATTACGTAGTCCTTTTTGGTGCACTATGTCTGATTATATAGTTAATATAAGTCGTGTAATGATTTCTACAGTGCATTAATGTATGTTTTATACTAACAAACTGCCTTAGTTTGGGCCGATGGTACAATGGACTTTGTGTTCCCCGTGCGCCAATCGCTCCCATATCTCAGAAACCGTTGACAATCTATTTTTATAATTTCGCATAAACATGTGTTAGGGCACTGCTACAATAAATTTAATTGGATCGTTCTGAAGGCCCAAACATTTGTAAAAAAAAATCAAAATTCATGTAACTTTTTTTCTAGGTTAGCATAAGCATATCTTAAGGTACATAGGTAGTACACATTTTTTTTTTTTTTTCATATTTCCAAGGGCACCCACCACACAGCCTCCCAAAAAGCTATATATCCACGCAGTGTCTGTGCCTGCCTGTATAGGCAGATAAACAATAGTTTGTTTATTCAGGCTGCCTCACTTGACCCCAACTCTGGAGGCTAGGTGGCCTGCCAGGAACCACAGCTAATTGGGTATGGTGATTGCCCACTGCCATGCACTGAAAGCCAGCTGGCATACGTGGAAAGTATAGCTAATTGTGGTATTCCATCTGTGGCAGGCTGCTTCTGCAGGTTATTGTTAAGTTGTATCTTCAGAACTATTGATTTTCTGTAAATTCAAGTTGAGTTTTATTTTATTGCTTACTTAATTATCTTTAAAATGGTATGACTGTGATATATTGTCACATGTAGGTGATAAACATATAACATCAATATTCTGAACTATTATAGAATGAAATATCATACACTTTATTGATATTATCTCCATTCTGATCACTGGGATGACTGAGTGAAGTGGAAGTAGATAACTCCATCTGGACTAAAAGCCACTAATGACCAGTCCTGTCCCTGCATTCACACAATTTACCTATGTTTGTGCATGTGTTAAAGATATATTGTTACCTGTAAGTGACAAACATAGACAGTTAATATTATGAACGACTATTGATATTATGAACGACTATTGATATTGCCTGCTGCATTCACACAATTTGGCTGTATTATTGAATAACCAGAGAAAATGTCAATTAGGTGATACGGTGAAGATACTAGGCAGTGAATATGATTCACCAAAATGCAGTTCATTCATAATTGCCAATTAACTATATAGTCCAAATGATTTCAGGACCTCATGACCCATTTATTATATGTCACATATAAAATGCATATAATATAACTGTTAAATCTGAACATCATATTTTAAGTACCATAGCATGAAAGTGTGCAGAAGTATGCATGAAGTGCATGAGTTAGCCATATTTGTTTCTCCTACAAGCTAATGAATTAATTAATTAGTGAACAAACGGTCAAAATTATCATTATGTGAAAGAAAAAGAATTATAAGAGAGCTATACATTTTTTGAAAGATACAAATCTTGTTAAAGCCATATTATTCTAAAATATGATATAGACACTGTGTGTGTGTGTGTGTGTGTGTGTGTGTGTGTGTGTGTGTGTGTGTGTGTCGCGCGTGTGTATGATGTAGTTGTAAAAAATATTGTAAATAAAATAGTGTATTTTACAAGTTTTTTGTGTGTGTATGCTCCCCATCACATATGTAGGCTTCTTACCATGTATAAAACATTATATTTATTCATGAATGAGTGAGGTACGCAATGAAATTAACCCCCAAGTTTATGGGTGCAAAATACTATAGTTTTAAAGCATGAAATGGGAGGGATGCTTAAACAATTTTAATCTTTAGAAACATTATGAAAATACATCTTCAAACACAAATGTTACTGTTTATTATATTGTTTTAAACGATTTTTAATAGATATCAAGATAAATTATATTACCAGTGAAATTTAAATATTCAAACTTAGAAACATTCCAAAACAACAATAAAAAGAAAACGTGGGTAACTATAGTAAATATTGTACTTAATTTATGAACAAATGATGTGTTGTTTTGAGTTAATACATCTGTAAATGTGTTGTGTAAAGGTTAGTCATATCAAAAGCACTCTGGTTGCCAGAAAATATCCGCTTGTTTTGCGTTATTATTATGTATTAATATAATGCCAAGATTCCGTAGAGCCCTAACCAGTGTGCTACCTGATTTAAAACCCGTATCCGTGTGCTGCTCCGCATTTCCAACCAAACTCCATAAGTAAAAATAACCAATGAGCAACAGTTTTATAAACAGAGCAGGCGGCGGATTTAAATGGCTAGGGCTAGGGTGGATAAATTTGGCGAACAAGCGCCAGATGGCAAGCGTGGTAGACTAAGTCATGTACGATCATTTAACCCTTGTTCGCTTATTCAGCAATCATTGCATATCGTCTACAAAAAACACGCACGCTATTGGTAATACCACGCTATTTTATGTGCTGCAATAATGACACGACATTAAGATTAACAAAATTAACAACTTAGACCTAGTCTGTCAGAAATGAACATACCGGTAAGAATCACTGGACTATTTATTTGAATCACGAGAAAATGTTATTCACTTATTATTGTCATGTCACATACCAATAATATATATAGACAGGGATATCTCAGCCAGTCTTCTTTCATATAAATTAATGCATAATCCCACATTAGATTGGAACGTTGTCGCACACATTGTGTCATTTATGATGATAAAATATGGATGTCAGTGTCACTACTCATGTTTATGTTGACTTCACAGCTACAAATTGGCAATGAACCCACAGATGGCATATTTTAAATTTGGTGAAATCATATCATTTTGAGAAAACGGACGCAATACCACATTGTCATCAGGCAGGGTTGGTTTTGTAATTGATTAAATATGCATCACACACTTGATCGACAAGAACAAAACGGATTTATTTGCAACCTATTAAAGTTAAGGCTAAGCCATACACAATAATCGATGCCAACGTGTTATTCAACTCATTTTGTAGCTGATAATTACTTAAAATGACAGCTGATATCTGTGCCAATGGTCCTACCACTGTCACAATATTCAGATGGTGGATTAGACTAGCACCATAGTTGCATCCCCATTGTTCTTTGGCCAGATTGCAAGCTGGCACCAGACTACTGCTCTAGAGACACTGTTCACACAGTCCAAGAGCAATGACAACGTACTTCCTCATGTAAATGTGGATAGTTTTCTGGTACTAGGAAAGTATGTCCCTTGAAGGGAAGCTTTTGTGGCATCAATGCACTCGATTTGCAATAAATTATACAGAGCCTAAATTATAATATACTTCATTATACATAATAATTATCTTTACGTCACCTGTCCAATGGGCAATAGTCCAATGAACAAATTTCCAGTGAGAACTATCTGCAACTGTGAGCAACTCTGAAGTGTGCAACTGCCTGGTGAGCAAAGTTCTGTCTGGTGAGCAACTGCTCAGTGAGCAATTGTCTGCAGTGTGCAACAGACCAGTATGAGCAACTGTTGGGTGAGCATTTTTCGAGTGAGTTCCGGGTAGCTGTCTGATGAGCAACTCTGGTGAGCAACTGTGTGGCGAGTGTAACTGCCCTTTGAATCACTGTCTGTTGAGCAACTAGAAAGAGCAATTGTCCGACGAGCAACTGTTTCATGAGCAACTGTCTGGTAAGCAACTGTTCGATATGCAGCTGTCCAGTAAGCAGCTGTCCAGTGAGCAATTGTTTGGTAAGATACTGTTCGGTGAGCAACCGTCCGGTAAGCAACTTTCCAGTGAGCAACTGTCCAGTGAGCAACTGTCCAGTGAGCAACTGTCCAGTGAGCAACTGTCCAGTGAGCAACTAAGGTGATCTTTTTGAATAACTTACAAATTTCTTAGTACCATGTGTTTTTGTTGTAAAAATGGCATTGAAACATTGTAAGTTACAATTTTTTATAAGTACTATTCTTGAAACAATTATGATAAGAATATTTAGAAATGTGGCGCCTATTTCATCGTAACTTACGATAATGTTGTAGGTTGCGTACGTTTTTCTTAAGTGTTGTGGTAGTTCATCGAGATTTCTCTGTTGTTTTGGTGTTACAGTGTCACCAACATATATCTAATAAATAGTGTGACCTTCTACAGTAAACAATTTTTATTTATATAGGCACATTTAGCTACACATGAACCTTTGTTTAAAAAAAAAACATTGTACTGAAGCTGTGAATGCAATGTCATGAACATCTAAGTTGTCCTCTAATTACATTATTTAAAAAAAATACTTTTCAAACATCCTGGGTGCGATTATAA
Organism: Ridgeia piscesae; assembly: GCA_025642075.2. NCBI lineage: Eukaryota > Metazoa > Annelida > Polychaeta > Sabellida > Siboglinidae > Ridgeia > Ridgeia piscesae. Next base: position 156,993 of record JAODUO010000085.1, on the reverse strand, counting down.
AATAAATATTACACAATATGGATGTGTGGATCATTGACAATGGTAATATAAGAAACATTCCGATTTCCCAGTCCATTCAAAATTAGTTTTAACATCATCTGACACCATCTTTTAGCAAGGGAGATGTTCAAGGTAATCAGGTATACATAAATGATATGCAGTACACGGGTACAAGCACATTTATAGTGCACCAATATGATGCCATCACATCTTTATTGATTGCATATTTTATTCAAACATAATTTAGTCAAATATTGACAGTACTGTAGTTATGCAAATACACCTAGTTTTGTGTCAACAAAATTAGTATATATGATGCGGTAAATTAATATTTATTAGAAATTGTTGTATCAGTATCAATGAGTCTGATATAATGTGGATTTATACTGGTATTCATAATCATAGCATGTTTGTTGCTGTACAACCACACAGTGCAGCACAGGCTATGCATTATCAGGAGAACTGTCGACCATTTCAGAATGTTATGTAGCTAAACTGTTGTCTTGGTGATGCAGTGAGTAATCTGCATATTTTAAATTTCAAGGTGCAGCAGTCATTCCAATTCATTTTCTCTCTGAAAACATACATAACATGTGTGATATATAAAACATCATATTTGATTTATATTTCAATTGTCAATACACGCTAAATTATGCAGTTTTTTAAATTATATTATAGCCGAGGAAAAATCATGATGTTTTGTCTGCACATATAATGCTTAAGATTCATACAATTTATGATACACATGCTAGATAGATACTCGTATATTTGCCCCAGTTTGTAGCCCTATCATTTTGCGTTAAATGAAATAATATGAATAAATACTAAAATATAGCTTTGAGTCCATGTTGTAACCTCATCATGATGACATAAGGTCATCTGTAACATAATTTTTTGTGTTTCTCCTTATTAAATTGTGTCGCATTTGTTGCTTAGACAGTTATAGTCTGCATAGTAACCGACATCATATCCGTACGAAAGTGTTATCCTCTAACTGTACTCACAATGTAGCCATTATTTTTTGGCGTAGGTAGACGTATCGTAGCGGCAAATTCCTAACCACTCTCAGTCTCACCGACTCGACTGTAATGTAAACATTGTCATTCCCTCAGCCAGGGCCAGGCTCAGCAATCTGTCGCGGGTGATTCTGCGGGGCTTGCCAATTGCCTGCGTTCTGTTTCTAAAAATTAATTATGTTCCTGTCAAATGCTTCGCTTGTGTTTTCTGTGCATGAATATGTATCGTGAGCAGAGCTAAAACGGTAAAACATTGCAAAATTCAGTGACCGTGCCCGTTGCAACACAAACAAAACCTCACGAGATTTTCATTCGGAAGTTATGAGTTTCTTAGCTGCGAAAATTCGTAAGTCATCATTTTAAGAATACCAACTTACGAATTTTCGCAGCTAAGTAAGAATACGCCATAAAATTAGTACGGACGATATAATTTTGTTCGAAAATACGGGACCTGTTCGGTGGCGTGCTGTCCGGTGAGCAACTGCCCGATGAGAAGCTATAAAGCCTGTAAGGGCTGTATGGATAGTCTGGTGAGTAACTGTCTGGCGAGAACATGTCGGAAGAATCTGTCATGGTATGGTGATCAATTGTCCGGTATGCAACTGTCCGGTGAGTAACTGTCCGGTGAGCAACGTACTGTCCGTTGAATAACAATAACAGTCCGTTGAGCCGCTCCAGCAGTGAGCAATACTCCGGCGACCAACTACCCACTAACCCAGCCAGTGTCTAGTGGCGTAGCCGGGGCGGGAGGTCGGGAGATAGGACATGGCCGCCCAATCCCGAAACATTTTGATGGTGGGAAACGGAGGACCAATAACAGACTGCCTGATTCACATAATCACAAGGTACACAGGGTATAAGGATGCCTATCTAATACTTTCCTTTGCAAAGAAATTGTCATCATGTAAATAGGATTAAGTTAGAAAGTCTCCACTTCTGTTGCTGGCTGCAGCCCAAGAAGCAACAGGGCAACTAAAATGTCACCATTCTCAATGTGTATGATAGCTAATGGCTATTAAGAATTAAAAATAATAGTTTCCCAGGTTGCTAGACTTGCATTTTGTTGTTCTTCGTTTCTTGATATCCCTGTTGTCAGGAGTTAGTTGACCATGATTTCCATTGTCTTTTTTCTTCCTCTAATTTTTGTGTCTTTACGGTCTCCCTCAGCAGTCTCCAATTCCTTCTATCTGTTGCTCTTATTCTCCTTTCTTCTCGCACTTTTTCTGGGTTACTTTTTATGCAATCCCCGTCGCAATTTCAGTCTTCCTCACCTTTCCCCCTCCACTTTCTGGGCATTTGGTCTCTGCCAGTTTTTCATCTCCCATTCTTTCCACATGACCAGCCCATTTCAACCTATTCCTCACCAAGCCTTCTTATAATTTTTCTTCACTACAACTTCTTCTCAGTTCATTCATTCTTCTCTTCAATTAGCAGCTCTGTCATAGGTCTTCTCTTGAACTGGTATTTGTTAAGGCCTTTGTCAGTAGGTTTGGGAGGCGTAGCATGAGGAATGTGGTGGGTGGCTATAGGTGGATATTATGTAAGGGCTATGGGTTCATATCACTTTGATAATGTGCCGTTTCTATCTAACTTTCTGACTTTGATGCCTTTTGTGAATGGTTTTGTAGAACTGCCTGGCACATTGGTCAGTGAACTGGGCTGTGATGTTGCTATTGATTTTAAGCGAGTTGGGTTTGAATATATATATATATATATATATATATATATATATACATACAGAGGTTGCTTGGTTGTCGGATGGCCCCCTCCAATGCAAAATCATAGCTATGCCACTGCCAGTGTCAGTGAGTACATGTCCAGTGAACAACTTGCCAACTGTTGGGACCAACACTCCGGTGAGGGTTGTCTGTTGAGCAAGTGTGTGGTGAGTTACTGTCCATTGAGCAGCCCAAGTGAATAATGTCCGGGGAACAACTCTAGTGCACAACTTTCCAGTGAGAAACTCTGCTAAGTAGTGTCCAGTGAGCAACTGTCCGATGAGCAACTGTCTGGACTGGTGAACAACTGCCTGAGAACTGGGGTGAAGGAAAGGGTTAGGGCCATTGGATTAAACTAATTTATAGGAAGCAGTACCTTTGAAATTGGAAAAACAAACATAACTTTACAAGTAAATCGTGCCTAATACAATATTATGCGAACAGATGTAAATGTAATATTTATCAGTTTTTATAGCATCTAAAATATGAAGTTTACAAGTTACTTTGCTAAAATTCATCTGAATCGTGCCTAATACAATATTATGCGAACAGATGTAAATGTAATATTTATAATTTTTTATAGCATCTAAAATATGAAGTTTACAAGTTACTTTGCTAAAATTCATCTGAATGTGTACAGCTTGTGAGGGTGAAAGTGTAATATTAGAGTGCTGTTGGAAAGCATAAATCGAATGCTTCATTGTATGTTATCGTGATCAATGTCACTACATGTACAGATTAATTGGATAAATGTGGTGAACGTGGCTCTTGTCCGTTCTCTTTTTGCAGACTTGTGGGGTGTGTACCCACATTAAAAGGAATGCATCAGATATATTCTCACCATTGCAGCAAGAGAGCAGCACCGACAATTCCACTGAAATAGAGACTGCCCGTGAAGTACGGGGCAGCTGGGTGGTGGAACGACATGTTGGTGCTGGCTGCTTCGGTAGAGTAACACTCTGGAGAAACACGGTAATTACTGATTAATAATGTAGCTCGTCTCCCGTGAATTATTGTCGTTTGGGTGTTGTAACTTTGTTAATCTGATGTCGTATACCACACTATATATATATATATATATATATATATATATATATATGTATATTATTATATGTGTATTATCCCTAATAGAAGCACACTTCCTAATATAAATCACCACCCTTTTAGGTTGGAAATAGTGCACCACAAATTATATTTTAGGAATGATGGTATGTAGTATCTTTGAACGTGGACATTTAATTAAGACAATCAATAAAATGTCGTTTTTAAACTAACACATGTAACTTTTATAACTTACAAGAAAGTGCAATTTAAGCTAAATAAGAAGTCCCATATGAGTATTGTGATGTGTTCTATAGTCATACATCAAAAAATAAAAAGTCACATCATTGGAAAGAAGATATATTAAGCTTCCCAATGGTGTAAAAATCATGGACCCATCTCACACCCAGCCAATGTTATTGAACACCGAACATGCCTGGGGTAGAAAGTTTCAAATGTAGAAAAGTACACTTGAAGTTCGTGGTCATGTTAGCACACGATCGAGTACATCATTGTTCCAAAATCGGCCGTTTTGCTTCTATTAAATTTTTATGCATTCGCAATAAACTCCCAAGTCATGTTCTTTGTCGAAGATATATCATGCTAACTGTTTACTGAAATTATTACAACATAATCTGAGTATTTAGCAATGTTTTCTAGCAGCGACCCGATCGATCACTCTTATTTACAGTTAATGAATGCGCACTGCGCCTGCGCTCTCAGCTCTCAGCCAATCAGGGGCCGCTATTAGCTCCAACCCGCGTTCTCTTATTTACAGTTAATGAATGCGCACTGCGCCTGCGCTCTCAGCTCTAAGCCAATCAGGGGCCGCTATTAGCTCCAACCCGCGTTCTCTTATTTACAGTTAATGAATGCGCACTGCGCCTGCGCTCTCAGCTGTCAGCTATCAGGGGCCGCTATTAGCTCCAACCCGCGTTCTCTTATTTACAGTTAATGAATGCGCACTGCGCCTGCGCTCTCAGCTCTAAGCCAATCAGGGGCCGCTATTAGCTCCAACCCGCGTTCTCTTATTTACAGTTAATGAATGCGCACTGCGCCTGCGCTCTCAGCTCTAAGCCAATCAGGGGCCGCTATTAGCTCCAACCCGCGTTCTCTTATTTACAGTTAATGAATGCGCACTGCGCCTGCGCTCTCAGCTCTCAGCCAATCAGGGGCCGCTATTAGCTCCAACCCGCGTTCAGTGATGTTTGTTTATAGATAGGACTCTTGCATAAGCGCTGCTATTGGATACAGTTGACGTCAGTGGGAATTCCTGCTACAAAAATCCAAAAGAGGGCATTCTGGGCTTTCACGTAATACCATATATGTGTCCATGCTTTGAGAGAAACCCTGAAGAATGCAACTCGAACAAGTGCAATTTATCGATTCTGTTTTACGAATTTCATGCTTGAAATTACGTAGTATTTGTAAAAAGGCTATAAAATGTAAATGAGAAATAAGCATTGCCAAATGACAGAAAAAATATCAAAGTATACTTTGGTTATAAAAAGTCAAAATTGGCGGAAATCATCACTGCTTGTTTATATGGTGTTTTCTCGAAATCAAGTTCGCTGACATATGACTTATTTGGTCAGAAAATGTCACATATATATATATATATATATATATATATATATATATATATATATATATATATATATATATTATTATTATATTTATATATATATATATATATATTATATATATATATATATATATTATATATATATATATATATATATATATATATATATATATATATTTAACAAGATTGCCACCTAGAGAATCAACTCTAGAAGCCCTTTGGTTTATCAAGAGTCCAACCTATCTATCTACGTGTATCTCACCCTTCGGTGGTACATGTCGATTTTATTTTTAGACATTAACATAATAGCACCTACACAATAAGCTGATCATCTGTTCCATTAATTTACTGTTCTTTGTGAAAATGAGAATTTTCTAATATTCAGTCTACACTGTTTCTTTGCTAATAGTGCAGCCGATATGTGACAAAATATGGTCGAATTGTGCGTTTTATGATACAAGCATGAAATTTGGCACACGCATAGAGTACATAATTAAAAAAATGTTTGGATATAGGGCCATCTCAGGTTTTGCCCTGGAAGGGGTTGGCAGCCATTTTAAAGATGGCCGCCAAAAACCAATTTCCTCTATCTAAAGACTTTTGCAACGTAGACTAGATGTTTAGGAACCACAGCATACAACTTCTGGGTCAGTGATTTCAAATATGTTACATTTGACCTTCTACGCCATTCAAATCCGTCATTTTAAAAGATGGCGGCCGGCAAAACTAATGTTCCCATATCTCATGAACTACGTCACTTGGAGCAGTAATGTTGTTGTCACAGGAAACGTATGTGGACAGCCGATGTGAATGATTTGAATATTTTTGCATTTGACCTTCATCGACCTTCGTACCCACCATTTTATAAAAGACGGCCGTTGGAACGACAACGTCTCGCCTTAAATGTTGTCCTATTACTTTCAGTAATTATGGTAGGTGGTAGCACATATTAATATTATAGTTTTTTTTCGATCGGTAGGCGGTTTAGCAGCTGATCATGTGGTAGCGAGGATGTCACATGACCAAAAAGGAAAGAAACCGCGCTTCGTTTTTGAATATGTGTTATGTTAGATGATATAAATGCGGAATGTACAAATCATAGAACATGTAGGTATCTTTTTAATGTAATGCAGGTAATCCGTAGAGTTATGACACCCTTCTACACCCTATTTTCACAAGAAGAGCGTAATTGCCATAATATCTGAATGGCTAAGGTATATAAAGTGGTGGATCAGCCTGGAACATCCAATGTACTATGTCTGACGACAAACTGGAACAAATGCGTTCTGTGTCAGGAGGACACACCGGAGGTGCTTCGCTGTCTTGCTTCTTCAAAACGTGACGCAGAGGGGAGGGGGTTGGTTACAAGACTATCGCTGACAATATTCAGGTTGGTTGTTTGCCTAAGACAATCAACTTATCAAGGTTAGATGATGGTGTGGGCATTGTGGCCACCTTCCGACAGCACCAAACCAAATGGCATGACTCTTATCGATTACAATTCAACAAGACAAAACTTGAGCGAGCAGAGAAGAGGAATTCTCGCACTGAGGACAATACAGCTGCGTCCAAGAAGTTCACCCGTCGGTCTATAGAAGAAGCACCTCCTTCCACCAAAATATGTTTCTTCTGCGGCATGCCTCCAGTTAGAGAGACTTTACGCAATGCCAAAAACAAACCACACGTGTTCTCTGGTATTGCGATTGACCAGGCTCATGAACAGAATAATGCCTCTGTGAAGGGTGATGGTGGGGCTGTGGGTCTGACTGAGAACCCTGCAGCACTGCGGTGTTGGATGGTGTCTGGCCCTGAAATGGCACGTCTAATTGGAGAATTTGAAGTTTCAACCAAGAAGATACAAAACAGATTTCCGGCATCACCAGCAGACGAAACATGCACAGATAACATTCGGACGAGATATCACGTCATTAACTGATGTAATAGAAGAGATGGGAAATCCATTCGCTGAGAACAGCAAGGATTTGCTTGTACTTGATAGCAGAAACCTTGCAGATCCAGCTGTGATTGACACGTGGCGTCAAATCAAATCTCTCGGACAAGAGCAGTATGACACCTACGTCAACGAGCGCCTTGTCAACCAAACAAAAGAAATAACCTACCACTGTTCAGCCGGCCACCAGTGCGAGAGAAATCAAGAGCACAAATACAGCGGTCATCACTCAAGAATGACTGTTCTCTGTTCTCCAGGTTGTACATAGCGTCGCAAATACGGAGTGGTGATCTCGATCAGTTCTTTGAACATGAAAATCAAGCGTATCCACCTGACTTATCACTAATGGGGAAACTGCGGACAGGAACAAAGTATGATCTGGTCGACTGCTTGGAAAATCTCGTTCCTTCACAAGACATTTCCCCCACTCCTGTCGTACAAGTCATCCTGCTTGATGGGGCTGCAATCGTTAACACGCTTTGACCGGGTTTTGCAAAGACATTTTCCGATTACGCGACCCATGTGTTCCTGCTGTACATCATATCGCAACTGCAACACGTGAACAGACTAGATGTTGTGTGGGATGAATATATCGCAGATAGTTTGAAAGCCGAAACACGAACACGGAGAGGGAAAGGTACCCGCCGACGCGTAGAACCATCCAACACAATTCCTGGGAACTGGCAGGAGTTTCTTCGCATTAACGACAACAAGATCGAATTGTTTTCGTTCTTGGCGACAAGTGCAGCAACCATTGCCACCGACAAACAAGTCATCAGCACACGTCACACTGGTGTGCTGTGAACTCAGTCCCGAGACGTGTCAGACCTTGCTCCATGCACCCATGAAGAAGCGGACACACGAATCCTACTCCACCTGGAAGATGCTGTGAAACAAGGATATAACAAGGTATCCATTCGAACAGTTGACACGGACGTGGTTGTTCTTGCAGTGGCATTAGCTCAGCGCCTCAACATCGCCGAACTGTGGATTGCCTTTGGTGTTGGAAAGAACTTTCGATATTTACCGGCCCACGAGATGGCCGACGCACTGGGTCCTGATCGTTATGTTGCTTTGCCAATGTTTCATGCCTTCACTGGTTGTGACACGGTGTCATGTTTTGGAGGCAGGGGCAAACGCACTGCATGGGACATGTGGTATGCCTATGACGAAGTCACACCAGTTTTCTGTGCCTTGGCTGCTACCCCGGAGACCGTAGACAATTTGCTGGGTCCACTGGAACGATTTGTAGTCCTGCTGTACGACCGTACTAGCAGCCAGGAATTTATCAGTGGAGCGACGAAGCAGCTGTTCACAGAGAAAGATAGAGCTATTGACGGTCTTCCTCCGGCACAAGCAGCACTTCTCCAGCACACAAAGCGGGCTGCATACTAAGCCGGCCACTGTTGGGCACAGACGATGATCGCGACTCCGGAGCTTCCATCTCTAAGTGAATGGGGGTGGAACAGGAATGACAATGGCGGTTGGGAAATATATTGGACAACTCTTCCTGAAGCGACACAAGCTTGTCGAGAACTACTGCGCTGTGGTTGCAAGAAGGGATGCATGGGACTATGTGAGTGCCTCAAGGCAGGACTTCAATGCACTGCTCTTTGCTACTGTGGTGCTTAAAATAGCAGCACGAAAAATCTTAATTATAAAGACAATGTTTTCTCTCTAGGTGGTTTAGTTCTCAAGATGTGAAGAAGTTTGGCATTGAAAGGCGCCATCTTCAAAAATGGCGGATATTAAAATTGGAGAAGGTCATATGTAACATATTTGAAATCGTTACTTTGAAAAACTTACATTTGACACAAATGTAGCGGTTCTGACTGAAGCATTGTAAATGTGTATACAAAATTCGTTTTAGCGGACGTCATTTTTATGAAATGGCGGACACGAAGGTCGACAAAGGTCAAATACAAAATATTTTAATACAATGGAGTCGGCTGTCTAGTTACCTATATTTTGACCATAAAAGTAGCTCTCTAGGTCGCGTAGGTCATGAGATATATGGTTATTAGTCTTGGCGGCCGCCATCTTTAAAAATGGCGGATGTTAATGTCGGAGAATGTCAAAAGTAATAAATGTGAAATGGCTGACTACGAACATCTAGGTTTCAATACCAAAAGGACTGATTTACTTGACGTAGTTACTAAGATATGAGAAAATTTGTTTACGGCGGCCATCTTAGAAAATGGCCGCCAATGCCTTTCCGGGCGAAATTTGAGATGGCCCTATATCCAAATATTTTTTTATTTATGTGTTCTACGTTTGTGCCAAATTTCACACTTGTATCATAAAACGCACAATTCATTCACATATCGGCTGGACTATAATGTAACTCAATGTCCTCTAGTCCTATCTTCCTTAAACCGATAAAAAATATTTATCTCAATATTTTTGTACCCATTCAATATTTTAAACACTTCTATCTGATCTCTCAATCTCCTGGTTTCTAGTTTGGTTAAGCCACAATCTTTTAGATACATTTCATAATTAATATTCCTAAGTTTTGGTTTCTTTGTGGCATATCAATATCCCTCTTGTGATATGGCCTCCATGCTTGTATACAGTATTCTAAATGAGGCCTAACTATCGTTTTGCACAGCACTATTATTAGTTCTTTTTCCTTGTACACTATATTTTGCCTGATTAATCCAAGAATTTGGTTTCCCTTTGCAGCCGCAACTCAACACTGCTCTGATACCTTCATATCAGCTCTAATAGTTAATCCTAAGTCCTTTTCCTTTATGATAGTATTTAGTACAGTACCACCCATTGTATATTGTGCATCTTCATTCTCATGTCCTGTGTGGAGGCACTTACATTTCCCAAAATTAAAAAGTATTTGCCACTTCTCAGACGATTCGATCAACTTATTAAAAGAATCTTGTATGCTGTCTATCTGCATCACTTTAAATATTTCTGAACACTTTGTATTGTTCGCAAACTTAAACACCTTGCTTCTTATATCATCATCCAAATCAATTATATATATTCAATATAGAATAGGGCCAACCCAGTACTGATCCCTGCGGTACTCCACTCAAAACCAATTTCCAGTTTGAAACCTCCCCATCAACTACTACTCTTTGTCTTCTATCAATAAGCCATTTTTCTAACCAGTTAATTTCCTATTCCTTTCCATTTCCTATGCCATGAGCCTTTAGTTTAAGTAATAATCTTTGATGTGGCATTTTATCAAAGGCTTTTTAAAAATCTAAGTAGATTATATACTGGTAATCCCACATCTACCCACTTTGTGTGACATCCTCCAAAAAAACGTAACATTTCTTAAGCATGACCTCGCTTTTACAAACCCATACTGAGATGGGTTTATCAAGTAATTTTTAACAAGAAAATCAACCAAGCGATCTTTAATTAATCTTTCTAATAGTTTGCGAATCACCGATGTTAAACTCACTGGTCTATAGTTCTCTGACTTGTTTCTCAAACCTTTTTTAAATAATGGTATGATGATTGCTTCTTTCCATTCTAGCGGAACTACTCCCTCCTCTAATGACAAATTGAACACTGTTGCAAATGGTATGCTAATTTGTTCCACAATTTCCAATAGGGCGTGTAAGTCTCGCACGCGAAAGCGAGGCTGGGGGCAGTTGGGGGCAGGAAGTCCATATTCTCCATGTTAAGATATAGGACTTTGTTTTGTTTTTGGTTGTAATAATCGAACTGTTCCCAAATAGCGTATTTCAGTTATATTGTCCGAAGGATTATTACAAGCAGAAGCAATGGAACACTTTGCCGGTGACAATGATCAGGGAAATCATGACATTTAATTAATTATTATGGTGGTTGCCATGGCATTAACAGCAAGTACTTGTGTTTGGCGATCTTGACTAATAATGAAGAGTGCCATTTTTCGCACAGTACAACCTGTTTGGGCCAAACACATACATGTGTTTTGATCATGTGCATTTAGACAACTTGTCAGATATAAGTGCTTATCGAAACCACATCGTACAGCAATGTAAAATGCAAATCCCGTAATAGACACATACGATCTAAAATCATGTATATTATGTGCACTACGTAAATCGCTATATGTCTATGATAGTGAGGTAAACTCAATATTAAATTGGACATTTAAGATAAGAAAGGTATAACATAAGATATTTATGACCAGATTTTCTTAGTATTCATCAGTCGGAAGCTACAACTGTCATCCATCGTTAGAATATTATTCTTGTGTCCAGTCCCCAATCAGCTCCAGTCACGCGGAGTCTCGCCATGTATCGTTTACGAGTTAAACAACTCAAATTGAACCTTGTTTACAATGTCATAAATGATAAAGCACTGAAGTATATGTCAAATTTGATAAATGTAGCATGTAAGCAGCATGGCATAAATACAAGATCTAGTGTTATGTCTCTTCGAGTGCCGTATGTTAAATCATTTGGACAAACCTCCTTTTACTACACAGGAATTCATGCCTGGAACGAATTGCCATTTTCCATACAAAGTGTTCAGAACATGGAAAAAAAAATCATGACCCACTTAGTAATTTGGGAGGATTCCTATCCACTCCAGGTGATTTATTATCTTTCATATCCCTTATTTTCTTAGCTACCATTTTTGGGGTTATAACTAGTTGTCCTAAATAGTCTGACTCTCTCCCTTCGAATTTAGTCTCTGGTACTGGTAATGCACTAATATCTTCCCTGGTAAACACCAAACTAAAGCACCTGGGTAGTCATTTAGGCTTTCTGCCATTAAGAATCCCTCTGTTATTATGTTTCCATCACTACCTTCTAGAAGACCGTCCTTATCCTGAACTTTCTGTTTACTTTGAACATATGCATAAATTAACACTCTTGCTGTCATGTTTATTAAAACCTACTTTTTTCATATCTTCTCTTTGAATTTCTAATTTCTGCTGTAGCTTGGTTAAGTGCTTCTTTATAAATGGTATAGTCTTCTCAGGGCTTTATGCAGGATAAAATTATTGCCAGTCACACATGTTTTAGTGGACACATGGATGTTAACTGTTAAGCCAGTTTACACAATTTTAAATGTGTCTGATGACCTGAAATGGACTACAAACACACATGACACCATTTTCACCCACTTTCAAGGCATAACTAACAATATCTATGGTTTTGGAAGACTTGCTCCTTCATTTTTTTACCACCCATCCACCATATTTCTACCCGTTTTTACCCGTCCAAATGACGGGTGGACGGGTCTCTACATAAAGCTATGAGTCTTCTTCACTTCCTGTGTGTCTATATGTCTTCCATATCATTTGCTTGTACTTGATTTTTCTAATGGCTTCTTTCGATAAGTGTTTCTTTTTTTACCGTTTCCCCTGTTTTTCCAAAGAAGACAAATGCTGTCAATTTTACTCTTAAAGCATTCTGTTGCTGTCTTATTCTTCAATGTGTTATTCCAGTCTATCTTTGCTAAATATTTCCTCATGTCCTTATATCTCCCTTTGTGAAACATTTTCCTACACCGTATTTTTCAAATTCTGTTCTTTATGATAATTGTTTTGCGTCTCTAATTTTTATTTATAGGATACGGGGGAAGTCATTGCGCTGAAGACATATGAAAAGGATGAGAAAAAGAAGCCTAAGAACAAGGAGAAGTTGGAAAGGCGATGGACTGAGGAGCTGGGTTTTACACGTAAGTTGAGTCACGCGAACATCATCCATGGCTGCAAGGTTCCCGATGAGCTCAACGATTGCATCGCATTCCCACCAATCGCCATGGAGTACTGCAGTGGAGGAAGTCTGGCGGAAGTATGTTTTATTCTTCCTAAGATCATTATTCTAAGTAGTTAACAACATCTTTCCAGCAGTTAAAGCAAATATTTGTGTCAGTGGAAGCAAAGAATGGTTGAGTGGGCAACTCATCACAATTTGGCATACTTCCTCACAATTGTGGGTACATTTCATAGCCAGATTTACAGGCCGCCACAATCTAGGGCATTTGGTGTATTCCCTACATCTTTTTGAATGTGCCCCCAGTAATGTGCCTACCCCCAATGTTTTGTTTAAAAGAAGCTGAAGTACAATGGCATGGTGGTGGGGAAAAAATCAATAGCCTCCCCCAACTTCCAATGTCATGATCCAACCGAGGATTTAAGGTTTTTTGGAAAGCAACAACGGGTGCATTTGAGCGATTTTGGGCCCCCCCAGACTACCCTCTTTCTGGATCTTTCCTTGTTATTTAGATAGAGCATTATGCCGAACATTCATTGCATTTGTAATTTGCTTATAATTTTTGTTGACTGAATATTTGAGAATGACCTAGGATTTTGTTGGATTGTTCGTTTAATTATTTCCTCCTTTTATAGGCATTAATATGAAATTTTTCATATTTATATTTTTCAGTTGCTGCTGATCCCAGAGAACAACTGTGGTCTTCCTGAGTTTAGGGTTCTCAAGATCGCTCATGATATCAGTAGTGCTGTCGAGTATTTACATGATAAACAGATTATCCACCGTGACATAAAGCCTGGAAACATTATTCTAAAAGACTCCTCAGAAAGGGTGAGTACTTAGTTCAGTCCGGTACAGATTAACACATGTGACACCCATTTCCAAAGCAAAACTGACAATATATATATATATATTTTGCTCCTTGTTATTTTTACCCATCTGATGATATGTCAACCTGTTCAAAACAGGTTTTACCCATCCAAAATGCGGGTGGATGGGCCTATACATAAATCTATTACTATGACTGCTTAATAAAAATTTCATTTCGCTACATATAATTAACTGATAAAGTGTGGCATGTATTTAAGAAATAGAAACATTCTTAATTGTGTTGCATAAAATATCAGTTTGTTATTATCATATGTAATACAATGGTAGCTTACTATTCAGTTTATCACTGGTCTGGATCAAAGAGAGACCTGAGAACCATATTTAACTAACATTGTTAAGAGCTCTTAAATGCGATATTGCACTTTAAGATCAATTTTGATCCTTAACAGTGATCATGAATACATGAAAACTGTTGAAACACCACGATGTGCCAGCATCACACTGACACTGGTGTGTAATGGAGATAATGTCCTCTGTAATATGGCAGTGGACATTTGCATTTTGAGAAAAGTAATTTAATTTAACAATTTATTTTGTTTAATGATGAGAATTTTCGTTAACAGCTCTTTATATGATTGAGACGGTCCCCTAAGCATTGATCAGATGATTGCATTAGCATTGGACTCTCACCTACCAAATGACGATATGTTCGAGTTATTTAGTTTTCACTTTAATAGTTAAACTTGGGTGGTAATTAATTTGCCCATGTGTAGTTGTGGTTCAGTCAATGGTTGTTTCGGTACATCATATGTTAAAAATGGGCAGTTGTCATAAACATGACATCACCCTTACTCATTGACTGTTGGCATTTCACTATTTCATAACTCTGCTTTCTCCGGGTTTGCAGCTGGTTCACAAATTGAAGACAAGTACTGCTTGATATTTTTGATATTGCAGACCTCGTACAAGTTGATTGACTTTGGCTTTGCGAAGGACATGATGGGCATAGGCACCACTCGCTCTGTCTGTGGCACACCAATGTATATTGTAAGTATAAAGCAACCACTACTGTCAGTAACTGACTACCTGTGTATGTGTACAGGGTACCATGTCGCTGTGATAGAGAGCTGTCACTGAGTGTTGTCACTAGAGCTAGAACACTGGATTCTCAACTGAGAGAGCCCAGTGTAGTGGGCCCAGATTTGGCAAAACCCACTTTTATCTGCTCTGATGTAGTGTTGCTGAGATTTCTGAAAACGCATAACCCGCATGCATTTTTATTTAAAATTTACGAATAGCAGTCTTATTGGAATACTTGATGTATTACTAACGGATGCTATGTTAGTAACAACAGAGAATCCTGGCCCGCTGCAATATCAGTCTCAGATTCATGCCAAATGTGGGACCATGACACCGGGTTCAAATCGTGTGCTGTCATATCAAACGTTGGGCAAGTTTGTTCACTCTTCATTAGTCCAGTTCATTCGTGAATGAGTACCCATTGATGATGGATATGTATATATGAATAGGCTTTGTGCATTAATTGCAGCGTCATCCATCCATCCATCACTAAACATAATCCATTATGAACTTGAATGGGTATTATACATATGCAAAAAGCCCCCACAATTTCACTCGGGACATTATTTCTGTGATGCACTAGTTAACATATTCTGGTGGATAACTTTTAAGGAGTGAAATAAATTTTAATGACAGAACTTGGCCTGAAGGTCTGTTAAGAACATAGTGAAATGGCCCCCAGATTGGCTTGAATGGAGCTTTCGGCATCCTTATCTGTTCATCAGCACTGAACAGAATAATGTTGCTGTTTGTCACATGATAGCTGTCCAGTGAATATCGTGGCATTCTAGCTGGTGTCCTTTTTTATCCCCTCGTGACTTTCTTGGAATTACTGCTATGTAACAAATACCAAAAGCACGTGATAATGCAGAGTTATCGAACTCATCGCTGACGAAGGCCTCGGGATGATGCCAACAGTTTTGTTAAGCCAATCTCCATTCATACGGGAGTTCACCTAGATTTCTTAGCCGCAATTTGTTCTCTTTACAGAAACTTGAAGATAAAATACCAGCATTTCTTGACTACCGACCTGTATATTAAATGAGGAAAATTGTGATGTAATCAGCATTGAAATGCATGTGTTACAAAAAAATACAATCATGAAATCATGTATATTGTTACTTAAATTCATGAAAAAGCATGTGCTATAGCTGAATCCCATGAGTACACATGACATGTATCATAACTGAAACTGATGGTACCTTGATATTCCTCTGAGTGTCATATGGCAAGTTACAAAAAACGTACATTGCAGAAGTGAGTGACACTTGTAACATTGCAAAGTTGAGTTGGCGTGGAATCTTTGTTGTAGGCTCCAGAGATCATAAATGAAGGCAAATACACCATGTCAGTCGACTACTGGTCTTTAGGATGTGTTGTTTTCAAAACCATCACTGGAGAGATACCATTTCCACATTACAGAATGGCACAGGGAAAATATTGGTATGCTTACAATTTTTGCTTGTTGATGTAACAGTCTTGTAAGTCTACACATGCAAGCAGTGTCACCATTCAATACTCTCCATTTGACACTTCATTTTTCAGTGATTTTAATATTATGTATACAATCATAGTGATGTGTACCTGCATTACAATTTGTAATACTATTTAATAAACGTATGCACTGTGTACACCGGTTATATTCAGCCTCTGGGGCCGAAAGTGAATTACAAGGTAAAGTGGTACTTAAATTATTTTATATCGTTTAATTACTGTACATTCTACCAAGCATAAATACATTTAATCATGTAGGGTAGGGTCAGTTTACAAAATACTTGTATTAAATTCAGTTGCATTGCAGGACTGAATTTGTTCTGACGAAGCCTCTTGAAATCGTTCACATCTTCATGGATGAATCAGGAACGATAGTGTCGTCAACAACTCTTCCATATCCAAACCAGCTGTGCAGGTAGGAGAAGATATTCTGTCCGTAACACAGCGTTGCAGTGAATTATTTAAAATAACAGTTGTTATTGTTATTAGCAGGCTATCATACCCTTCAGTGTATTTTGTTATATCTCCTACACATGAAAAGTAAAAACATGTAATCGTGGATAGCAAGAAATAAATCTTGGAGCCACGAACAATATATTCCATATATAACAAACTGCATCCACGGTTGGTCTCAATTTAGACTAATTTCTTGAAAGATAAAACTTAGTTGTAGATTGTTTCGGTAACATTCTTATAAATGAGCTCATAATTAGGCTGATTTTGTTCCTTAAAATAAATGTTGCACCTTGGCAGTGCGGTAGTTCCATTCTGCCACTTTCAATTCACTTTAATCAGTCCCATTTCAATTACACATACTTCAATATACAATTAATTTTGTTAATTTAAATTCTGAATTCTATAAAGGTTTTTTCACTGGATGCCTGGTAGACTGGGCCAGATGTTTGGATGCAGTGTACAGCCTTGTTGTGCCACTCTGCCCCTGTTTGACACAATTACCGTACGATCAGTTAGCAAAGAAGCCATTTAAAGATATTCTTTGTAAACTAATTTACATTCAAATCAAGATGTACTGTATCAAAACATGAACATTTCTATAAGTACTTTCTCTGCAAGTTTTGTCTTGCTAATCCATACATAACTTGTGGGTTATTTAGTAAATTACTACATTCAAAGAAAAAAAATTTGGGTGTTATCCGTACACCATGCCCATTACATAACTGTTTATGCAAATCACTTCATGCTTGCTGCTACATTGATGATCACTTATGCAGCATGATTATGATAAATATCCATGCACGTGCAGTGACCATTGACTTTAAACAAAGTGAAATTATTTTGGATAAACCAAACTCTGGCACACTGAATCGAACATTCATGACCGTGCCTTATACAGATAGAATAGGCGGAGCCCAAAGTAGAAACTCTGTATGCGTAGTTTTTTTCTCAATATAATACATGAATAATAAAACATTTCTATTGAAATTTTGGCATAGAATTAGATGATATAATTATGTTAACAGGACTAATTAAAAATTGTCTATATCACAAAGAGTTAAGCATTCTCACAAAGAATCTCTTCAGTATTATCAGTACAGACAGGCTGTGGTGTTTGGTGCACAGGGTGACACAGAATAAGCTTGAGAAGTGGCTGTGCCTCATGCTTGATGCGGACGGAGAGAACCGTGGTGGCGGCCTCTCACTAGACTGGAGGCCAGTGTGCTTTGTTGTACTTGACGAAATTATAGCAACTAAAGTTAGTTCATTAGTAATAACTCTTTAATCTGTCAGCGTAAACAAATTACTCAAATCCTTTGCTTCTAGCCAAATTCTAACTGAAATTTTATTGCATGGCTTGTTTTCTGATGCAAATGTTGATACTGTATATTTATTAATGCATTTTTTTAATTCACCTTTTGTATTTTGGTCCTTGTTTATAAATGGCAGCTGTTAAGTATTTACCGTGGTTACCACTAACCTGATGAGTTATGACTTATAATATATACTTCATGTTACACAAGTAACATCTTTTTAAAACTTAGTTAAAATATTTAGAAGGAAGAGTTGCTGATAAAAAGTAGGAATTGTAAATATGCTTGTTGCCATGTGTTTACTGTGTTTGACAGTTCTGTTTGAGATAACTTTCTGAATCCTTGAGAAATGGCGGTACTGAGAATAGACAGGATTCAGAAAGGTGTTTCAGACTTTATGTACAGTTATTAGTGTATTAATATTATAAGGAAAAGTGATAATTTTCTTTCAGATCATCCACATCTTCAGCATTTCAACGAATCAGCTGTTGTCATATTCGTCTTTTGAGGATAATGTCACTGTGAATGATTTAAAGCTACGGATTAGGACAGAAACATCTATACCAGTAAACATGCAAGAGCTATTGTGTTCGACTGGAGAGGAACTTGACGGAAGAACACTAGTCAAAGACTATGCAGGGGAACATGTAAGGAAGTTTCATACATGAACCTGAATTAGTGAAAGATTAAGGTACGGTACTCGCCAAACATAGCTAGATTTCAATTGATAATTTTGCAACAAGTTAATTCTTCAAACGTATGCCAAATAGGTCTGAATTGGTAAGTCTGAAAAAATAGTGTGGGCAAAATTTTATGTTGACACAAACCAGGTTACATGTTGACTTTGTGTAAAGATATTTATTAATTTAACCCAGTCAAAAGTAACATGTAAATTTTATGAAACATTTTCTGACACTAAGTTCATTTATATGACCAATTTGTGATGTTCAAATCAAGTGATGTGTTTTTAAGTTGGTTCTGATTTATTTGAATATCTTTGTTAAGTCGGATGCTTCTGCTTAAACAGGGCGACAGCAAGGCGCTTCTCTTCCTCTTTCCGAAAGGTTCTTATAGCCACTGGCGTCCGATGGCTCCGCCGCCATTGTTTAAGTCCACTGACTATGTTTTGGAGGGACATAAGCAAAAGAACCATCACGTACGTGTCTTCTGGCAGATAAGTTCTATATGACTTGCTAGAATCACTGACTCACTATCAGGATATTTGCGGGTGACCTGATGTCAGTTCTATGCCAGCTATGTCCTTCTTAACTTAAGTTTTAAGTTTGCTAAGCAGCCTTGACACATCAACTGCCAACACGTATTGAAATAATCAGAAAAACATGCACATGTTCACACCTTCGTATACCTAAACAGAGTTTGGTTTTGTATTTGTGCAATTTTTGTGAATGTTGTTTCTGTTTTAGGCTCTTCAGACTGCTTGGTCAGAATATCTCTTCTATTGCAATGAAGTTATGAAGAACTACAAGCAGTTACTTCATGCTAAGAATGCTATTATGTATGAATTTTATCCATCAGTCTACAACACTTGGTTGCACACATTTGTCATATTGCTGATCAATTCCATGTACCATTAAATTATGTTTTATGCATGCACCGCAAACACACACAGAAAAGGCAAGCACACGTCCACTCTTGCTCACACATGATTGCCTTTCACGTTGCCTTATGACATATTTAAAAAATAATTCAATATTTTGTATGTGTTTTGCTTGCTGGTTTAACAGTGTTTTACAAGTCTAAATATTACCAACATTTAGAGCCTTGTCTTTATAATACATGTTAATAAATTTCATCTAGACAGTTGACGTATTGGGGGCCAAAGGTTCATGGGTCAATCTAAGACACAAACTAAAAAGTTGAACAGACAAGGCGCTTTAACTTGCTTCTCATCAGAACCCTCTGGAAACTCGTAGAATAGAGAACAGAAACAAGACACTTTCAATGGTGTTTGCAGGCTGAATCTTCTTCAGCATCACGTGCGACAACTGCAGAAGCAGGATCTGATGGTGACACAATGGCAGATCATGCAGAACCAGGTCGCAAAGCGCAGATTCAGGTACCTGAAACCAGACAGATCTATCTATCTATATATATATATATATATATATATATATATATATATATATATATATATATATATATATATATTATATCAATATATATTATATATCAATATATATATGTGACCCAGCACAGCAAAATCAGGAATAAGTAGGAAAATCACTTTTTGAGTTAAAGGTACCATGTGAAAGGTAAATTTATGGGCTTTCCAATGGTACCAAACACAAATGTCTAGCTGTATTGGTCGCCAAGTTATTGTTTCATAAAGAGAAGGTGTACCAAGTTATTTTCTGAAAACCGATTCTGAGAAAAACAGCTTTAAAGTTTAATGAAGTATTTTAATACATTTGCAACATGAAGACAGCTCACAGGAATGTGGTGAAATTCCACCTTTGCAGCTCTTATAGTTCCAGAGATATCCCTTTTGAACATTCCGCACCAAATCGGAAATCGACAGTAAAATGTTTACAGAATCTAGCCATGTGTTCTGTCTGTTTCTGACACAGCAATACACAGTCACTGCTTCTTTTGTCATTTTTTGATGTGCCAATGGCAGCAGCCACTTCATGTGATGGGAAGACTGTTGCAGCAGTGGACTGGTGCGGCTTCGGATGTGTCGGCTTTGCTCTGGACAGTTGATGTCCGCAAACTTCATTGATCTTGTAAAACAAACACTATTGGTGGATGTTGAGGCATGGGGGTGATGGTTCTGTAGGTAGAGCAGCAGGTGGGGGAGACTCCTCGCCTGTGCTGCAAATCGAACCGCTGTTTGTCATCGGATGGCTGCTTCCTGGTGAACACAACACTGGGTTCTTCAGACGTAAACCTGATACAAAACAAACATAATGGTCTTAACTTCCCATATACAAAACATTTAATCCTGCAAAAATTTATGTAATGACTGTCCATTATTTCAAACTGGAGATATGGACAGTTGATCATTAAATCAGATGACATATACATAGTGAGCCCAGCAGCTAGGTAAATAAGCAGGCTAACAGCATAATTGACGAATACCTTGGATCATTTAGAGTCAGCTCTGAATATTATAAACCTTCCATCCCATTCGTTAACTGCTCTAAATCAGTCAATCAAAATGTTTTCTTTCTTACCTGTTACAAAACATTACTCCCCTCCCCTAATAATAAAAAATATTCTACCTAATAAATGTGATCATTAATTTCATGAAGATCTACGATAATAACAAGCAGGTATAAATAAGTTAAAAACATAATTCTAAATGAGTCATGGTACTAGTATATTACCGTACTAGTACATTACCAGTGACATTGATACTCTCACACTCACAGCAAAGCCACGGGTTTATGTGAGTCATGGCATGTCATTGTTAGAGAGCTCAATGTGACAATGAGTGAGGCTGAGCCTGCCACCACAGCAAAACAGTCAATAGTGCTAGTATAACTTACCCTCAGTCTGGCTGTCATCTTTGCATTCGTTCGGGCTGTCAAACATTTTTGCCAATCCATGAATTGTTGACAGCAGGGTCTAGCATAAAACACCTGCAACCGCAGATGAATCTACGAACGTGTTCAAGTTCTTGGTATAAATCTACGAGTACATTTTCAGCAGCGTTGGCGTTGCGATCCATGATCGAAGCTGTCAATGTCAGCTGTCACTTGGTATTAGTCTTCCTCGCCACTTTTGCACTCAGCGCCAAAACGACACTCCCTGATTCACTATTGTTGTCTGACACGTACGAATCCAGTAAACTCTCCATCCGATACGCACCCAATAGTTGTGTCAAAGATTCGTTGTCAAACACTCCGCGCAGATTTTGCCATCGCGGCCATCGCTGAGCGCTAGGCCTAGGTCGATCGATGTCTATGTCACGCTGCTGTGCAACATCCATACTGTTGTTGAGCCTATCACTGCACAGGTTAAAACCTATGTAACTAACAACTAAAACTACGGCACTGACAACTTAATAATAAATTAGAATTCGCAGATTTTATGCAAAAACGATGTCCGGTGCACCCGATGTCGAAGCAAAACAAACATGGCTTCGCGTGGGTTTAAAGGTCAGCCGCCAATCAGCGGGGCGCATTATATCACGTGATTTCGCCAACGTGCTCTTGTTTACGTTTTAGCCCCGTTTTCAAGCATTTTAATTGGCTTTATACTGACATGTGACAAATTTTGCGCGTGGGAATACATCCCATAATAGTTCAGCTTCAAAACGATACCAATATGGCGGGGGTAGGCAGGACGTACGGCGGACACGATGCATCTGAATGAAACACATTTTTCGTTCTTCGTTCTCACTGAGATCGACATAGCTGTTCCAAATATCTCTTTAGCAATGTTATAACTCGTTTTATGATGTTATAACAGCATAATAGTAATCTACGATGACTACATTAACTAAATTCACCTATATCTGGAAATCGTTCTTTCCATCCAAAAATACCCATTCGCGCACTTTGAAGCTGATTTGCCAGGTTCGACAATCCCGACTTATTCCTGATTTTGGTGTGTCGGGTTATATATATATTATATCAATATATATAATATATCAATATATATATATATATATATATTATATCAATATATATATATATATCATTGGTCACTGATATAAAATTAAGATATAGTTTTGATCTTTTTGGAGTTGGATAAAAAAATTTCCTAGGTTAAATGAAAGAACTGTGAGAAAATTACAACATAGTTGTTAACTTTGGGCATCTGCACTTCTGTGATTTCATTCCTGCTTTGTTTGCAGTTCAAGTAATAACCCGGCCAGCAAGAAGTCCACACCAGTAAAACGTAAGTGACTGATACAGGTACAGTTGTTGGAAGGTGAGGTTTGTCTCAGTTGAAGTTTGTAAAATAACCTAACTGTATCTTATCAGATTATTGTTGGTACAGGATGTATATTAATTGATATCCCAGAAGGGTTTCAGGTTTTATATCAAAGTATTGTTAATACATGATTGGGGTTCCTGAAAATTGGAGCACGTTGCAGCATAGCATCTATCTAGCTTCACAACAAATAAAAACTGCTGGGAAATCCACTTCTCATGTCCTACAAATGGTATTAGTAATGCTTTTGTTAAATTATGCAAATAACCTGATATATTTTATCTACAGAACATATATATATAGGCTATATCTAATAGATAAGCTTCTGTTAGCATAGTCTACGATTGGATGTAGCCATGAATTTTTATATCAACATTTGATTATTACCCATCTGGCATCTGAATAATAAACTTTAATTGCCCCTGCATTCTGAGGATGTTGTGCACAGAGGTGCAGCCTACAAGGATCATTAAGGCAAACCTCAAAAGTTACATACAGCACAACAAATCCATTCATTTTATATGTCAGCATTAACATAAATTAATTTGCCTTTGTAGAAATGGAACAAGAGCCCTTCACGCACAGGAAGCAAATGGATATGGTAAGGTTTTTGTGTTTCTTTCCACTACGCGTTATGTCTGTGTAAATGTTGTGGCTGTGAATCGGTCCAGTTGTAAGTGAAATCTTCTGAATAGTAGGTTGCAAAACTGTTTACAAAACAGTAAATGTGACAGTAGAGGAAATATACATTTAAGAAAAAGAGGGAAAGAGATGTGCTGTTGTCTTTTCCAGGTATTGGGTTTAGGCCAGTTTGGAAATAGTAACGGTCACGGGAGCAAAACCCCGACAGATTCAAACTTAGTCACTCATTTACCCTACTTAGGACAGGAATAATAACAACTAAATTAGAAAGAAAACTGGGCAAACGGTGAGCTGCAGCAACACTGTTGATGTTACATGTTGTTGACAGATGGCCACTGTGCACCAC
Organism: Ridgeia piscesae; assembly: GCA_025642075.2. Lineage (NCBI taxonomy): Eukaryota > Metazoa > Annelida > Polychaeta > Sabellida > Siboglinidae > Ridgeia > Ridgeia piscesae. The sequence continues at coordinate 132,934 of JAODUO010000085.1, read as the reverse complement.
ATAGACAGGAAGAGCATGGTTCTGCAGAGGAACATCAGGGATCTGCAGTCACCTAAAGATAATGACAGCAAAGCCCAACTGGCAGCACTCAATATCATGTAGGTGACGTGTGTCATGCCTGCTAAACTGTGTTGTCATCACTGCTGAGCCAACCTCTTAAAGCTTGGCATGTTTCACATTTAAATATCACAAACAGCAAAGTCAATTCTACACAAATGCTTCAGTCAAATCACCTACACTTGGTGAAGTCCATTGTGTACCATGCTGGTGTATTTGTGCCATGTGACCAGTTTTAGATTTGAAGTACATCATATTTTATTAATTTTAATAGTCGTGTGCGGCAGGCTGTTCTTGGCCCTGTTTTATCAATTCCAGTTCAGAAGTCTCAGATTAGCTCAGTTTTAGAAAGATATGTAGCACTTTCACCAAACTATTGCGTACAGTTTGTTTGTAAGGTTCTATGTAATGTTGTGAGTCTGCATATAAGCAGAAACTAAATGTCTGTATAAAACGTGTTCTTTTTCAGAGCTGTTAAATGTTCAAACTTGCTTCAACGGGTGATTTTGAACAAGTCTTTGAGGCGTATGTACCACCTTTGGCTCAATAAATCTTACAGAAATTTATGTGCAGACGTGGTATCACCAATCTATGGGTGCACATAGTCATATTACAAGTAACGTTTTGTACTTTGTTTTTTTAACACTGCAGATTGATGCTGATCTCAGCGATAATTAAAAGCATTTGATGTTACTAAATATACTAACCAACTTAAAATAAAAGTTAGAAACATGACATGCTCTGTCCTGGAGTGTTTGCATGAATGCTATGTATACCTAAAAATTCTTGCTTTTGTTGATGTCTTCAAACAATGCTTATTCATAAATGTGTAACACCACGACACATGAAGATTACCCTTAATGCACAGCAGACACTAAACATCCCAGTGATACAAGTTACAACACTATCCAAAAGATGACGTCAACTCCACACATTGTCAAAATTCACAGACATTTGCGAGTGCTCATGGAAATAGGCCGTTCAAGGCCTAAGCAGTTAAGTGAGTTAGCCTCGGTGCAGATGTGAGTGAGAACTAATAATGAAGTCCTTGTAGATCTGTTTGTTATTACCCAGTACACCTGTAGTATTAATAGTGGAACACGACCTTCATTGCAACGTACCATTAGTGCGATGTGTCTGTGAAGGAGTCCTCTGTGTGCTGTTGTCAGCTGGCAAGTCCCTATTGCGGCCACTGGTACTGGAGTTCAGGAAGGTTCAGGAGAAACTCTTTGCTGACCTCTACGCTCACCTGAGGTAAAGAGTTCTCTGTGGGTCTGTCAGACAGTCGTTGACAACTTGACGTATCATACTTGGTCTCGTCAGTGTGGGTCCACTGACATTCGAATGATGTCATAATCTTAGTTTTGCTCTTTAAAATAAATTTTGCTCCTTAATAGTGATTTTATATGCCAAACACTGTCATCACCAGAACATTTTCGCCAATGTTTTGTAGTGTCCTCAATGATGTGGCATTTGGGAATGTTCTTTAAATAAAATTTCACAATGGATTCTATTGATTGATGATTCCCTAATGAAGCAGCCCAGTGTTTGTAACGAGTCGGAATTTCCGACTTTTGTCGGATTTTCGCAATTTTGTCGGAAAAGGTAGGATTTCTAGGCATTTTGTACTAATCCGTCGGATTTTGAAGAAGAAAGTGGACTTCAGAAAAAAACGCTCGTTTAAAAATCGGTATGCAAACATTGGCAGTGAGTCTTGCTTGTTCCAGACACGCGGAAGTAAAAATCTAGGTCAGAACGAAGTACTTTTAATGAGCCTACTCCCTCCGGTAGCGCATAGCGGCTATGTACTAGCGGAGGGTAGCATGATTCTAACTAGAACAGCGCATTCTCGACCTTTCGCGTTGTTTCTCGCCTAACGAGAAGCTTACTGCCGCCATTTTTCGAAGCGCATGTCGGCCAGCGAAAATGGTCTTGCATTATTCCGATGATCTTTTGAAGACCCCAGATCCCAATGGGGGAAATTTGGAGATTGGATTGTCAAGAAAGACACTTTTAATGTCACATGCCGTCTGTGCAAATCCAACGTCTGCATCAAGGAAGGGGAGAAGGCTCTTGCCAAGCACAGTTCGTCGGCAAAGCATCACAAGGCAAAGGGTGCCCAAGCTGGAACCGGGAATATTTTTCAAGCCTTTGCACAGCAAGATCAGATGCTAAACAGCGGGAGCAGAAAAGCTGTGAGGAGAAGGCGAGGGACGCTGAATTAATATATTTACACCACATAGAAGCCCACGGAATTCCGCCACACGTGGCAAGTTGTACGACCCTATCCAGTGAATTTATTTGGCATTTTGATGGTGGTAGGAGATTGACAATGACTGCACTGTGTTACAGATCAATGTGATACAATTTGACTGGTGCTGAGTTATTGAAATACAATATCTATATGTATATATACCTCCCATGTAGTTTGCACTAGTGCTGGTATAAATGATATCAGAATTACTATTGTTTGTATTTGTTTTAACTTGGTATTATATGCTGTGACAGGGGCTTACTTGTATATTAGCTTATTGAGTTCAGGTGGGTGTTTTGGTGCTTGGATAGACCATTTGGACTCCTTAAAAAATCCAAACCCCCGCCATTCAAAAGTAGGATTTTTGAAAGTTGTCTGTTACAAACACTGCAGCCCCACACCCTCTGTTTGTCGTTTACACATCAAGGGTGAAATAAATAATTTCTGCCGAAATAATTGATCATATTCTTATCGATTTTTCAAACATTAGTCAATTATTAATAAAATATTAATTTGGTAACTGGAGGTTTTGTTCATAAAGAGTTGCTGTCGGTTTGATTTGTATCCTAATTCATCTTTAGAGCCCATGGCAACATCTGGAATATCCTCAGTACCATTGTCTTAAGTATATGTCGTAGTAATGTTTTCTTGAGTACCTATCTCTGTAACATTGTTGTCTGCAGCTTTCTCAGTAACATCTTCATGAGTGTTCTCAGTAACTGTGTCTGTCTACGATAACATGGTGAACAGTCTACCTACACTAGCTGCTGTATTCGGCAGGGCCATCGTGGTGAGCAAGGCATCACTGATGGAGCTGATCCGAGAACTTGACATCTTGATGCAACAGATGGGTGCTGAAAGACTCAAAGACACCGAAGGTATAGTGGAAGCTAACACATCAGTAAGGTTGACATGTCTCATTCGTAATAAAACATTCTTATGCCATATCGTAGGTGTCCAAAATATAATATTTCATATGCTACTGAAATGTTGACTAACCGTACGCATCTACTTCCATTGTTGTCGCATTATATGAATGTTAGTCTTATACCATGTCGATGGTGCAACAGTTTGTACAACATTCAGCAGTTAATACGTAATGTGTATGATCCATTAACTGCCAACTGATTCATCTCACTGACGGTTTTAAAAGAAAGCAGTCTGTTCCTAGTTTTTCGTTTATTACCTTACCTTAAGATACCTTACCTTAAGATACCTTACCTTAGGATACCTAATGGTGATTCTGCTTGCAGGATCCACTTTGTTCCTTAATGGTCAGATCTTCAGAATCTAAATGTTAAAAGGTTGCATTCCCTGTTCTAGTAGTTTTTGCTAGTGGAGCTTAGTAATAAAACACCACCTGGATAGACCCGAATTTGTCAAGATGATTTTTAAATGAATTTAGTATCTGTGGTGTTATTACGTCCGGCTGACTGCGCCAGGGTCCAGCCACTGTAAGTGAGATTGCATTGTTTTGTTCTTAGGCTTAGTTTAGCTCTGTGTAAATCCTTTGTAAGAATGCCCTCTGTCGTCTGGTCTTTGTGACATCTCGTCCAATCTCAGGAGGATAGGTGCCAAGTCGTCATCATACAGGTCATGCATTATCTGGTATACAGTGTACAGATGTCACCCCCTGACTTTTGTAGGCTTGGTGTGGGTAGCATTAGTTAGTTTTTGGCATTCTATATAATGGTAAATCCTTCATACCAGATAGTTCCTTCGCAGCTCCTTGAACAGTTTCTGTGGCTATTTTATGTTTTAATCTGACATAGGTACCATGCTGTGTGGAGAGAGAGAGAGAGAGAGAGAGAGAGAGAGAGAGAGAGAGAGAGAGAGAGAGAGAGAGAGAGAGAGAGAGAGAGAGAGAGAGAGAGAGAGAGAGAGAAAGAGAGAGAGAGAGAGAGAGAGAGAGAGAGAGAGAGAGAGAGAGAGAGAGAGAGAGAGAGAGAGAGAGAGAGAGAGAGAGAGATCTAGTTGTCTTATATAGTGACAAGAAAGTGTGTTTTTCTTGGATTGAAAGTTGTTATCATTCTGTTTGCTTTGTCCAGTTGGCTTTGTGATCATCAAGTGAAAGCTTTGATTCAATAATTACACCTAAGTCTTTTTGATTCTCTGCGATGTCAATTGAATGGTTAACATTTCTGTTAGTTTGAGCTCTGAGTTTATTTCTGCTTTTTCAGTACCCTACATATTTTACCCATCCCTTGTCTTTGTGTATTTTGTCCATAATCTATTTTACGTCTAACTTTCTGACATTTGTGTTCAGAGGGAAGTTCCCCTCTCTCTTACATCAAAAGTCTCTTTGAGGTATGTATTTATCTTCTAACGAAATTGATATTGTTTTAAGGATTAATTAATATAATATTCTTATGACTGTACTAAATATGTTGAGCGTATACTGCCCACCAAGTTGTATTTTGACTGTCTATGGTACTGTTCCCAGTTTGAGAGTTTGACCCAGGAGCTTTAATTATTGGTAATATTGCCGAGCCAAGCCAAGTTAAATGCAATAGTCTTTGATGTTTAGGAATTTGTAAACAATGCACACTTCTTTTACATTTACTAAGATCATTTGCTAATTCCATATCCACATGGATGGCCTGTCTCTCTTTAATGCTCCATTATCTGAACTCATTCTTTCAAACCAATCAATAATTATTAGTAGGAAGTTCGAAAAATCAGTTGTACATCCTTGCATTTGAAGTCTTGTTTGCAAAGACCAGGCCTGGTCCCACTTAAAATTGTGGAACTTGCGGTTAGCATAGCAGGTCTCTGTAACAAATGTATTTATTACAGTTTCAGTGTTTTGTTACTTTTGTATATGTTTAACATAACAACTGCATCTAACATGTTTGCCTAACTGAATATAATTGGATGGGAATTATGTTTCAAATAATATATATATTTATTCTAATATCAATAACATAAAAAGGAACAGGCAAGTCCAATTTAAAGACTAAGTGAAATTAATCTTTTTGATTCCTAATCTGAAATAAATATACTCTAAAAATAGTGTCCTATTCAGGTTTTTACCTTTTCACACTGGTCAGTCACGATTTTTGTTTTCATTTTCTATAGTTTATACACATAATGGCCAGTGGTGATGCCATGGAAACAAATGAAACACTTGAATTTTAAATGAAGAATTTGCCAGTGCAGTAATTTGTAACAGGAAATCTGCTATGTTGAAAGTTGAAATTGGGATGTATTGAGCATCAAAGGGTATTGCAGTCCAATTGCCATTAAACTTATTTTCAAATTAGATGAAATCATACTTTTCAAATTGCAGACTTTGTTAAATCCTTACTAAAGTAACAAAACTTTGCGAGCAGTATACCATCAATATATAGATTTTATGGCCTTAAGAACATTAAATTAATTACAAATGAACAACTAGGAACATACTGCAGGTTTAAAGTTCAGGTCATACCTAGAGATATGCTATTAAATGTTCCCAGGATTTGAGTACAAACTAAAAAAAAGTATAAGCATAATTCCTGTATATATCCAGCAACAAAGTTATAGTTAAAACTGTTGTGATATCGAAAATATTAAATTCCATACACTGTCTGTATTTGCAATTTCGTGTACAGCCTGAAACAAAAAATCACACCAACACAACATTCGGAAGGCCTGTGCATTCTCTGCAGTCTTTACTCCAGTTGCATCATCAATGTCCAGGTTGTCCTGCATTGTGCAAATGTTAAAGTGGGCATGCGTCCAGCATCAACAGGCTTCATACACTGTATTTGGCAAAATATTTGACAAGAACAATAAATTTAGCAGTACAAAGTTTAAGAGGAATTGAAAACTTAATTTCACTTGGTCTTTAGGGTGGTAAGAGCTGTATGTATATCAGCAACTCTTAATCAAATCCTCACTAACGTGTCAATAGTTGTTACTTGTATGAAAAAGGCAAAATCATAATTTGCCTATTGGTCAACACTTCATAATCACATTTACATATATTAATAATTATTTATATCACTTATTTATTATGGTTGTTTTAGTACATTATATTTGTCATTTCTGTCAATGTCTGTCATGTGTATGTGAAGGACCACAATGGAAATAAGTGCGTGCACTTTTTGTGTTATCCAAATATTTAAATGTACCTTGTATTTATATATTATGCATATGTGTACAATGTTTTACATTTTATATTAAATAATTCAATCAATCAATCAATCAACTTGCTGGTCAACATCATGCATATACCCACAAATATTGTGTGCACAAATGTCCAACTATTTTATTGTTTTCATTTGCATACACAACTGACATGTTATTATGCATCATAAATAATAACTAATGTGTAGCACATTTCTGAGCAATCTAGCATTGAACATTTTCAATTGACATGATGTGGTTACACATGTTGGCCCACAGCTGCCCACCTGCATGTCTAAGCATGATTCAAGCCAGCCTATAAGTATTGAAATTTTAAAGTAAATTCATGGCCTCAGATAACACATTTTAAAATGTGGTAATATGTTGAATAGTTGCCAGTGTATTATTAAACTGATTACTGATATGTTTATGTTTTGGCAGTATAATGTGTCATAGTAGGTTATAAAAGTTGCTATAAATGGATATAAAATCTGACAGCACAGGTGAACATCATAATAATCCACCTCTTACTAGTAAGAATTGCTCTGATGTTGACTCAAGTTCACACGGTTAGTATTTACATCCCTGTAAAAGTGGCTGTCCTTTCTTTCTTGATGCTTTTTCCGTCACATCCCTGTTACTGCTCCTCACCACTCCCCCATCTCTCATGTAGTTCATCCGTCTCCCAATCCTGCCAAATCACATTTTATCTTCCTCATCCCCTTCTCTCCTCCACTGCGTTGGTGTCAGCTCTCTTCCCTGTCATTCTTCACCCATTCATCCCAGGCGTCTAGCCCACACCAGCCAACTCATCATCATCTTCTTCCTAAAGCTCACTCATAACTACCACCTCTCTCAGCCCTTCCATTCTTTCTCTTATAAATATATAATAGACATAGATACACATACATATGTTTTCTTTGTTCCTGCAATTAATCTCACCCGAGCTACAGACTAATAAGTTACAGTTCTTTAATAACTGATACATTATGTTTAGCAATAACCAAGCCAACCGCTTCAACAAACACAGAAAAGGTAAACATAAATTTGCATATGCAGGTGATGTCAACAGTATACAAGATACTACAATTCTTGTTTGAAATGTATTATTTGGCTGATTTATGTAGATAGTGTGTAGCTACTATTAGTGAAGTCATAGCCATTGTCTGTACAGCCCATCCTGTTGTACTGTCACCATAGTGTCTGTATAGTGCATCCTAAAGTACTGTCACCATATTGTCTGTATAGCCCATCCTGTTGTACTGTCACCATATTGTCTGTATAGCCCATCCTGCTGTACTGTCACCATATTGTTTGTATAGCCCATCCTGTTGTACTGTTACCACATTGTCTGTATAGCCCATCCTGCTATACTGTCACCATATTGTTTGTATAGCCCATCCTGTTGTACTGTTACCACATTGTCTGTATAGCCCATCCTGCTGTACTGTCACCATATTGTCTGTATAGCCCATCCTGTTGTACTGTTACCACATTGTCTGTATAGCCCATCCTGCTGTACTGTCACCATATTGTTTGTATAGCCCATCCTGCTGTACTGTCACCATATTGTTTGTATAGCCCATCCTGTTGTACTGTTACCACATTGTCTGTATAGCCCATCCTGCTGTACTGTCACCATATTGTTTGTATAGCCCATCCTGCTGTACTGTCACCATATTGTTTGTATAGCCCATCCTGTTGTACTGTTACCACATTGTCTGTACAGCCCATCCTGTTGTACTGTCACCATATTGTCTGTATAGCCCATCCTGTTGTACTGTCACCATATTGTCTGTATAGCCCATCCTGTTGTACTGTCACCATATTGTCTGTACAGCCCATCCTGTTGTACTGTCATCACATTGTCTGTACAGCCCATCCTGTTGTACTGTCACCATATTGTCTGTATAGCCCATCCTGTTGTACTGTCACCATATTGTCTGTATAGCCCATCCTGTTGTACTGTCACCATATTGTCTGTACAGCCCATCCTGTTGTACTGTCACCATATTGTCTGTATAGCCCATCCTGTTGTACTGTCACACATTGTCTATACAGCCCATCCTGTTGTACTGTCACATATTGTCTGTACAGCCCATCCTGTTGTACTGTCACCATATTGTCTATATAGCCCATCCTGTTGTACTGTCACCATATTGTCTGTACAGCCCATCCTGTTGTACTGTCACCATATTGTCTGTATAGCCCATCCTGTTGTACTGTCACCATATTGTCTGTATAGCCCATCCTGTTGTACTGTCACCATATTGTCTGTACAGCCCATCCTGTTGTACTGTCATCACATTGTCTGTACAGCCCACCCTGTTGTACTGTCACCATATTGTCTGTACAGCCCATCCTGTTGTACTGTCACCATATTGTCTGTACACCCATCCTGTTGTACTGTCACCATATTGTCTATATAGCCCATCCTGTTGTACTGTCACCATATTGTCTGTACAGCCCACCCTGTTGTACTGTCACCACATTGTCTGTACAGCCCATCCTGTTGTACTGTCACCATATTGTCTGTATAGCCCATCATGTTGTACCGTCACCGTATTGTCTTATAGCCCATCCTGTTGTACTGTCACCATATTGTCTGTACAGCCCATCCTGTTGTACTGTCATCACTTGTCTGTACAGCCCACCTGTTGTACTGTCACCACATTGTCTGTACAGCCCATCCTGTTGTACTGTCACCATATTGTCTGTAAGCCCATCCTGTTGTACTGTCACCATATTGTCTGTACAGCCCATCCTGTTGTACTGTCATCACATTGTCTGTATAGCCCATCCTGTTGTACTGTCATCACATTGTCTATACAACCCATCCTGTTGTACTGTCATCACATTGTCTATACAACCCATCCTGTTGTACTGTCACCATATTGTCTGTACAACCCATCCTGTTGTACTGTCACCATATTGTCTGTACAGCCCATCCTGTTGTACTGTCACCATATTGTCTGTATAGCCCATCCTGTTGTACTGTCACCATATTGTCTATATAGCCCATCCTGTTGTACTGTCACCATATTGTCTGTACAGCCCACCCTGTTGTACTGTCATCAATTGTCTGTACACCCATCCTGTTGTACTGTCATCACATTGTCTATACAACCCATCCTGTTGTACTGTCACCATATTGTCTGTACAACCCACCCTGTTGTACTGTCATCACATTGTCTATACAACCCACCCTGTTGTACTGTCACCACATTGTCTGTACAACCCACTCTGTTGTACTGTCATCACATTGTCTGTACAACCCACTCTGTTGTACTGTCATCACATTGTCTGTACAACCCATCCTGTTGTACTGTCACCACATTGTCTGTACAACCCACCCTGTTGTACTGTCATCACATTGTCTGTACAGCCCACCCTGTTGTACTGTCATCACGTTGTCTGTACACTGTACAACCCACCCTGTTGTACTGTCATCACATTGTCTATACAACCCATCCTGTTGTACTGTCACCATATTGTCTGTACAACCCACCCTGTTGTACTGTCATCACATTGTCTATACAACCCACCCTGTTGTACTGTCACCACATTGTCTGTACAACCCACTCTGTTGTACTGTCATCACATTGTCTTACAACCCATCCTGTTGTACTGTCACACATTGTCTGTACAACCCACCTGTTGTACTGTCATCACATTGTCTGTAACCCACCTGTTGTACTGTCATCACATTGTCTGTACAACCCATCCTGTTGTACTGTCATCACATTGTCTGTACAACCCATCCTGTTGTACTGTCATCACATTGTCTGTACAACCCACCCTGTTGTACTGTCATCACATTGTCTGTACAACCCATCCTGTTGTACTGTCATCACATTGTCTATACAACCCATCCTGTTGTACTGTCATCACATTGTCTATACAACCCATCCTGTTGTACTGTCATCACATTGTTTGTACAACCCACACTGTTGTACTGTCATCACATTGTCTGTACAACCCATCCTGTTGTACTGTCATCACATTGTCTATACAACCCATCCTGTTGTACTGTCATCACATTGTCTGTACAACCCATCCTGTTGTACTGTCATCACATTGTCTATACAACCCATCCTGTTGTACTGTCATCACATTGTCTGTACAACCCATCCTGTTGTACTGTCATCACATTGTCTGTACAACCCACGCTGTTGTACTGTCACCACATTGTCTGTACAGCCCAGTTTACATAACATCAAACAATCATAGAAAATGCACAGATTATAAGATGTTCTAAATTGCGTAGTCTATCAAACATCAAGTGAAGACACTTTGTGAAACTGACCCGAATCTTTGTGTGTACGACACCCTGTGTTTCATAATATTGAACAAGCACTTGCTTGCTTGGGTGTTTGACCTGTACAAACAACTACTTGTCCTTACCACAACATGGGTATTTATGCTTGTAATTTCAATGGCAAATTGATACACAAATTATGGAATTAACTTCATATTATTCTGAAACGACAGCTGTAATGCTTAAGAACATTTTCAGTGAAATTGCCTTTAACCTCTCAATCTTCATGAGCCCTTGCTATAAATGACTTGTGTATATCTGTTTGTTTGTTGCACTTCGGAGCTGAAGTTCCGGATGATGTAACAATTACTTATGTTATTATATTGTTGTTTTCTCTCTTTCAGCCTACCACGAGCAAGGACACCAGTAACAGCCATTAGGTGAAGTCAACATAAAGGAACTGCAGCCACAGCTAGTCGAGACAAAGCACCGACACGATGAACGAAGAAATGTCACATCGTTTAGTAACAGCTGCAATATGATTAAAAATGGTGGTAATTCAACAAGAATAAAAAGCATCAACAAATTGAATCGCTTTTGTTCAGCAAATTATTTCATTTACTTTTATTATTAGTCCACACTGCAGACTGTACAAACGATATCTTTAGATAGATAGATAGATATATGATGATGAATAGATTCTTTGCACCATCTCTGTTATAAAACCTTGGAATTCTGAATATTTTATGAAAAAATGATATTGGAACATCATAAAGCAACTACCGGGGGGGGGGTAATCGCAAGGAACGATGTCTGTTTGCACCCCTTCAAAAATGCACAGAATTTTATGTTTGGCATTTTGCCCTGAAATTCTTCAGATGCATGACAATGATGGTTCTTGCAAATCTCACCTTGCCCATCTGTACAGAAACTTCAAATTCTGTGTATCTATTTCTTGTTTTGGTCCCTCATCAACACCAAGCTATATAATTAGATAACAACAATTCACAAATAAATTGGTCCCTCATCACCACCAAGCTATATATTAACATAACAATATATAATTCACAAATAAATTGGTCCCTCATCACCACCAAGCTATATAATTAGATAACAATATATAATTCACAAATCACATTATGTGTGGTAATAGATTTATATAAACTGTTCACTTGTACTTATAAAAGTAAATAAAATAATAAAACACTTGGTGATTTACAAGTACAAGTGTGGGGAGCGGTGGTTGCGTGGTAGAGCGCTGGCCTGTTAATCGAGAAGACAGTGGTTCAATCCCACCTACTGCCGTTTTGAAACTTAGACAATTTCATTCACCCCACATTTGTTTGTGTCTTGGAAGAGACACTAAAAGCCGGTGGTCCATTCTATGCTAGGGGAAGTAAAAGATCCCACATTGGGTAAATGTGTAACCTGTAGTGGACTCGCTAATTCTAGAGAAGGACAACTGCGTTAGCCAAAGTTTGGGCTGTTTGGAGGAAACCACCTGAGAGCTTTCATTCATGGATCAAAAACCAATTTTTTTTTCTTGCATCCACTAAAGAAATAATGGAGGTACACTATTATTGTGTTTATACTAATTACTGCAGTAAGTCTCCACCAAAATTAATCATACAAGCAAGTAAATGGAATATATACATCAACTGACGTTACAACCCAAGGAATCGCGACTACACGGAAGCCATGGAAGCGTCACACCTGTGAGATCTGGACCTCTCAAGTAATTGTCTGGTCCTTTTATTTGATGATTAGAATGACAATGCAAAAATATTTATAACGATTTATAACATTTATGATCATTAAAATAGAAACGGACAAAAATGTACGTTTCAATTTGTAACTTTGTAACAATTTGGAGTCACTGGGTTACCCCACACACATTATAAATGACTGCCAATTGAATTTTTATAAAGTATACAAATATATCGACTAGAACCGGTTCACTAACATTCTTGTAACCTCATTCGTCAAATAAGACACGCCAGTGATTCTTGTTTCTGATCTGTTTTGAGCGATACTTATCAAGGCCATACACAACTGGTCCCCACCTCGTTGTCTGTAAGCGTATTCAAAGTTAACATTACTGCATAATACTGCATAATACTCCCCATCTTCTAGATGAATTTTTACCTGTAAAACTTACAATGTATGTTTCTGCTGTGGCCCATATGTGAAAGAATACACAGATCTTGGATCATGAATGAAACTGACAAAATAACACAAACATGATATCGCGACAGAGGAGACTTGTGTGCCCCATTTTGTTCTGTAAAAGGAACAGGCAACACCGGGGCGTGACACCGAGACATTTTCATCAGTGTGTCACTAGTGCCTTCGAAAATACACTGCTGGCTTGTTGCATGTTGAAAGCACTTAACATGAAGTCTGTTTAGTGATGCATTGTCATTATGAGTTTGTTGCCCTAGTGAAATGGTCCTCGGGTCCACTGCATCTGTTTGTTAAGCAATGTTACAGCTCATCGTGCGGCCGTGAACATATATCCTGCAAGCTGCAGTGATCAATGTAGCGCTTATAGTGGTTCCTCACTTCGTTGTACGGACACAGATCGTAGGGACAGAACGGAAATCGCTCTGGTAGTTCTTTGAACAACATCTGCACCATGTAACGATCCAACGTTGGAGGCAACCGAACATCCTCGTCAGAATTTACAGCAGGAGTGACACCTGGTGGACATTCGTAGAGGACAAATGCAAGGTTCGTAGAGAAAGGACCAATGCGACTGTTTCGGAACTTTCGGTTTGTGTGCTGTTCATAGTTGTCTGCCTTTAGAGGTGCCTCATCCTTGAAGAGGCCAAGAAGGCCGAGCAATCGAATCAACGTGCCGTAGTGGCCAAATCGGAATATTCCTTTCTTGTCGCTGTAAAAAAATGGTATTCAGCAGTCGGAGTACCAAAATACAATCATAAAACTGGCAGCATGTTTTTCTAAGAACATCTACCTGCAGATGTCATGTTCAGACCAGAAAGACAATGGCTAAATCACACTAAAAAGTTTCAACGGTTGCATTAAAACACATACTGGGTGGTAAAGAAGTTACCATATACTACAAATGTAATGATTTTTATAAACAAAATGACCAGACGCTATCTTTAAACCAATCAAATGAGTTACACCATAAAAACATAACACACTGAGAGCGAACTGTTCGACTTAATACATACGAGTTCCCATTGATCCTATCATCCATACGATGGAATATCTCGCTGAGTAATGGACAACTCTGCTCGTAGTTCATTACATGGCCGTATGCTTTCTTCCAATATCTCTGAAAAATGACAAGCAGCTATTACAACATATACACCTGCACACACGCATGCACATACACACAGATGCGCAACTTTCAGTAGTTCCTGCAACTGCCAAAATTTTATTAGTGTTTTTATATTATTTGGCACATTGCTTACTGTTTTATGTACACAGTAGTCAATATATATATAGTTTTAATCTATTTAATTTGTTTTCTTGTTGCAAATGTCATTATTAGTAACATGGCAACAAGATCAAATAAACCATCGGACCGTATGAAAACCTACATACAACAGTCAACTGCAAACTGATGTGATACAGCCGTATCTCACTATCATCTGGCTATGCAAAGACCACCTTGTGCGAAGACTATACTTCTACTTGTACACAAATCATAAAATGCCATGTATTGTCACTGCCTACAACTGGGTGAACTGGGGCAATGTAGAGTGAATAAACTTGCCAAAGATTCAAAACAGCACCTTTGTGAGCTTGAACAGTATTACTGCATTATAAGAATGCTCACTTTTAGATCATTTGCATATTCCAACAGTTTCAGATTGGCATGGTCAAACAGCTCAAGCCATTCCGAGTGTCCAAATGTTGCCATCACAGATGCTCCATATGCATATATAGCATGCAAGTCCACTGAAATATGATAAAAACATAATAACTGCATAATAATAAACACGGTTTGTGACAATTTATTCAACCAATGATGGCATTCAGTCCATCTTTAAAATAGGCACACTTGTTCAGTTGGCAAGAAGTACTTAGGTATATCCTCGCAAGCCAGGAGTTAATTGTTGCACTGTGCTGCTGTACACCTAGCTGATCATCTCTGCAAAGCATGGATGTGAGTGGAGTTGAACTATAAAATAATTGCAACTGACTTTGCCAGTCACTACAGCGTCAGCCATGAGAAGAGGGCAAATACCCATCCCAATTTGAAGACGGATTCATGACTGGTGGGAATCCCAATATACGACACATTCACATTCTAAACCTTGCATGTAATACGAGCAACGTGTGGCTGAAATCACCCAAAATTATATTATATGACCAGACGCTGACCACACTCCTCATGTGTGATTTTATTAGCTAACATTAAATAACAAATTTTTCAAAGGGATGTGCCATGGCTGGTACATACATAATCAGCCACAGCAACCCATTGCGTGTGAGGATGCTTAGGTAGGAACTGCATTTTTCCAATGCTATATTGCTGGGCTACCTGTTGTCTGAATTTCATGTTGATTAAAAAAAACTGGTTGAAAAGTTAATCAAAGAAAAACAATGCTCAAAATATTTGAATGCACATATTAAAAGATCTTGTATATATTATTTGCTTACCAACAGTGATTTCCAGTTTATCTACACCTAATTTTTGGCGGATGTTACTGGCTACCCTGTCTATTTTAGACTGGCTCCAAAATTGATCAAAATGGTATTTTGCTTCCTTAGGCTTTCTGTGTGGCAACATATATTTTTGACAAATGTAATAATATCTCATTAAACCATCACTAATTTTCTGGCTAGTCGGTGTGTGGTTTTGGAATTGTTTGAAGGCACTGCTGAATGCATCCCTACTGCCAATGGCTCTACTTATACTACTGGAAATAAATTCTAACTGATCGGCTGTCGCGCTAGAAAGTAAACTATCAAACCGCTTTGCAATTCTTTTCTGAATGCTCTGCATTTCAATTTTTCCAGGTGCTGATAATCCTTTCGCCGTTTCGATTTTAAATGGTAGCGGTAATGAAGGGTGGATGCCACTGTTAGCTGCTGCGTTGACAATTCGGCTGTAAAACGCATCTACGTTATTTATGTCAGATTTGCTAGGATTACGTATTCCGTGTCGATAAATTCCATTGAATTGGATAGGTTTGCATATGTTTTCGATGATGGAATGCGAACTATCTCTGATTTTGATTTCGTTATTGTCAAATGAATTATTGTATGTTGTCTTCACTGAGAGAATATGGCTAAAGTCTTGTGTAGCATTGCAAACAATGAATATATGTAGAAACAGTAGAAAACTTGAAAAGGGTAGCCGCAAAGCCAAAAAATAAACTTTCACGGAAGCTGACATATTTACGTAACGCAGTAAATACAACTTCGTTCTCAATTGTTTGAATTTATATCGTTGACAATCATTCAAAATAATTGTGTTGTGAATACATATGTATTTGTTAATTATTCATGCATATAAAATATCTGGTTATATAAAACCATGCTAAATTTATTAGTTACGTTTATTTATTTTATTTGAAAATTGTTTCCGAGTTGTTTCGGGGAACTCGGGGTCAGATGGGTTCACGAGGAAAGCCGTTTCTGTGGCCGAGTTCTGTCTGTGGCGCTGGGACTTCTGACTTTTGGACTCGGCATATGATCAAAAATAGTCTTCAGAAATGTTTGAAGCTGACAAATCTGAGATAATTGAAAGGGAATTAAAGAAGCAGCGCATTGTGAGTATTTATTTCTCAGTATTTAATACATCTAACTGGTTTTTAAACGGTGTCATGGGCCGGACGGTGCCAGTCAGCGATAGCTGCCTGACATATTAATGACACGTGACGTCTTGACGTGCGTTTGTTTGCTTTGGTATTTTTGTTTTGACATGTTTGACAGTTTATTGTTGTTATACATCACGAAACTACCATCCTCGTTGGTTTCATATACTCACCATCAAGATTAAGTCGGTTGCTAACTTACAAGTATTCAGTCAGTCTGACGAGTGTCAAGTCTCAAGACAAGTGAAGTGCCGAGTATTAGTGTCCTTGCCCTAGGGCTAGGCTTGGTTTGGCTTAAAGTTAAACCACGGACTTTAAACAATCCATTTTTTATTTATTCGTATTATTTTATTATAATGATCTGGAGTCAGATATAATATGGAGTAATGGACCTAATACAATGGACCCGAAGATGTATATTTTTATTTAAAAAAAAGATTTTTAATTAAAAAGCTGAACAATTATCAATTTAACTAGCTAGCCTAGATATACAGCGGTTTATAAATCATAGACGTAGCTGCCAACCATAGATCAATCGCCTATCGTTATCAATTGATACAAGAAAATAAATTATTTATACATTTCAGCCACCCTTTGCATTAAAATGCCCGTCATATATTGATTGTGTATGCTAAAATGTACAGATATAAATTATGTTCCATTAGTGGGATAGTTTAGTAAGTATAAATGTATTGAATTGACTGATATTCATTCCTTAATTTATTATCTTTTCAGCCAAATACATTTTCCCACGCATTCATATAAAAAATTATGCCATGGGGCGGGTCAATATTTTATAGGGAATATGCATGGATCTATAGGGTCATTTTCAATTGGGTTCATATTCTATCTGAGACCGGCATGCCATGCAGATGTGTTATAACCACCATCGCATGCTCCCATAGACACCTACATAATGGACCGATAGCATATGATGTCTCTTCCATAAGACGTACTCAGGCAACGTGGGGTGAGCAACATTGTTTAGAGACAGCTCAGATGATAGCAGTTGTTGACAACAATGTTTAGAGACAGCAGATGATAGCAGTTGTTGACAACAATGTTTAGAGACAGCAGATGATAGCAGTTGTTGACAATACTGTTTAGAGACAACATATGATAGCAGTTGTTGACGACATAACACCGTTTAGAGGCAGCAGATGATAGCAGTTAGTGAAAACATTTGTTTAGAGACAACAGATGATAGCAGTTGGTGACAACATTGTTTAGAGACAGCAGATGTTAGCAATTGGTGACAACATTGTTTAGAGACAGCAGGTGATAGCAATTGGTAACAACATTGTTTAGAGACAGCAGGTGATAGCAGTTGGTGACAACATTGTTTAGAGACAGCAGGTGATAGCAGTTGGTAACAACATTGTTTAGCGACAGCAGATGATAGCAGTTGTTGATGACATAACATTGTTTAGAAGCAGCAGATGATAGCAGTTGTTGACGACATATCATTGTTTAGAGGCAGCAGATGATAGCAGTTGGTGACAACATTGTTTAGAGACAGCAGATGATAGCAGTTGGTGACAACATTGTTTAGAGACAGCAGGTGATAGCAGTTGGTGACAACATTGTTTAGAGACAGCAGGTGATAGCAGTTGGTGACAACATTGTTTAGAGACAGCAGGTGATAGCAGTTGGTGACGACATTGTTTAGAGACAGCAGATGATAGCAGTTGGTGACAACATTGTTTAGAGACAGCAGGTGATAGCAGTTGGTGACAACATTGTTTAGAGACAGCAGGTGATAGCAGTTGGTGACAACATTGTTTAGAGACAGCAGGTGATAGCAGTTGGTGACAACATTGTTTAGAGACAGCAGGTGATAGCAGTTGGTGACAACATTGTTTAGAGACAGCAGGTGATAGCAGTTGGTGACAACATTGTTTAGAGACAGCAGGTGATAGCAGTTGGTGACAACATTGTTTAGAGACAGCAGGTGATAGCAGTTGGTGACAACATTGTTTAGAGACAGCAGGTGATAGCAGTTGGTGACAACATTGTTTAGAGACAGCAGGTGATAGCAGTTGGTGACAACATTGTTTAGAGACAGCAGGTGATAGCAGTTGGTGACAACATTGTTTAGAGACAGCAGGTGATAGCAGTTGGTGACAACATTGTTTAGAGACAGCAGATGATAGCAATTGGTGACAACATTGTTTAGAGACAGCAGATGATAGCAGTTGGTGACAACATTGTTTAGAGACAGCAGGTGATAGCAGTTGGTGACAACATTGTTTAGAGACAGCAGATGATAGCAGTTGGTGACAACATTGTTTAGAGACAGCAGGTGATAGCAGTTGGTGACAACATTGTTTAGAGACAGCAGATGATAGCAGTTGGTGACAACATTGTTTAGAGACAGCAGGTGATAGCAGTTTGTGACAACATTGTTTAGAGACAGCAGGTGATAGCAGTTTGTGACAACATTGTTTAGAGACAGCAGGTGATAGCAGTTAGTGACAACATTGTTTAGAGACAGCAGATGATAGCAGTTGGTGACAACATTGTTTAGAGACAGCAGGTGATAGCAGTTAGTGACAACATTGTTTAGAGACAGCAGATGATAGCAGTTGGTGACAACATTGTTTAGAGACAGCAGATGATAGCAGTTGGTGACAACATTGTTTAGAGGCAGCAGGTGATAGCAGTTGGTGACAACATTGTTTAGAGACAGCAGGTGATAGCAATTGGTGACACCATTGTTTACAGACAGCAGATAATAGCAGTTGGTGACAGTCTGTGATAAGACTGAATACCGTACAAGTGGTGACTGATGAGTGTGAGTGGTCTTATCCCTGACTCATGTCAGTTCTCCTACAAGATTTATACAGCTGTGAATGATAATATGTGCCCTAGTTATAATTCTAGGTCAATTTGTAAATGTTTGCTAAACAATTAACCACTTTTGCCCTGTCCTAGACTTATACTCACTGTTTTTTACTCAGTGGTCTCACCAAAAGCAGAATTAGCAGTTTGAAGAAATAAACAATGCTTTAACGAAGCTGAGAACAGCTGTGAGAAATAAAAATGGTTTAACTGTGAATTGAAAGAAACCCATTTCGTGTGAAAAGATGGGTTTACAAAGTACACTATCTGTGTTACAGTAGAGACTAGTTGACAGTGGCTGAGTGGCAGGCTGCTTCAACTTTTTCATAGTTGCACCTTGTTATCGTACCACTTGCTGGTGGATGCACCGCATGGCCTGCCTGGCTAGCCTGAGGCCAGGGAAGTGGTCCATGCGGTCTACAGGAGGGGCAGACAGGAACACTGTTATCACAACCTCACAGGGACAGATACTTGACTTACGCAACCCGGATTTCCCTTCACTCATTCCCATGTATAGTGTACATATAATGATACTGCAGGGCCTGTGTTAGCACTACCACTTGTACAGTTACTACCATGTATAATGCCAGTTATGCCACTTGAAATTACTGATATCATGTTCACGCAAGGTCTTTGTTAATAACAAATAGCAAATCCAAAAAGGACGTGGGTGGGTGGATGGGTGAAATAAAAATACTAAACACAAAATGTTGACATGCTAATAAACAACTTGCAGTTCACTGATGTGTAACATTAATTACATTACAGAAAGACTTGGGACCCTGACATTATTTTTGCAACTGTCACTTGAAGACATATCAATGTATCACTGCTTTCCAATGTTTTACTGATATGTGGTGGGTGCGTGTTATCGATCCTATCCAAATATTTTTATTATTGGAATGTTTTGTTTTACAAAGCAAGCCCTTAACTTAAACTTAAATTGGTTTTAAAGAACTTTTAATTGTAGATTGTTGCACAGGAAGAACATAGATGGCACATGTCAGTGCATATTAATTTACGTAGTAAGTGGGCATCTTTTATGTTTGATCATACTTTATCATGTTTATTGTCGACTGTTCGAATGAAAACTCTTTCTCATACATAATAGATAATGCCAAAATATTTACCTCCGGACAGCAAACTCCAGGCACAAGCACGACTAATCCTGTTTTGCTGTGTCGCTGTAGGCTGTAGCAGCTTTCAGAATTACAAGTCTTTGCAACACTACCATCGTCCTAGAATTTTCAAAACCAGTGGATAATGTGTTCCTGTTATTTAAACATCCACTGGGAGATGAGGATTTTCTTATACACCTGTACACATTCCATGTCAGTGGCAGTGTCATTTGGAATATATAGTTACCATATAAAATGTACCCTAATCCAGCAGGTAGCGTTACTTGGTTGGGCTTTAAGGGTCCAAACCTGGCAAACGGGTTAAAATTCTATGCACTATGAACCTGAGCCATTTTCTATAATGGGGTGTCCATATTTTACCAGACAGCAAGACTCAACTAGATTTGAAAAAGAATGACATCATAGATATGATTGATGACATTGTAACGTTAGATAAAATTAAGGTGCTATTACACTTTGGAGTGCTGCCATCTAGCAGGCAAACAATACCAGGTTGAAAGTAAATGTACTACAGTAATCCACCAGAGGGCAGTGTGTCCATTCAACACAGTTGAGGAGAGTCTGTTGTTAGTCAATTGAAATATGTCCACAATATTGCCAATTAGTGTCACTCCAGCCTTTGACCACACAGTGGAGATCTTTGTGGAAGCTACAGTGTTCTGGAAGAAATGCATAGATACTTTCTCCATACTGCGTTAGTTGTTAGCAACACCAATCTAGCATTGCATTAACTAACATTTCCCAGAAGCCTGAGAAGGCAAGTACTGTGAACAGAGTTGCAGTAGGTAATACAAAATTAATTGTACATGTATGATTTTAGTGTAGGTAAATGAATGACAAATTAGTATGTGTATATATATTATATATATATATAATATATATATATATATATATATATATATATATATATCTATATATCTACATATATCTCAGAATGTAATATATGAATGCATGTGTGAAGTTTGGATAACAAATCATGGATTCATGCAGGATTCTGAATGTGTGTGGATATATGTAATTGTAAGGATACATTAATCTATGGATGTGAAAATTCCACATAATATATTATTATATATTATCCTAACTTTATAGTTTATGTATTATATGCCAACTGAGACTGATTATGAGATATAGGATAATTTAACAGTGCAGTTTTGTAACATGTGTGGGGGGAGTGAGACTGTGTGTATGAGCGTGCGTGTGTGTGTTAGAGTGTGCGTGCGTGCGTGCGTGCGTGCGTGCGTGCGTGCGTGCGTGCGTGCGTGCGTGCGTGTATGAGGGTGATTGTGTGGGAGATGTAAGAGTATATACATGACTACATAGTGTGTGGATCAGTGCACCTATGTTAGTGCTTGATAGTATAGTATGTTTAGATTGTTATAATTGCTCAACATTATGTGTTATTCTCTGTACATGTTAATACACCAGTAAAACATTTTTGCACGTCAGCACTGACAGCAGATTTAAAGTTTATTATGCTACCTAATCTTTGTATAACCCACAACAAATTATCAGTCAGTGCCGTTGTAAACTTGCAATGCTAACTTTGTTATTTTCAGCATTTCCATTGGTTGAAAAT
This sequence comes from Ridgeia piscesae, assembly GCA_025642075.2. Taxonomy (NCBI): domain Eukaryota; kingdom Metazoa; phylum Annelida; class Polychaeta; order Sabellida; family Siboglinidae; genus Ridgeia; species Ridgeia piscesae. Next base: position 110,901 of record JAODUO010000085.1, on the reverse strand, counting down.
ATTTCAGCCTGACCATGACCAGTAATCTCACCTATGGAAGGAAACAACGAAATAAGATGCTTTCATACACCCACCGTCATGTAGGTTGCGCAGTGACACTCGTAGCATAGCATAGCGTCAAACTGTTTGTGCGAGGAGCGTGTAATAAATGGAGATGTGACACATTAATTTCATGCCACCGACTCGGATCCCACCCAAGGTGTGGTCAGTGATTACTGACTACATCGATGGTTTCTGTTCTCCTCAGTAACGTCGTTTTCTATGTGGTTTAATTCGACAAAAAATGACAAAAGAAAATTGTACGTTAAAAGCAATGTTTTAAAAACAACTATCTTACCAAATTTGCATGACAGCTCCCTGTACTGTGTTTTTATTCGCTTCGTTTGTGTAATGGTGTGGGTGTTAGAATTAATGTTACCCGGTACATGTTTTATGAATTATAATATTTGCTACATCTGCAATGCATCAAACACCTGGCAAATGTCTAAATGTATAAATATGTTGATTTCTGTATGTAAGGGAATAGAATAGAATTTATTTTCCAGGAATTTATTTGCCAACTAAGTAAATTTTGGTGGTGTGTAATGGTCCGAATGAGTTAGTTAGGATGTTTCTATACATTTACGTAAATTTATATATATATAACGAATGATACCCTTTATGGTGTGTGTAGTAATTCCAGTATGTATGTGTTTGTAAAATAGAAACTCCCGAACTCTTACTTTGTGGATTTTCTCAGTTGCAATGAAAGCACTAACAAAAGTACAATGCTAATTAGTAAATGTTAATGTTCGTTGACAATGCCAGATTATCCTTTTATTTGTTCCTTTGCCCAGGTGCGCTACATTCCTACATACAGCTGTATACTAACAAGAAAACTGACACTACAAACCATTGCTTACAAGCTCCTTGCTTTAAGCTAATCTTGTTTCTGTTTTACGTTGAGCATAGACCAGCTGGTATTAACAAATATTGTAGAATTAAAAAAATACTAATCTTATAATATTAGCTTCACAGTATTTGTTAGTATGCTAGTTAACCAGAAGCAATGCTGTTAATAAACTTGCCAGGCAGCCATCCTAAGCAACAAGGAAGCTAGTGGCTTATTACAAATTCAGCAATGTTTCGAATAGATTATTTCACATATGTTATGCTCATTCACTTCTGGTTTTAAATCAGTCATGCTTATCCTTTATGAAAAAAGTATTGGAGTTGTGTCCCAGCTTGCTGTGTACGAACTGTGAACTGTAATGGATACACACTATTTATCTACACCGTACGTATTGTGTTTGTTATATATGTATTACATGAGAGACAGATTTGTGTTGATTTAGTATTGTAATCAAGTATGAAATGTGACAACATAGTGTGTAGTTTCATACAGATAGACTCCATTCATTAGTCTACCTCACTTACCGGTGTGAGGTAGAGTAGAGTACTCTATCTCACTTACCGGTGTGAGGTAGAGTAGAGTACTCTACCTCAGCTCAGTACTCTACTCTAGACTTCCTCAGTGAGGTAGAGTAGAGTACTCTACCTCACTAACCGGAGTTGATAATAAACACATCTGTGCCAGTTTTTGCCGCAAATTCCTGCTAACAAGAAGTAGTTCTAAGCTTTTTGTGTCCACCTAATATGCCTGATGATAATTTTGAGATATCGTAAAGTTGAAATGTTGAAGTTATGGGAACTGGTAAAATGTGACACCATTTGTTATAGGTTTCACTTATGGGTGTACACGTAATTGATATGTGATCATTGTCTGGTTGATCTGATATGTGTAAAAACTAATGTGTGTGCGTGTACGTGCATGCATGCATGTGTAGATCGGTGTGCGTGGGTATGAGAGGTGAGGTCCATCACTTGTCTCATGCGTCAATATTTCCTCAGCGGAAGTCCGACAGCCTGCGTCACTAGTGTCGGTGAGGGGGCAGGACAGTGACTTCTAGTCACCAACGTCACTGACATTGACAGTATATGGGGGCAGGACAGTGACTTCTGGGTGTAGGAGTTACTTTGTGTGTTTGTGTGTGTGTGAGTGTCATAGCGGAAGAAAAACTGAGTGGATTTTGTGTTTTTTTTATTTTTGGAGTTGTACTGTCTACTGAGAACACATTCTGGTGCATGCGTGTGTGCGTGTGTGCATGCATGCGTGTGGGTGTGTTATTTAGGATTTGTGTGTGACTGTATGTGTGTGTCTGTGTTATTTAGGATTTGTGTGTGTGTGTGTGTGTGTGTGTGTGTGTGTGTGTGTGTGTGTGTGTGTGTGTGTGTGTGTGTGTGTGTGTGTGTTTAGGACATGTGTGTATGTGCATGACTGAGTGTGAATGTATTTTGTTATTTGGGAGTTCGTTTTGGGTGTATGACTATATGTTGCCATTATAGGGATTTGTTTTTGAGTATTTTTAATGTTAATTTATATGTATGTTTGTCTGTGTTTTGGGTAAGCTCTTCTACATGGGAGGTTGTTTCTATCAACTTATTTTGGCGTGCCTGTCTTGTTCATTACAAATACTCATAATAATACATGTATAATTGCTTGAACATTAAGCACACAAATAATATCACCAGGTCATTGTCTTTACAATGACTTTGGATGACATCACAGTTGTAATTAATATGATGTTTACAACAAGCTTGTTTCTTTTTCTGTGAAGTGTGTCATGCATATCACCGACTTGCACCATCAGTGTCAACCACTTATTTATGTCGGTAAAATAGATTTATTGACGTCATCAAGGTAAACAGTTCAGTTAAGGTATCACTGCCCATGGACTGCCAAAATCACCCATTATCGAATAACTAGTTTAAAGTGATACGCACCGATTCACAATAAGTCGTGATAACATGGACAACGATGTGTCCTGCTGCCTAATTAAGACCAGGAGCCACTCCTTATTGTGAGCGGCCGTGTGATTTGGCTACTACTGCATGATTGCCCGAGTATAATGGCGTGACTGTTTCGACATTCGGCTAATTATACACCGTCATTGCGTGGACACACGTGTCTTGTCAGCATCGACCATTCTCCATTCCTATAAAGCCACGTACACGATTGACATTTGCTCATTACTTAATTAACGTCTTCCACTGTCGCTCTGTCTCCTGCTAAAGGTAATTAGGCCACATACAGATCAAAAGCTTAAAAAGCTTTGACTATGCTTAGGTTTTATTGTTTGTTGTGTAAAAGTATTGGTATGCAAAAATACATGTTACCAGGAAACAAAACTATTCTACTGTGTGGACACCATTGTGTGAATATTATAAATAAATGTTATTAAATGAGAAAATATAATTTATGTACACACTCGTATTTTAGTAAACAAATTACTATAAAAATGCTTTTTATTTACACATCTTTTACGACAACTTTATTTCCAAGATTAAAACGTACGCATTCAGGTAAAATGAACTGTGTAATTATTAATCATACAATATTATTATTGAATCATTAATCCAACATTAGAAATGCTGTTGCACTCTGTAAGTGGGTTTAACATGTTAAATGTGTGTATAGAGGTAGTGCTATTTGTGCTGTGTTGACCAGTGTTTCGGTGAATGGACTGACCACATACGACTTAGTAAACTTGTGTGGGTTTTTACAACTGCGGACAAGTCCTTGCCGCCCACACTCTCACACAGATGTAATGGTTCATCCTGCAGCAATCGATGATCCCACGGTATCGCATTCCTGGGCCGTTAATTACCCAGTACGGTGTCTCAAACTGGCCGCATTGATAATGATACCGCATTGTCATCTGTCACAATCTGCGTCAGCGTCCTCACCCATTCCCATTGGCTACAAAGTTGACGTCGGTCATTGTCCCCCGCCTCCAGCCTTCCTCCGCCTACAGCTTTCAGCTAAATCTGTTCAACGACTTTCCCGTGCGTGGATTCTCGCTTAAGTAGTCCTCTCGCACATGAGTAGAGGCCTGACTTGGTTTGTGTGGCCGTCAAGAAAGACAGAACTCTGAAGCTAGGAGGAAAAATACAGTCATCTTCACTGTGAAGAACTGCACAGGAACATTTAACGAAGATACTCAAGGGTTTGGTCGACATAATCCCTGGATAATCATGCCTGTTGATCCTGATCCGTACGGAATGAGACAGGTGGGAAGATGGTTTTGTTTTTACCAATATGTTGTCTTCAATGATTTACTGTTCTGCAGTTTCCAGATGGGTAAATGTAGTAAGAAAATAAGTTAAAAGAATAAGTACATAAAGACAAAAATAAGTTACAAATTATGAATAAAAGTAATTAAATTAAAAACTAATAAAAACATTAAAACACAAAGTAAGTAAATAAATAATTAAAACTACGGTCTGTTTTTGTTTGACAAGGCTAAGTATATTTAGAAAAGAGGTTAATAAATAGATGTAGACAGTTTAGAGTTGGAGTACTAATTTCTTTAAAGATCTTAAGCTATGTTCCAGGCTGAGGTCAAATGTTTTTGATTAAATTGTTAAATTTATATTGTATATTTTTGTGTCAGTTACACATATACCTTATTCATAACTATTGATATGCTCGAATACCCACTTGTAAAGATAGTGCTGGCTAAAAACAATACAGTGCTGTATCTGACGAGCGGTGCTGTTATTAGCACCGAGTGCTGTCTACAGAATGGCAGCCTGATGCATGGTTTAAGACAGCCTGAGTGCTGTCTATCTGAGGCAGCATGCTTCTATTGAAGTCAGCCGATGGTCTGTTGTCTTATTACTTATTGGAAGTGCAACGTCCATGTGCTATGCGTATGTCTTCCTTTATGAGAGGTCACTCAGATTTATCTGTTGTTGTCTTATTACTTATTTAATCATCTCTGTCTTTTCTTTAATTTCATTCCAAATGTCATTGAGTGCTGGTCTCAGTCACCGGCATTTTGTCTTCTCAACATTCCAGTGCTGGTCTAGGCTTTCTTTTTGCACTGACAGTCCGATTTGGCTGTGTCTCGTAAGAGCTACTTGTCTTCAGATGTGTCTTGATACAGGTCAGCTGGTGCTGGTCTCTGAGGCAGCGAGTGCTGGTCTACGAAGGCAGCCGCGAGTGCTGGTCTACGAAGGCAGCTGAGTGCTGGTCTACGAAGGCAGCGAGTGCTGGTCTACGAAGGCAGCGGAGTGCTGGTCTACGAAGGCAGCGGAGTGCTGGTCTACGAAGGCAGCCAGTGCTGTCTACGAAGGCAGCCGAGTGCTGGTCTACGAAGGCAGCCGAGTGCTGGTCTACGAAGGCAGCCGAGTGCTGGTCTACGAAGGCAGCCGAGTGCTGGTCTGAAGGCAGCCGAGTGCTGGTCTACGAAGGCAGCCGAGTGCTGGTCTACGAAGGCAGCCGAGTGCTGGTCTACGAAGGCAGCCGAGTGCTGGTCTACGAAGGCAGCCGAGTGCTGGTCTACGAAGGCAGCCGAGTGCTGGTCTACGAAGGCAGCCGAGTGCTGGTCTACGAAGGCAGCCGAGTGCTGGTCTACGAAGGCAGCCGAGTGCTGGTCTACGAAGGCAGCCGAGTGCTGGTCTACGAAGGCAGCGAGTGCTGGTCTACGAAGGCAGCCGAGTGCTGGTCTACGAAGGCAGCCGAGTGCTGGTCTACGAAGGCAGCCGAGTGCTGGTCTACGAAGGCAGCCGAGTGCTGGTCTACGAAGGCAGCCGAGTGCTGGTCTACGAAGGCAGCCGAGTGCTGGTCTACGAAGGCAGCCGAGTGCTGGTCTACGAAGGCAGCCGAGTGCTGGTCTACGAAGGCAGCCGAGTGCTGGTCTACGAAGGCAGCCGAGTGCTGGTCTACGAAGGCAGCCGAGTGCTGGTCTACGAAGGCAGCCGAGTGCTGGTCTACGAAGGCAGCCGAGTGCTGGTCTACGAAGGCAGCCGAGTGCTGGTCTCGAAGGCAGCCGAGTGCTGGTCTACGAAGGCAGCCGAGTGCTGGTCTACGAAGGCAGCCGAGTGCTGGTCTACGAAGGCAGCCGAGTGCTGGTCTACGAAGGCAGCCGAGTGCTGGTCTACGAAGGCAGCCGAGTGCTGGTCTACGAAGGCAGCTGAGTGCTGGTCTACGAAGGCAGCCGAGTGCTGGTCTACAAAGGCAGCCGAGTGCTGGTCTATAAAGGCAGCTGAGTGCTGGTCTACGAAGACAGCTGAGTGCTGGTCTACGAAGGCAGCTGAGTGCTGGTCTATAAAGACAGCTGAGTGCTGGTCTACGAAGGCAGCTGAGTGCTGGTCTATAAAGACAGCTGAGTGCTGGTCTACGAAGACAGCTGAGTGCTGGTCTATAAAGACAGCTGAGTGCTGGTCTACGAAGGCAGCTGACTGCTGGTCTATGAAGACAAACAGATTTTCAGCGGTTAGCTTTGAATGAAACTTGAGCATGTCGATATATCTTGTTTCTTCAGTGCAAATGGCGGTTTGCATTCACACCCATGGTACATCATTTACAATCAGTCAAGGGACATTAACTCACAGGTATAATTATGTGATACATATACCAGCCCCCAGAACACACCTTTAAAACTAACTGCAGCAAGTGATTTAACCAGATTGCTAGTCAGAGCTCTCCAGGTGGCATATGGACAAGGAACCCTTGAATCTATCAAGAATCCAAGTTTTCTTACTTATGTCTAATCAACATTGTTCCTTAACTGACATGACTTTCTGTAATTTATCTATCATTCTTATGTGAGACAAAAAATCCACGAACAATTTCATACACATTCAATATCGTAAAAAACTTCTCTGATTGATCTCCTGTCAAATCTTTATGCAGGGTAAAAATGTTGGCAGTCACAAATTGTTTGGTGTACACGTGCGTGCGTGTCAACTGACATAGATACAAGCAATTTGAGATGTGTATTACGACAGGAATTAAAATTAAAAAACACATGTGACACCCATTTTCAAAGCATAACTGACAATATCTGTGATTTTAGAAGACATTTTGCTCCTTATTTGTTACCAGTCCAGTGTGATATTTCTACGCATTCTAAATGGGTTTACCCATCCAAATGACATAAATCAACGTCTCCTGTTGACGTCCTCATCTGTAGGGTAGAGAAACACCATTCTTCTTGGTGACTTAATTTAGCCCGTGTAATAGCTGTGTACTTGAGCAGCTCATGTGTCTCCATTGTCTGTGGACAGATTGATTGCCCAACTGAGCTAATGGGGAGAATGGTTGGAAGGACAACTCATTAGACGGCAGCAGTAACTGACTGTCTTGCCATGGATGAGGGGCCTGCTTCAGGAGTGCTTCCCCAGTGGCCTGTTGTCACAGAAACTTCCATCCCCTTATGTCAGAATGCAAAAATTGTTCCCTCTATGTCAGCTGTCACAGTACAGGGCTGTCTGTACATTAACAAAATATCTTGTGTGCAACTGACCATTACTAAAATGGTGTTAGGGCTAAAACTATGATGTTGGCTGAGGGTATAACATTATGATGTGTACGCTGTGGTATAGACATAGCTTATGATCAGTCTTACTGAGGCTCACATATTGACCACTATCATGTCTAGTACTGTCTACCCAGTCACGCACTGACCAATGCCATGCTCACCCAGTCACCCACTGACCAATGCCACACCCACCCAGTCACCCACTGACCATTGCCACGCCCACCCAGTCACCAGCTGACCATTGCCACGCCCACCCAGTCACCAGCTGACCATTGCCACGCCCACCCAGTCACCAGCTGACCATTGTCACGCTCACCCAGTCACCCACTGACCATTGCCAATCTCACCCAGTCACCCACTGACCATTGCCACGCCCACCCAGTCACCCATTGACCATTTCCACGCTCACCCAGTCACCCACTGACCATTGCCACGCCCACCCAGTCACCCACTGACCATTGCCACGCCCTCCCAGTCAACCCACTGACCATTGCCACGCCCACCCAGTCACCCACTGACCATTGCCACGCCCACCCAGTCACCCACTGACCATTGCCACGCCCACCCAGTCACCCACTGACCATTACCACACCCACCCAGTCACCCACTGACCATTGCCACCCCACCCAGTCACCCACTGACCATTGCCACGCCCACCCAGTCACCACTGACCATTGCCACGCCCACCCAGTCACCCACTGACCATTGCCACGCCCACCCAGTCACCCACTGACCTTCACGCCCACCCAGTCACCCACTGACCATTGCCACGCCCACCCAGTCACCCACTGACCATTGCCACGCCACCCAGTCACCCACTGACCATTGCCACGCCCACCCAGTCACCCACTGACCATTGCCACGCCCACCCAGCCCCACTGACCATTGCCACCCCACCCAGTCCCCCACTGACCATTGCCACGCCCACCCAGTCACCCACTGACCATTACCAGCCCACCCAGCCATCCACTGACCATTGCCACGCCCACCCTGTCACCCACTGACCATTGCCACGCCCACCCAGTCACCCACTGACCATTGCCACGCCCACCCAGTCACCCACTGACCATTGCCACGCCCACCCAGTCACCCACTGACCATTGCCACGCCCACCCAGTCACCCACTGACCATTGCCACGCCCACCCAGCCATCCACTGACCATTGCCATGCTCACCCAGTCACCCACTGACCATTGCCACCCACCCAGTCACCCACCTGACCATTGCCATGCCTGACTACTGACCATTGCCATGCCCATCCGGTCACCCACCTGACTACTGCCACGCCCACCCAGTCACCCACCTGACCATTACCACGCCCACCCAGTCACCCACCTGATCACAGCGAAGCCCACCCAATCACCTATTGACCACTGCCACGCCCACCCTGTCACTCACTGACCATTGTAATGCCCACCCAATCACACATTGACCATTGTCATGGAAGTATTTGATCCGTTTGACCTGCAATATATCATGGGTCGTTAAAAATTATGGCTGATTAAGTTTCTACTTGATGACGTACATACATTTTAATTATTTATGACAGGAGTTCTATAACAATATGCCAACTCATGCATACATGTATTCATTACTGACACACGTTTACAATGCTGGCGATTCTGTGTTTACAAGGCATAGTGTTTAAATCTAAGGCGAATGCTTATCAAAAAAATATATAATATAACATGTACTGGTAGCATTAGTAGTTGATTAATATCTACATACATTGAACTACATTCTTACCCTCATGCAAACATGTATGCATGCACATGCACGCACACACCACACCGTACACACACCACACACTCATACACACAACCAGCCAACTTCAGCAAAGTCTTCCGTTTCACAAATGCCCCTACAATGTGAAGCAACCTTAAATGCAAGTCGGTAGTTTTTTGTTGCCAGTTTCCGGGTGCCAGATTCCGTTTTTACTTCCGGTTGTCAGTGCCACTTTGCAGACTTGTGATTTACCAACAGCAAGTAGATGGTAATGATGGTGATTAACTGCTGAGAGACTTTGTCGCTGACAGCACCACTGGCATAGTGTTCAATTATTCTGTTTCTTTTCCTATGAAGACATTATGAAGCCTCATTTCATTAAAATAGAATCGGATTGTCGATAATGGATCAATTTATGCACTGATGGTGATAACTTACCACGATCTCGTTTCACACATCTCAGACTGATGTAATGTCTAGAAAAGGCTTATTTTTATAGCAGAATGAATTTTCATTTCAGTCTTGTAGTCAAACCTGATTCTCATGTACTGTAGTTGTTGGGTTTTTTAACAATCAAATTGGTTTTGCCTGCACCAATTAACAGCAACTATTTGGTTGTGTTCACCTCAGCCATAGAGAATTTATTAAGTCACACAGGGAAATTGTAGGTGCCACTCCCAAAGCATAACGTGTACACATGTCTTCATACTGGTTGATTCCGACAACAATACATCTGGGACGTTGACATCTGAATTCATGGCAGCACTTTATAAGTCATTGCCCTTGCAACTATATTGTAATGAAAACGGATGCCGTCAATTGTGTACAAACCAGTGACAATGAAGACACGACTGAGATGCAGTATTGTTGTCAGCTGTGTTTGTGACATTTCAACCTGAGGCAGTTTTATACCATTCCTGTTTATTTCCACAAATAAGATCAAAGATCTCTCTCCATTGTTTCTGTTGTTGTAGCATAACTTGTTATAATATCATCTACCAACAATGAAATGTTTTTGTTCTGCATACACCATCTCTTAAAGTCTTACTAAACCAGCTCACTCTGTGTTCCAGCAATCTGTGTAAAGATATTTTGTCTAATTACCCACGTGCCCCATGTTGTTTATGTCAATCACACTGTTAGGATCAATGACAAAATTTACTAGTAGTATATTTTGGCATGTATTTAGTAGCCATAGTTTTTGAAAGAAGTAGGTCCTTTTGAAAGAAGTAGGTCCTTTGCCAGCTGTAGTATTCACACCTCGGCCATCCTCTACGTCAACTAACTTGTCATTTGATCCAAGTCACATCCACAGTACCTCGCATAACAAAGGTAATGTATTTACTGACCCTTTGTCACTGGTCGTGAACCAGACCTGTCCAAATACTGTTTCAAGATCAGTCACTGTGTGACATCAGTAGTGGTCACCATCAAAGGCATCATCACCATCTGGCACATCATCATTGTCATCACCAGCTCGTCACCATCACCTCATCACCCATCACCTCATCACCATCACCCCATCACCTCATCACCTCATCACCTCATCACCTCATCACCATCACCCATCACCATCACCATCATCACCTCATCACCTCATCACCTCATCACCTCATCACCTCATCACCTCATCACCTCATCACCTCATCACCTCATCACCTCATCACCATCACCTCATCACCATCACCTCATCACCATCACCTCATCACCATCACCTCATCACCATCACCTCATCACCATCACCTCATCACCATCACCTCATCACCATCACCTCATCACCATCACCTCATCACCATCACATGTCGCCTTGTGAAATGCTCAAGTGAAGCTCAGCCAGTGATGTGATAATAATAGTAATGAAAAGTTTTCATTTTTCATATCCAAAAACAAGATCTTTCTTTTTACCTGAGAGGCTTTTGTCTGATGTTACACGCTGACGTCTTCAGTACTACTGAAGAATGACGTCATCAGTGACTTTGTCTCTCTGATCTGAGGCGAGTTATGAGCTACCCACGTGTATGATGACGTCAGTTGTCATTGGCACTGAACAAGTTGGCATGTAACATCAGACGAAAGCCTCTACAGGTAAAAAGAAACATCTTGTTTTTGGATATGAAAAATGAAAACTTTTGATTGGAAAAATAACTATCCTGAGAAATGTTCAGTATTAATAATAATAATTTATTTCTTATAATTATAGCATCCCATCCAAATAGTTGTTCTGGGGCACTTTGTGATTATTCCAAATTTAGTTAAAATAATAATAAATAAAACCGATAATACATTAATAATAATGCTAATAATTTACCCTAGTGGTCATCTCATTTCGTTTCCACTAACAAGTTTGCCCAGCCTATGTGATTTTTGGAAATTAGTAATAATTATTTGAATAGACCATTCAGGTGCTAATTAGAAATAGAATGCTGTACATAATGTAACTCCCTGAACCAATTCCTTACCAGCCAACTGCCGTCAACCAGCCACCCTGCCTGTCAACCAGCCACCCTGCCCTGTCAACCAGCCACCCTGCCCTGTCAACCAGCCACCCTGCCCTGTCAACCAGCCACCCTGCCCTGTCAACCAGCCACCCTGCCCTGTCAACCAGCCACCCTGCCCTGTCAACCAGCCACCCTGCCCTGTCAACCAGCCACCCTGCCCTGTCAACCAGCCACCCTGCCCTGTCAACCAGCCACCCTGCCCTGTCAACCAGCCACCCTGCCCTGTCAACCAGCCACCCTGCCCTGTCAACCAGCCACCCTGCTCTGTCAACAAGCCACCCTGCTCTGTCAACCAGCCACCCTGCCCTGTCAACCAGCCACCCTGCCCTGTCAACCAGCCACCCTGCCCTGTCAACCAGCCACCCTGCCCTGTCAACCAGCCACCCTGCCCTGTCAACCAGCCACCCTGCCCTGTCAACCAGCCACCCTGCCCTGTCAACCAGCCATCCTGCCCTGTCAACCAGCCACCCTGTCCTGTCAACCAGCCACCCTGCCCTGTCAACCAGCCACCCTGCCCTGTCAACAAGCCACCCTGCTCTGTCAACAAGCCACCCTGCTCTGTCAACCAGCCACCCTGCCCTGTCAACCAGCCATCCTGCCCTGTCAACCAGCCACCCTGCTCTGTCAACCAGCCATCCTGCTCTGTCAACCAGCCACCCTGTCCTGTCAACCAGCCACTCTGCCCTGTCAACCAGCCACCCTGCCCTGTCAACCAGCCACCCTGCCCTGTCAACCAGCCACCCTGCTCTGTCAACAAGCCACCCTGCCCTGCCAACCAGCCACCCTGCCCCATCCAGCCTCAATCACATCCACCACCCAGCCTACCAGTCAACCACCAACCAACCATCTTTATATTAATACACTAATGAAATTAGGGGGCATTGTAAATGTATCTCTCCCCCCCCCCGGGTGCCAAGGTACAGCCCCTCTTTCTGTGTCCATTCCCTTCTCCGTTCCTTAACAACTCGCCTCTGATCTTCTGTATTAAAAAATCCAGAAGTAGGTATTTCAAGGTATTTATTTACAAACATACATGTATGCCTCTTTTTCATCCGTCAGAAAAATATGGAAATTGTGCAGTGGTTAATTATTCTAGAGGTGGCACAGTAAACAAAATAAAACTACTGATACCATTGGTTGTGATGCTCTGGAGTATATCTGAGCCAGTTCAGACTATCATAAGAGATAACCTGTGAATCGCCTTAACTTGATAGTTTAAGGTGTGGTGTTTGTAATTCAATCTACCAGTGTTATCTTCGACAGTCGTGATCATGCCTACTTTTGGTGAGGCACGACTGTTGATCACGACTACAGTGTTGACCACTCAAGTGTATTGGGTTCAATAGAACAACATACCACCCTTTGTCAAAATATTGTTCCACATGACCACCTCAGGTCACTCTGTACTTAATAACTGACCATTTAGAAAGCATGTATATATGCTGCCCGTGCTAGTGACGGCCGTAGCCATGTCCATCTGTGGACCCACTTGGGCATCTCTGCTGCATTATGGCTCATTGATCGAGAGCAACTTTGCTGTCACCGCCGTCATTAGACTCGTCTGTAGCCACGTGTCGTGTCGTCTGATAGACGTGCGACGTGTCGTGGGTGCACTGTCAGTGTGAGTCGTAGTGTCGGCAGCCTCAGTCGTCGGCTCATCTGTGCTTTTTCACGGTCACCGTTCGTACTCAGTCCCCATTCATCCCCACTCCCAGCCCGGGCTACCACTGTGACATCACAAGGAGAGGCCATGGATTTCATTGAGAAGTACATGGTATGTTTTCGTTTGTGTTTGTGTTCTCGCTCGCATGCCTGTGCAGCTGTCAGTGCTGTTTCAATTTGGAGTCGGTCAGGCGTGGTGATAGGCGAGTGAAGTTCACCCATGTGTGACTGTTGTCATTAATTGCCACGTTGATAGTATCAGCCATTGTTTAGTACCCAGATTGTGAATTCAAGCTTCAGTTCAAATTTCACTTCAAAATGATATGATATACAAACTTTGCCCCTTGTTTCATTGATTTATATCTGATATAGTCAACGGCATACCATCAAGACAATTCAAGAGATAATAAATCTACTGATGTGGTTATGATTTAGATGTACTCAAGGGGAAAGCAGTAACATATCTGCCTTTACTAGGTTTATTTTATAGGTTGGTGTGTACACAATGCAAACACTATAATAATGATTATATGGCTGTAATAATTTATTTATTTATTTCAAGTGTATTTTTAATTCTCTATAATTATAGGGTTAGAATTGATAGATGCCTTAGACAGAAGTCTAAGCTATGAACATATGTGCATTTTATCACGATTGCTTCAAATGATATACTGCACCCACAGCCAAGACAAGTTAATGTGCCGTGTCTGAGCAGTGTCAGCCGTATTACATTTCTATGCCATCGTTATAGACCTGTACAAAATACTACATCGACAGTGCTATTGATACATTTGACTATTGATACATTTGATGCCAAATTGCGTAAGAACATTTATGGTTTAAAAAACAAATTTTTAACATAAATAATGACTTAATTAGGGTTATGTACAATTGCTTTGAAATAGTGAATGGCCCAATGTGGATTAACTGGGCCAATTCGTTGTACACAGTAAATCTGTAAGATAGTCATCATGTCTCGCATATAACTTTATTATTATTTATTTATTATTATATATATTTTTAAAGTCAGTAAGTTGTTTATATAACTTACTTTTCAAACGGTGTTTATTTACATGAATTAATTGCATATTTATTATTCAATCACATCCTGTATATTGCTCATTATTTTATGTTTTTCCACAATTTTACATTTATCTAACTTATAACCTTATTTATTTTTATCTATTCTTTTTTTAAACAGATTTGATCTTTTATAGGCTTCTTAGATGTGCTAATGTATGTACCAATTGTATATGGGTTTTTACCTGAAATAAATGTATTCGTATTTGTATTCGTTAAGTGTTAATGGTTGAAAGGTTCGAACAGTGTCCTTTTGTCTATTCTATTCAGTGCTTCCCAAGTTTTTATTCAGCCCCAGTATGAAGGCCCCAGTGTCTCCCAGTGCAAGGACGGGAGGCTGTCTCAGTGTCTCCGCGTGTTGTCTGCCGGTGGCCATCTTAAAACAGCAGTTCTCAAATCTTTGGGACTACGACCTTAAACCTATGGTGGGACTTGCTTGATATCCAATGTATGCTGATAGTTAGCAACAAATTATTAACTAGGCAATAGTTAAATATTTATAAATGAGTAAAAATATCCAACCTACAGATGGAGCTGTGTACACAGTACAGACAGACAGACAGACAGACAGACAGACAGACAGACAGACAGACAGACAGACAGACAGACAGACAGACAGACAGACAGACAGACAGACAGACAGACAGACAGACAGACAGACAGACAGACAGACAGACAGACAGACAGACAGACAGACAGACAGACAGACAGACAGACAGAGAACACAAATTCACTTTTTTATACTGAATGTACCAGTAATCATGTTTGTTTTTACGAAAATTTAAGAAGCGACTTGCAATGCTGCATGTGATTGTATGTGTTTTTGTTGTTACAAAGATGGCTGATGTTGTAAACAACATTTTAAAAACAACTGGTGTTACTTTCCAATCAGAAAATTTGCCGTCTTGTGTGTTGAGCTCTTGGGAAAGTCAACGCTGATGTCTCATTTCGCAAGCATCTTTCTGGCGAGCTTCTGTAGTGTGTCCCTTTGTCGTGGATTCTTAGATAATGGCAAACTACAGTCGAGTGACGTGTTCGTCCGTCTGAGATGATATCCTAGTATTGTCTGAGGCCGTTGATCGCCCATGGGTTGTTGATTCTGTTTGTCTTGCGTCTTGTTGCCCGGAGCCGTTTAAACAGCGATGTGACTGGTGCCTGTCTGTTGCGGAGCCAGCGGCTTCCTTTCAAAGCGCTATTGATCTCCGTGGCTTTGTGGGAGATTTTTATGATGAAATGCTGACAGTGGGCTTTGGGTCTTCCGAAGGCTGATTTATCGAGGCATTTTGTGTCGCTGTGTTTCGCAAAATGTCGAATGGGTGATGTTCTTAGTGCTACTGGGTGGACTGCCTGAAGTACGTGGAGGCTGAAAGTGGGTTTTGTGGATTATTGACCGTTTGTTTATAAGTTGCAAAAATACAGCAGTAAAATTGCATACAATTTATCACTAGACTTTACTTACGTGCCAGGAGGTAATATTTAAATAAAAAAATAAAAAATGTATGTAGTTATATACCTGGGTAGTTAAATTCAGTGCATTTACAATAAATTAATAACTTCTGTTATACGCATCGTCACGGTTGCTTTTTCATGAAGATTGTATGATTTAAGACAACCACAAATACTATATTATCTAGGATAACTCATGTTACCAACTACTGTGTCATCAGTCAAAAAAGATATATGGGAACTGTTCATCTAATGGTCTTTAGGGTGGATCTTATGGTTGTTTTATGGCCAGATCAAAAATATGATATCACACACCTGGCTGATGGTTACTGGTTGCTCCTCAATAATTCATGCTCTGTGATAATGCATGCTCCCTCAGACTATGAAAGATCACAATCGAATTTCACTTTACAGTCACCTGTCAAATTCAGCCACCTTGCAGTTGAGGGCACCCTACAGGTGTGTCCACGCAAAGTTAAATTGGATTACTGAAACAGTATGAGTTATGTAGCTTGGAACAGTTGTAGGCAGAATGCGAATAGAAATGTGTAATTTTTTAATTCAGTGTAGACATTCTTGGTAATCATGATTCAAGTCCAAATCATTCCTATAACAGTTATTAACCCTGCTATTCAGTTCAGTTTTTCCCAGTTCAAAAGATGGTAAGATTACCCAGGTAGGTGCATTCACAACAAATGCTAGGATGTAAACTTGGTTGTAATTGTTTTTATCTTAACACTTACAGCTGTACTAACAAGTGAACAGTAGTCCTACATTTTATTTGTAAGTCTTCTGTTTAATGTTTTAGAGTTGTTGCTTTACAGTTCTGTGACGTTTTACTTTGTTCTGTTATCTCGTTTTCGTTATATGCTATACTAACGACACATTGTACTTCTTGTACCAAATGTTTGATTGAGCGTATATTTATATAAATATCTGTAATTTCTAGAAACTTTTTATTTTACATAATGTCTTTGTTAAGTTACATGTATGTATTGTTACTGTGCCCACTGGTGCCTATTATATTTCTTGAGGATTTGTGTTTGTTCTAATAATAATGTGTGTGTCATTATATAAATCAGTAAAGTAAACAGCATTATGCAATATCAACCAACACCATTTTCCTCGGTTCATAAGATAAACAGCTTTCTCATGTTAAAATTGTGTTCGGCATGCGTATAATGTCCTCATAAAATGTTGCTGTTTTTTAATCGTAATTTCCATTGTGACTTGTTTAGTGCAGACATGTGTTTTGTTGCGTTAAATCAGCAAACTGGCATTGTGTCGTGTCGTGTCGTGTTGGTGACACTCACTGTTGGCATTGTCACGTGTTGCAGACGGTTCAGAGAGCCACCAATGTCACCTACCAGGCCCAGCACGTGTCCCGTGCCAAGAGAGGACAGGTCCTTGGCCAGCGTGGAGGCTTCAGAGGCTGCACCGTCTGGTTCACAGGTACATTGATGGACCATTCTTTCTCCTCATGTTCTTTTTCCTGCCCCTCGTCCATCATTACCTTCTCCTCTCCATTCTCCCTCTTCACTCCCAATTTCCAAATCTTGACGACTGTCACAAACTCTTGACACATTCTTTTGCCTTGGCAAGTGGTCTAGACAGTCCCTGTTGTGTTCCCTTCAGAACTGGCAGACGCCTGGGAAGGATGGTTAATGACATCTGATATGACTGGTGGAATGTAGGGTTTTTTGAAATTAGATATTTGTAAAACATGCAAGAAACTTGCTCCTCTCAGAATCTTCCACAGCCCACTCCCTCCCTGTCTCCAGGCCCCCTGTGGAGAACTCATCAGTGTTGGTGTTAATGACTACCCAGAAATAGCCACAACTGTTACGACGTGGAACATGTACCTACTTTTGTCAAAAGAACATTCACGACCATTTATTTTATTAAATTTTACTTTTTAAAACAGATTCAAACACACACAACTATGGCGTTATTCCTCGACTGTTGCATTTTCCACAATCTGATAAAATAAAGATAATTAGTAAATCATGTTGCTGTTTTAATACTACATGTCTACACCCTATACTTTGCACACAAAGAAGAAGGTTGTGACCTACAGACAAAACTGCCAGGAAATGTAATAATAATGTCATATAGAATATTGACCCGGGGTTAAAGTGACCCACGGGTCACTATTCTATATAGAATAGTGACCCCCGGAACACTTTTCCATAGATTTTCAGTTATAGAAAAATGACCCGCCCTATAGAAAAATGACCCACACCCATATTTTATAGATATATATTTGAAATAATGGTTTTGATCATAATGTTAAATTACAGCACATAACCAACTATTTCACTTCAAAAGATAATATCTAATGTTAAATTTAGGTCACCGAAAATGAAAACGTTTTTTTATTTCTGTTAACAAATATCATTGATATTAAAAAAAAACATCCAATTATTTTATTCTTTGGCAAGGGAGTCAGTGTATCCTATTATTTGGTGAACTTGGTAGTAAATCTCAACTGGTTTAGCAATTGCAGTTGATTAGATGAGGTAAATGGTTCACCAGGTTCACAGGTTAATATACTATACCATAGAAATATGATCCCCTCTTACTGTAAAATATTTATTAGGTAATTGTCAAATGGATATTTACTGTAATGCTTGTACGAATCATACACCATCACATAACCTTATAAATTGCCAAATATTTTTATAACATTGACTATTATGAGGCACGGGTCAATCCACTATACCATAGAAATATGACCCCCCTACTGTAAAATATTTATTTGGTAATTATCAAATGGATACTTACTATAATGCTTGTACGAATCATACACCATCACATAACCTTATAAATTGCCAAATATGCTTATAACATTGACTATTATGAGGCACGGGTCAATATACTATACCATAGAAATATGACCCCCCCACTGTAAAATATTTATTCGGTAATTATCAAATGGATATTTACTATAATGCTTGTACGAATCATACTCCATCACATAACCTTATAAATTGCCAAATATTTTTTATAACATTGACTATTATGAGCCACGGGTCAATATACTATACCATAGAAATATGACCCCCCCCCCACCTTGTTTCATTTATCTAAAGCAGTTAGCAGAATGTTTCCCATGGAATTGGACACGAAATAAAATACTGCTGTTGATGCAAGTGTCAACAAAATATGCCAATTGAACATTGTCAGTTTAAATAGGAGATCTTTAATTGGAAAACAGTTATATGGCATAACAATAATATTATTAATGTATCAATCAAAGTGGAATGTTGCATAAATATCAACAAAACATTACTCTCAGTGTGATTACTACTCAAATGCATACACAAAATAAAGATCCATAAAGAAACAAGGGGTGGGTCATTTTTCCACGGGGGGGGGGCAATTTTCTATTATAGTATTTTGACCCCCGGGTCACTTTTCTACGCGGGTCAATATACTATCTGACACCGGGAAATGGGCAGTGCCGTAAAGCGGGTGTTCTCCCAGGAAGTGGGTGGCCTTGGAGTGCGTGGGGGCACCGTGGGTGATGTTGTGGAGTAATTGCTGGTTATATCGGGTCGTTCCACGGCACTGTGTTCAATTACGCCTGTGGATCACTGGCTGTCAAAGACCTCCATTAATTAGACGAGTGATGTATTGGCTGGTGTCTCTTGTAATGGGACGACAGCCGGCACACAGCCCCTACAGGCGACCCAAGGAATGAGTCTGTCTAATCACTTAGATACACAAGCTCGACAGGTGATTAGTGGCAGAGGATGTATATGAATTAAATCAAATACCAGCGCGTTTAAACGGAATAAACTGAAGGAATGTCTGGGTGGGTTGTTCTGTAGATTGAACATACAATATGACGGCATAATATACGAACATGTCGGCATGTTTTAGATGTTTCTGGCAAGATTTTGCCTGCTTTTCTGTATTACAAAGTGGCATATAATGTACATCATTCGTGGACATTACTTGTGTAAGGATAGCAGATGTTTTCATTTCCAGAGCTCCCTATCTGACAGAATATTAACTTGGACATTCTGATTGTGACACATGTGTTATTGATTGTGTAACCAGCCGGCTGGTTGTGTAACCAGCTGGTTGGTTCTCACCCGACACGTTGTACACAGTGTAGCACAGAGCTTACATCATCTGCCACATAGGGACAATTTAAAAAACTTAAGAAGGAAATTTCTAAGAAAAAGGTTAGGATTTAAATTTACTAAAAATTATGTATGTTATAGCAGCATTCACGTCTTAAATCTGACAGTATTTATATAAAAACACATCTATGATGTATCACTGTACTCTGTTACACATATCTTTACCACAATCACCTTCATTATTCAATCGGCAAATGAAACCACTTAATATATATAATTGTCTTCCTGACACAAACTGCCCTATCATACTGACATTATATACACATGTGCTCACGCATGCATGCGTGCATTCACACACACATACACACATATACATACACATTCTATTTATTACAATAACAATTACAACATATAACCATAACATAATAACTAGTCGGCTATAATAATGTAATCAACAATGATACACACTATGTTACATCTCAGTGAGAACTAACTCGTGTTTGTCGTCTTGGATACTGCCAGCCCAATTAGACAATTACTCTAGGATTTCTACCGCAGCAAATACTATTATTAAACATGTTTTAAGAGATATTGAATTGCATGATTATTTTGTGATTTTGACTTATTATTCACCAGAAGTTGTTGTTTAGGGATCTTCTATGTGGGTTTTGGGTTCATTCAGGTCACTGGAATGTGTATTAGGAATCATAAATACAGCTCCCGTAGTTAGAACAAAAACATGAAATCCACTCAGCTTTTCTTCCGCTAAATTAGGGTTATATCCAGTAGACCAAAATACTTGTCTTCAAGATTTGCGGCACTGATTTTGCCAGCACTTTTCTTTCTTTGATATCGCCCATCCAGTTAAACACATAATTACTGGCATTACTACTCAGGAATATCTATTACTGAACATGTTTTAATGAAATTCTGAATTACGTAATTGTTTGGTGTAAATTTGGGTTAAATAGTCATCAGAAGTTGGTCTTGAGAAGTCTTCTGTAGGTAGTGTATGTGCATTTAGTTCACCCAAATGTGTTCTTGGTAGACAGTTCTTACAAGCTCCTGTAGTTGGAAAAAGCACTAAATCCACTCAGTTGTTCTTCCGTTAAATTAAGTGTCTAGTCTGTAGTCCATTGGACCAATAGACTTGGTGAGTTTACTATATTTACAGGTTATTTTATCAGCGGTTTCTCTCCCACTCTGTCACCCTTATTGTAATGAAATAAATGCTTTTTAATAAGATGTTGACAGTACTATCTGACATTATTACACCGAAAGGTGAAGGTGTTTCAGTTATGCTACTTCAAATTTAGCCTCACCCCTGATGACAGGGACGTCAAGAGGAGAACAAGTTTAAGTAGTTTTTACTGTTCTTTGCATTTGCAAGCCCAGAAACAGAAACCCATGAAGGCGCTACTTTTGATGCACAGTGTGTTTAATGTGACACGCCGTCTGCCTCACATCATTGGTATTCCTACACCCCTGTGATTTGTCTGATATTCACATCCGAGTGCGTACATTTATCCTTGCGACTCGTTCCTGCGTGACAGAGATAAGACTGTGGAATATACGCACTGGCGTTGTTGACGCTTACAAGCGCTTCCCGCATTCGACACGACACGCATTATGTGAATTTTATTCCCGGAGCTGTCTTTCATCATGTGTCTGGCAGGCAGGGATTACATTGGGCCAGGTGGTGATTGACCGGCAGATTTACATGTCTAGTTAGGGAGAGATCCTTATTTCACGTTCATCTGCTTACAGACCTGTGTTTTGGGTGGTCAGTAGTCACCCAATAAGTGCAGGGGGAGTGGTGAGGTATGAAAATGGTGCAGATCTTTATCATGATTCTGTATGGGTTGGTATTGAGTATTGACAGAGTTTATTCTTGGGTTATTGGTGAATTATAGTGTAGACGAATGAATGTATGTGAATGTGCCTATTTGTGTCTCCTTTGTGGTTTTGTTCGTTGTGAATTCATGCGTATGTGTATTTACAAAACAGACCAAGCAGACACACCCAAAGCTTCACCTAATGGGCTTCTTATCACTGAATTGATCAAATAAACTTACCTTTAAGGATAATCAATGCTTACATTTCCTGTAACGAGCGTTTGTATGCAAAGTATTCACTAGAATTGTGGCTAACTTTGGCAGACTTATGATGTACGTAAATGATGGAATTTTACAATTAGTCCTCTAGAATTTATTTGAGAGTTGATGATAAGTAAGCACACGACACACGACACATGACACACGACACACGACACACCACACACGACACACCACACACCACACACCACACACCACACACCACACACCACACACCACACACCACACACCACACACCACACCATCCCACACCATCCCACACCATCCCACACCATCCCACACCATCCCACACCACCCTCACTGCGTATTTGTAAATGTAAAACTATAAGTAACGTACAGGTCTGTCGGGACATTTATGAATTTATTTAAGGTGAGCATTGAATGATATGTTCCCTACATAAATAACCAACACCATCTACTGTGGTCCCGTGACTCCACAATGACAGCACAATCCTTGGCTGTGAAAGTGCCTTTTAAGATGGGCACATTGCATGCCTATTTTACGTAAGTGCTTTGAGTGATTGTGCTGGTCAATACTGAAGGCACACGACTGACGTCATTTGTCAATGTTGCCAGGAAGGAGGTGTTTTCGACAGGAAGTTTGCTGCTTGTTAGCACAGTCTGGGAAGGTCTCCATGCATCAAGTCCGCGCAGCTGTCACTGACAGATTAGGGGAAACTCAGGCAAAATTGTGCATATAGCAAAATGCCACACGCAGACTGTCACCGTTGGGGAAACAATGATTTGTCACACGCGATGTCCACAGTGTTTTATGTTTTCATTATAAGCAACTACATGGATTACTTTGTGCATGTTGTCAGTACGGCTTCAACCAGTGTGGGATATTTTCTTAATCTGTGTTGAGCCCAGCCTTTAATAAAAAAGAAACATTCAAATTAATGCACAAATTAGGACATAAATGTCATAAACTTCCTGTCGCTATAAAATCATCTGAATCTATACCCACCTGTTGATAAAACTGGAGATGTATTAGAAATCACATTACATGTACCATCACATACCTTCATCAGTCCCATGTTCCCAATGACAACACATGATGTCTCCCTTCATGGTGGTGCTTCATTTCTGTCATGTCTCTGAGCTCTGATTCTCCAGGATATAGGCACCAAAGATGTTTTATTATTAATATTACTATAAATAACCATGTATCATGTTTCTATACACTTTTATGGTGTCTAAACAAAAAAATAACTTATACAACAATAATTTGATTCAGTACCTTCAAAATTCACCCAACAAAAGCAAAATGATTGTAAATAATTAATCTGCCATTGAACCAGTTACCTGGAGTGACAGCACGTCAGAAACTGCTATGTTGGCTTAGTTTCTGGCCGACAAACACACGAGCCATCACACCGTTTGTGACAGATAAACCACGTCGTCGTGACACGCGATGCTTATTGCCACTTGAGCTGTGTAACACGACCACTGATGATCAGTTTTCTGCCTTGCTGAGTTCACCTCGGTTTTATTGAGCAGAAATGGCGATAAAACTGTGGATTGCCGCATCGTATATCCATTCTTGGCACACGTCGGCCTGATGAACGGCTGTTACACGCAGCGACAGTGTCATTGGTCCCTGTCTCTGTCACAGCTCGGCCTCAGTGTAATGTGTTCTGCCGCGTTATTATTGATGGTCTTTATATCATTTGACAGTAATAAATTATCGGTTACGCAGTAACGCTGTTTCCCCGGACAGTCCCTAACGCGTCATCTATGCAGTGGTTTGTGTGGGGGGATTGATTAGGAATGTTTGTTAATCGAGACAAGCCAATAGAAATTATGGGGATGTTATATTTTGTTGAAAAACAAAATTACCATAAAACCTTTATGTATTCAGACACCTAAAAATTGTTAAATTCTCTGAAGACCATGCACAAAATTATATTTTAAAAAACAGTCAATATGTTTTGTGTATATCCATCACATAAAATAAAAGGTGTCTAAAACATACACTAATAATAAAATAATAATTATTTTTTTATTTTATGGTGTCTGTGACTTCACAGTGTCCAAACAATTATAGTCACTGTATACAGTAAATGTTGCAGTAAAATATTTTGTACAGCATTAAATAATATTACAGCAAAGCAGGATGAAACAAATATTTTCTTTCATCAAAGTGAAATGCAGTAATTATTTTCAGTATCAGTTAATTAATGTTAACAAGGAGTGCAATTGCTGATGTACACATTCTGTGTGCTTGGAGGCTTGGAGACTTGGAGACTTGGAGACTTGGGGTGCTGTCCAAGACAAGTGGCCGGTGGACGTGGATAAATGGAACTGTTGGGAAAATTCAAATGAAACAATTTTGTGAAACATCAGTCAATGTGTCTGTATGATTTGAATAAGAATACAAGCACAACACATTGGTGGGAGTATCTAGCCTACATGTTTCACTCAGTGTATATGGCGACTCAATAGATACATAACTATGAAACATAATCAAATACATAATAATATATATATATATATATATATATATATATATATATATATATATATATATATATATATATATATATATATATGTGACTGTATTTAGATTAACTTACTTTTGCACATATATTTCACTTTATTCATAGGCCCTTGTTTTGTATTTGATGGTGTATTGTGTATATGTTTTTATTGAATCAACACACAAAATACTGTCATGGTAAACTAATGAAAACAATAAACCATATCTAACCGCCATCTGTTCTGCAGGATTGTCTGGCGCGGGAAAGACGACGATCGCGTTCGCGCTAGAGGAGTACTTGGTGGGCCACGGGATCCCAGCCTACTGTCTCGATGGGGACAACGTGAGACACGGCCTCAACAAGAACCTCAGCTTCTCCCACGAGGACCGTGAGGAGAACATCCGACGTATCTCCGAGGTCGCCAAGTTGTTTGCAGACGGTGGCATTGTGTGTCTCACCAGCTTCATCAGTCCCTTCAGGAAGGTACGCTTCGAGACATTGTCGGTTATTACAGGCACCAGGTGGCACTGTTTGTAGTGGCGTAATATCGACAGGGATTTTTTTTAATCAATTCATGTAACTATTTTTGTAAATGTTATGTGTTGATTTGGCAAGATTTCCGATTTGAAATATCTATCAGCCTTTATGATTTTCTACTCTTCTTTTCGATTCTGTTATTCCCATAGCATATACAATTTTTGAAAAGGTGAACTGTAGTTAAGTAGCACCTTCTTTTGATCAACTCTGTAGTTTATTAATCATTTTTTATATGTTTGAAATATACAGTGTATTGTGCAATGATAGAATTGGTGTTGTTGTTTGTTGGAAATAAA
The DNA here is from genome assembly GCA_025642075.2 of Ridgeia piscesae. NCBI lineage: Eukaryota > Metazoa > Annelida > Polychaeta > Sabellida > Siboglinidae > Ridgeia > Ridgeia piscesae. The sequence goes on along the minus strand of JAODUO010000085.1, from coordinate 85,605 downwards.
TTGATTGATCGAATGATCGATTGATTTCAGTGATGGCTGAGTTTAAGAAAACATGTGGTTGATGTGACTGTCATGTGATGTTTGGTGCAGGATCGGGAGAATGCGCGACAGTTGCACAGTGACTGCAGTTTGCCGTTCTTTGAGTGTTTCCTCAATACGTCACTAGAGGTCTGTGAGAAGCGAGACGTGAAAGGCCTGTACAAGAAGGCGAGGGAGGGCAAGATCAAAGGTACGACTGCTGCATCTTACTTCTCTGTGGCACTTATCAAGACACCCAATTGACAGGACAGGATAAAAATCTGTGGGTGATTTTGTTCAGTCCTCTCCCAGCCCCAGGATGTGTCCCAATGAATGCACACCTGCAGAAAGAACAAATTAATTTAACAAATCAACAAATTAATACACAACTGTTTTGGTATAAAAAGTACATATACTTGGTGCAAGTAATATTGACATAACAGATGTTTACTGTTTACTGTGAAGCAAACATGAAAATCAGCACCCGACCCATGTACTCATACTGGCACCTTTCACATAGATTTGCATAACTCGGTGAAGTCAGAAAAGTCACACAGAGCTTTGTGTATAGTTGTACATAACTACGTGAAGGTCCTTCTCTAACATTGGCTTAGTTCTTGCAGCAGACCTTGAACCAAAATACAGAGATGTCCAGGCACTCACAGTTTGACCTTTTTACTCTATAATTTCAAAGTGTCTTCAAAACAAACTGCAGTCACTAATTACATTGGTTTCAGTATCATAAGAATGATCAATTGCTGAAAAGGTTTTTCACTGACCTTTAAAGGATGTGTCTCGTTATAATAGACGTTTTACTCATCTTATTCAGATGCCTTTGCAAAAAATAGACATGTCTGTTATCCACAGTGACATGCACATTTGAGCAAATTGATTAATTACCTAGTTTAGATGATATCACAGAAAGGTGAAATGGACTGAACTGATAACACAAAAAAGTCATGAAAGTTGTACCATAGAATCTGTCTTGGATAACCTGTTTTTTCCCCGACCACCTGTCTTATGCAACCACATTCCTGACCATCTTTGGAATGTTAATTGTGGACCTGTCTGCAGAAACCTTGTTTGCAGGGTTGATTGCATGGTCACTCTAGACAGGTTGGGTTGAGTGTTAGAGGACAATGAGTGAGCACTGTATGGGGTTGATTGGGTGGTCATTGTAGACAGGTTGTGCTGTGTGCTAGAGAGGGCAGTGAGTGACACTGTATGGGGTTGATTGTGTGGTCACTGTAGACAGGTTGTGCTGTGTGCTAGAAGGCAGTGGGTGACACTGTATGGGGTTGAATGTGTGGTCACTGTAGACAGGTTGTGCTGGGTGCTAGAGGGAGGTGAGTGACACTGTATGGGGTTGAATGTGTGGTCACTGTAGACAGGTTGTGCTGGGTGCTAGAGGGAGGTGAGTGACACTGTATGGGGTTGAATGTGTGGTCACTGTAGACAGGTTGTGCTGGGTGCTAGAGGGAGATGAGTGACACTGTATGGGGTTGAATGTGTGGTCACTGTAGACAGGTTGTGCTGGGTGCTAGAGGGAGGTGAGTGACACTGTATGGGGTTGAATGTGTGGTCACTGTAGACAGGTTGTGCTGGGTGCTAGAGGGAGGTGAGTGACACTGTATGGGGTTGAATGTGTGGTCACTGTAGACAGGTTGTGCTGGGTGCTAGAGGGAGGTAAGTGACACTGTATGGGGTTGAATGTGTGGTCACTGTAGACAGGTTGTGCTGGGTGCTAGAGAGCAGTGAGTGACACTGTATGGGGCTGAATGTGTGGTCACTGTAGACAGGTTGTGCTGTGTGCTAGAGGGAGGTGAGTGACACTGTATGGTGTTGAATGTGTGGTCACTGTAGACAGGTTGTGCTGTGTGCTAGAGAGGGCAGTGAGTGAGCACTGTATGGGGTTGATTCGGTGGTCACTATAGACAGGTTGTACTGTGTACTAGAGGGAGGTGAGTGACCACTGGTTTGGAGTTGATTGGGTGGTCACTGTGGACAGGTTGTGCTGTGTGCTAGAGGCAGGTGAGTGACACTGTCTGTGTGTCGCAGGGTTCACGGGCATTGACCAGGAGTATGAGAAGCCAGAGACCCCGGAGCTGGTGCTGAAGGCCGGGCAGGAGAGCATCAACGACTGCGTGCAGAAGGTGGTCCAACTGCTGCAGGAGAAGGTAAGCTACAGCTACAGCTACTGCAGCTACAGCTACTGCAGCTACAGCAGCAACTACAGTTACAAAAGTTACCACAGCTACAGCAGCTACTGCAGTTAGGCTACATTTACAGCAGCTACTATGATTACAGCAGCTGCTGTGAGTACAGCAGCTGCTGCAATTACAGCAGCTACAGCAACAACAAGCACTTTTTCACACTGTGGTTATTGTGTGGATTATTGGTTTATAGCTAGGTTGTTTGGTTGCTAATTATAATGCTTTCCGTTCATTAACCATTACCATTTTATTGAATTCAACAACTGTAATTTCAATTAACAAAGTTTAACTTCTGAAACTCCAAACATCCTTATTCCAGTTAGAATTGTTGAAGGCACTGTTTCAAATGGTAATGGTTAACGGACTGAAATGGAATGGTGGAAGCGACCGAGATATGTAGCAAGTGTATTAAAAAATGCCACTGTTGACTTAGTTAAAAATGCACTGAAAGCCCTACTGTCATTCACTCCTTTGCGTAGAAGAATGTAATTTCTTAACTTTCTTTATTTCTGACCTCATGTGCCACATTTGATAACACCGCCTTATTCTCTCTTGCAGGGGATAATTCCCCACACATCAGTTGGCCTCGTCAAGGAACTGTTTGTCCCTGAGAACCGAGTAGAGAATGCCAAGGCTGAAGCAGAGAGTCTGCCCGCCATCAGCATCTCAAAGGTAGGCGTTAGTCGTCAGCTTCTCTTTGCACTGCGGGTATTTGCTAAAACAATCAAATGTCTTGTGTTTGTTTACTTAATGTGTCAGTTGGCAAAGGTCTAAGTGTTGTAATTATACATTTTTGTGATATGTTTAGACCAGAAACCACTGCCAATTTAGGCAGGGAAGAATGTCAATTAGTTGTAGCAGCTGAATTAAAGATTGTCAGGTAAAATATGCATGAGTGCGATTGTGTGTAATTATGCAAGACGATTCAGTGATCAAGTCCAGCAACTTAATTTAGTGGTCAGTTGGATGTCCACTGGTGTGTGTTATTGTCAGTCCAAAGAGTCCTCCCAGCTTCTGTGAGGCTACTTATTTTATGGGAACTCAACCAACAGTCACCAGTAATACTCACTACTGCCAGATTTTTTCGATTTCCCATATGCTACACAGATTTTCAGAAGCATCCACACAGTATACAGGAGTATTAATTTTGTCTTCACATTTTCAGAAATATGTAAAATACATTCCATCCGTATTCCATATCAAATATAATTGTCATATTTGCACACACACAACAAATAATGCAATGTTTTGTATGTAAAGACAGGCATTGAAAAAAATATGTATTGCTGACATGTAAAACTACACCATAACATTCATTACAGCTTTCATGAAGCACACATTTATCTTAGGTAGATTTCCACAGAAACGTCAGATTTTGTTTCATGTGATGTTGGCATGTGTGATGATATTACTTCTGTGGTTTAGTCAGTATGAAACTTGACAGAGCAGTAGACCCATGATGATTGTCAATAAAAGTTAAAAATATATAAAACAGTGTTTTTTCCTGTATACTTACCACTTCAGTGAGCAAATTTCAAAAGATAGTGATTTATCATAAAAATCAACAATCTTAAGTCATATAATCGTTACTATTTGTTATGGGGTCATCAATTTAAGGGAATATTTCCGGACGGAATATTTGAAGCAGTCATGAAGAAGCTGGAGAATAATTGTGCCATTTCCGCTGAACACTTCATCAAATGCATCACAACTAATTGACCAGGCCGTCCATCTTGAGACATTCTGTAGAGCACTGTCCTCAAATGTGGGAAATAAATGTTCTTATTATGGGGCACGTGGTGCGTAAGTGATGGCATTCAGCATGTCCCTCATTAGGCGTGACTTAACGATCGGCCTAGTGCGAGAAATGTTGCTTCAGTTAGCTTGCTTAGTTCAGTCCAGCAGCTTCAGACGTGAAATGTTTTCGCTCCGTCTGCGTTTCCTGGTTTTATTGGCCTGCCGGTCAGTTTAATTGTCCAGCACACGATCCGGCCAAGAACTGCGCTTGCCAAGTGTCATTGTGCATTCTTGTGGTGGCAGTGGAACGGGTGAAATCTGAGTTGTGTAAAATAGCTATTTTAGAATCGTCAGCCGAAATGTTGTTTGTGTAACACAACTGAATTTGCATAATTTAATATTGATATACATTTTTTTTTTTTTAAATCAAATCAGACAAGTGATAATGTAATATTTGCTGATTTATTGTCATAATTTTAGAAGAGTAAATATACAAATCCCAATCATTCGTTTGGGGATTTAGGATGGTGCTGAACTCACTCCGCTCCCCGATGTGATACCCTAATTGCACCCCCCCCCCTCCCTCCACCACTCACAACACAATATGGAGTGAAATTTGTATTTATGAAGTCCCTAAGACTCATAAAGTGAAGAAAATGGGTTGGTGTGTAACTGACACGAGTCCAGTGAATTAGAGAATTGCAACAAGCCAAATGATTACATAGATTAGAGGTAACTGGACCAGTCCTGAGGCAGACACGTTGGGAATAATGATAAGGACGGTGGCGGGAGGATATTGAACCCTTGCATAGCCCCATCCAAATGCCCAAAATTCCCATAAGGCTACAAGTATGATGGTCACATATATCCATCAAAAATGTTTGCTACATTCTAGTGTAGCTAGATGCAATCTACCAGTTCACAAATGTATTTACAGTATACCAATAGGTTGGGTCATATCACCTAACCTATACAGACAAGCAACCAAAACAATTCCCAAACACTGATGGCAAACATGAGTTTCTTTGGTTGTACCCGTCTGCCTCGTGATCAGCTGTTTCATGGTGTACAAGACAACACAAGAAACAAGTAACGTGGACATGACTCATGAGTCATTAATCTTCAGTTTATTTTACCAGTGTTCGTCACAGACAAAGCAACACATTCACACAGTCACGAGACAGATTAGTGCCGGTAAACATGCAACTTTTTCTGAGTTAATGAAAAAAACTGCTCTGCTCTTACTGTAAGTGCCGAATCCTGACCTTAAATTATTGCCGTCACACTGTTTTTTCGTGCTGCGGAGACAAAGTGTGATGTCATCACTCATTCTTCTTTTTGTTTTTATCTCTGTCTTGTGACCCTGGAGGTGTCCCACAGTGTTTAAACATATATGACCTAAACATTCAATGTTCGCGTTTCACTCCTGTGCACTTACACAGTTAATAGAGAACTTGAGGAAACACAGTGCAGTGTAATGCCAATTACTGTGTGGATTAGATACCAGCACGCATTCATTCTCACAGAGATGTGGATTATATATCAGAATGCATTCATTCTCACAGAGATGTGGATTATATATCAGAATGCATTCATTCTCACAGAGATGTGGATTATATATCAGAATGCATTCATTCTCACAGAGATGTGGATTATATATCAGAACGCATTCATTCTCACAGAGGGATATAAACAAATTCAACCCCCTTCACCAATGCATGGTGTTGGACTTTTAGTTTTTACAACCCAAAATGTCATGTGTCACCCACAAGATGGTGTCAGTGTAGCAATATATTTTCCCTGTGTCATGTATCATGACAACACCCTCGCATGATGTTTAATGTGTTCGGGGAGTCTGTGAATTTATTAGCCAGTCCCCTTCATTAACGTGTAGTGATGGTGTGTTGTTGTGTGTGTAGTTGGACCTGCAGTGGGTGCAGGTGCTGGCGGAGGGCTGGGCCTCCCCCCTCACTGGCTTCATGAGGGAGCGGGAGTATCTGCAGTGTCAACACTTTGGCTGCCTCCTCGACAGTGAGTCACCTTTAACACTGTCATCTCCACATCATTTAACTAGATAATTAATTTTTGCATAATATTTGTACAGCAAATCACTATTTTGTTCAGCTGATAAATTTTTTATTATTAAAATTGTGTATTAATTGGCATGTAATTATATGCACTATGTTTTAATCAATATTGTCATTTTTATTGATATAAGTAATACATTTGTTTCATTTGTTTGTTTCCCACCAAACACATCTGAGCAAACATAGCCAGACCTACAGTTCTGTATTAACATACTTGTTGTTATAATTATAGTCACCTGCAGGGCCAAAGCATCTTATCATTGTAGAAGTTAGCATAGCTATGTTGTTACACTGTTATGCCGACATTAAGGTGGCAAATAATTTTTTTCAGAATATAGTGTTAGTGTTTTATTTAAATACCTTGCTAAACAGACAAAGGTCCTGCGTTAGTTACAGAACATAGATCGATGTATCTCCTATTAGAGCCTACCAACAGTGCACTTGCACTAAACTAATTTCTCATGTGTCCACCAGGTGGCACCATCAACCAAACGATCCCCATCGTGCTGCCGGTGAGCACGGAGATGAAGGAACAGTTGGACGGATGTGCGGCGTTTGCGCTAGAGTACGAGGGCACGCGAGTCGCCATTCTACGCACGCCGGAGTTCTACGAGCACCGGAAGGAGGAGAGATGTTGTCGACAGTTTGGCACCTGTGACAAGAGACATCCCTACATCAAGGTGGGTACTGCATGTTGAAATAAACCAGGTCAGTGAATTGTAGAGTGCAGTGGCTCAGGGGTAGAGCTTCGGACTCTCTACTAAGAGGACCCACGTTCAAATCTTGTGCTGGGGTGTTAAAAACCTTGGGCGAGTTTTTTCACTCTACATTGCTCCAGTTCACTCAGTGGATAAATGAGTATCTGGCTATAGACTGTGGTGGATATGTGTACGAGCAGCCTTCGTGCATTAATTGCAGCATACCACTGGATACTTCCCAGATAAGTTGAGACGGTGTCTGATTGAACAGGTCTGTCGAGGAAGTAAAGTGTAAAGCGCTTTGAGCAATCCTGAGGATTGGATACTGCACTATATAAGAACTTACCTTTTTTATATACATGTTGAAACACATGTTTGATGAAATCACTGATGACAGAATATTTGGGCTGTATGAAGTTAGTGGTGGAGGGAACAGCTGCCATTGGCAGGTCAAGGAAGACCTGGCAGGACTCTGTGTCTGCAGACTTGACCCAGATCGATATCAACCCACGGGATGCTCAGGACCGTAGCAGATAGAGAAAGGCAGTTGTGAGAAAGGCAGTTTGGAGAAAGGCAGATGGGAGAAAGGTGAACCCAGCAGAGCCTGGAGACACTGCTGTTAAATGACAAATGACGATGATGACACTAATGAGAATAGACATTGCTGACATGTCTGCACAAGGCATCTGTTCATCTAGAATCTTTATACATTTTTCATTAGAACCAACTTTTTAAAACTTTGTTTGTACATATTGAGTGAAGGACAGCCGATATAACCGTACATCCGCGTGTTGTCAGATGATCTATGAGAGTGGAGACTGGCTGTGTGGTGGTGACCTTGAAGTGATGGAGAGGATTCACTGGAACGATGGCCTCGACGAGTACCGCCTCACACCCAATGAACTGAGAGCACGGTTCAGCCAGATCAATGTAAGTTCAGTCGCTAATGGATTATTTAGCACAGTAATATAACTTCACACAGTCAGTTGAGACAGTCAGTGTATAGATTCTCTTGTTACTGTTCGAAGCATGGAAAGTTGTATATTGTTCATTACATCTGGCTGTAAGTCATTCTACAGTTAAACATGTGTCTGTGTGTGGAATGATGTACTTGGTTTGCTTTTGTGTACCTACTGAAGTATGGCAGAATCCTTCCCAGAGAAGTCGAGTTGGTGTCTTGTTGACCCAAAAAGGTTACATTTTAAAAAGATCCATTTATTCACAGGCTGATGCAGTATTTGCGTTTCAACTGCGCAACCCTATCCACAACGGTCACGCTCTGCTGATGAAGGACACAAGACAGAAACTTCTGGACCGGGGCTACAAGAAACCTGTGCTCCTCCTCCACCCCCTGGGTGAGCACAGTGTAATATACCTCACCATTTGGGGACAGTCTCAAAACATATATGGTTTTATATCGGAATTTTTTAATGAGCGAGCGGCGTATGAAAGTATTCGTGACAAAGAGTTTGTAGATGTACATTGCATTCTATGCAAATACACCTAACACAGGTAACCAGGGTTTTAATTTAAAAGTTGACTAGTATATTTTGAATCACCATATGTGAAATTGTTTAAAATTAGAACAATCTGCAATGTGAAGAAAAACAGTGTAGAAATGTTGGATTGCAAAAAATAGACACACACACCCATGTCTTGGTGAATTTGCAAATGGGCTGGGGAGCCTAGGGACCATTTCATAAAATGTTGTGAGATGCAAAGGGTTAAATTACGTGACGTGAAGGGTTAACATCATTTGTCAGGTGGCTGGACGAAGGAGGATGATGTGGCCCTCGACTGGAGAATCAAGCAGCACTTGGCAGTGCTGGAGGACAGAGTCCTTGACCCGGACAACACCGTCATGGCCATCTTCCCCTCCCCCATGATGTACGCCGGCCCCACAGAGGTATGTAGCCACTCCCACACCCGTCCAGTTACATCAGTTGACGTGGTTCGAAATGTGAACACAAAACAATGAATACCACCTGTTTGGTAGACACAGCAGGGTTAAGTTTGCAGTTATTTATGGTAATAATAATAATTATATAACTTCTAGTGCTCCTAAATCCTCATAGGCGCATCAGTACAGAAGGGTTAATCAATCTCAGAGTCGATAAACAATTCCAGTTGTCAATAAATCGATTAATATGCCAGGGAGTTATGGTGGATAGGCAAGGTTGTAAAGATGTTTTTAAATGACTGCAGAATTTAGCAATATTTTCAGCCGATCTAACACTAGAAGGAAGTATATATTGGCATTGACTTTAGGGATAAAAAGTAAATCGGAACTAGATGATCGAAGCTGGACAGGTTTTCTTACAGGAGTAAGCAATCAATGTAGATATAGCACTATTACCCCACCTTTTCTACCAAGAGGTTACTTCCAAGTAATGGAACAGCCATGGTCATGTTAATGTGTACATGCACTAGCGTTTCTAAATATTCAGTAATTTTAGAATCCTTCGTAGTGATTTCACTATCTTCTTTATTGTCAAGTGCTAAATTTGCCATGTTTGTTTTATCATTATGGTACAGTTACACGCTTTATTAAAACCAGAAACAATATTCAGACTGCTGAGTAGTTTGATCTTACTGTAGTATTTGTTTCTATCGTGTACCAAATGTGACCTGAAATTGAGAAATGAAGCCAGAAAGTAGGTGACATTGATGGTGAGGCAGCTGGCTGAGATGACTAATATGACAGTGTCATGTGCTGTTAATGTTCTGCTTGTTGTATTTATTGTCTTTGTCTTCTAGGTGCAGTGGCATGCCAAGGCTCGGCTGTCGACTGGTGCCAACTTCTACATCGTGGGGCGGGACCCGGCCGGTATGCCACACCCAGAAACCAAACAAGATCTCTACAACCCCACACATGGCGCCAAGGTAAGAACAGTCGAGATTGTCTTATGTTGGTGTATGGGTGTGCACTGATCTAGTGAATAGAACAACAAACTGTTGATCTATCAGACCGTCGCTTGAGTCCACCACCAGCCTTTTAGACTCCTCCAATTTTGTTCACCCGAGTTTGCATATTTTTTCCAAAAGGGAAACTTAAAGCTGTTCATCCCATCTGTCATAAGTTATGCGTAAACAGGTTTACAACAATCACAGATAACATTGTGTTGTGATAAATCGTTCACAGTTGTGTAATGAACATTAAACGTCCTATACGAATACTTCATGAAGCCGTCTGGGTGCATATAGGATGGATGTACTTGTGAGAACTGTTAACGATGTTGTCCACTGTTTGCCGTGCAGGTGCTGACGATGGCTCCAGGCCTGCCACAGCTGGAGATTGTCCCGTTCCGCGTGGCCGCATACAACCTGAAGAAGAAACAGATGGACTTCTACGACCCAGAGAAGAAGGACGACTTCCTCTTCATCTCGGGCACAAAGATGCGGAAGCTGGCTCGCGACGGCGACACACCTCCCGAAGGCTTCATGGCGCCACGTGCATGGAAGGTCCTGGTCGACTACTACCACATGCTGACCAAGGACGAACAGCAATGAATGTAACCATAGTAGTGTATGTAGTCGCCGCGGCAGGCAGCTGTAGTTTTGCACTGACGTAGATTGTGCAGTTGAGTTCTAGTTACGACTTAAATTGTACCACCAAACTGTTTGCATGGATTTGGTGCAAGTTTTGATGCAAAACTGTCGGCAGAATTTGCAATGTTGACATGTGAGCTGATGTCGTCATGAGGTTGACAACAGTTTTGAAAGGCATCACTAAAACTGGACAGCTGTGAAATTTGTAAATTATATTTATTGAATTTGGGATTTATTTAAAAGGAAGGTGCAATGAAAAATGTAGAATCGTCGATATTATGTGGCTCGTGAAGCGAGTGCCATGTCTGCAAATACAATGTTATTTATTGGTTTTGGCAGTTTGTTGTCTTCAGATTATTGTCAAATCCATACAATATGTGATCCATTATTTATTTTGACCAGCCAAAATCGGTAACAGACCTGGTCTGTGTAGTTTACTAATAGGACAAAGACAACTGAAGTAGGTTTGTCTGTTCTGTAGTTGAAGTATTCTGTTATTATCAAACTGGTGTTTTACCTAGTAATACTTTACAGATTGGTTAGCATGAGGCTTCGAGATCTTTTAATTTATCATTCCTACATTTTACTTGTTTCATTCCAGTGTTGGGAAATGTTTGCTTATAATTTTTTTATGCTGGTCATTAAGAGTTGCTGAATCATGTTATTCAGTCTAGTACAAACAACTTTATCAGCGAAGTCACAGTGAACATATAAAAGAATGGTGCATATGGAAAAGACGCAATTTTCAAAACAAAATACCTGTATGTGTCCTAATGTCTTTTATCTACCACTTTGTTATCAAATGTTGACACGTGGCAGACAAAAGCTGTTGTCGGAATAAACATAAGCTGCATGCCAGATCAGCTGCAGCTGCCCAGATGCCCTTCAAATGAACCCTGGGACAATTCAGAGGGTGAAATAAAATCTGAAGAAAAAAAATGTGTCACTAGAACGCTACATATATTTAACCTGCTGTGCATAGAGAGCAATATATTACGTTATTGCAGTGTAGGATAAATTGTGCCCCAAAATGTATTCTCTATGCACATGGTGGCACAGAATATATTTGTTAGCCATTATGTTCAATGCCATTTCTTGGCACAAGAGGTTGTGGTCACTTTTGTGCATTTGTGGATTCACAACATGGTGGACCAATAGAAATGAGAAGGACCAATGTGTACATGTGTGAAACAGACCAATGTGTACATGTGTGTGAACCCGTGAGCACATAATGGGAAAGTGGGCATGTAAGCAGGGTTCTGAATTGTTTACTTTTGAAATGATGGAGTTTGGAGTGGGACCACAAAATAAGCAACTTTGAAAGTTCTGGTCACCCCCTACTTTTCAGCTCTGTTTTGGACACCCGTTTCATGCCTTTCCAACCTAACTACTGTCGAGTTCCTGGCAACAGAAATGCTTGAACGTATTGTTCCACCGTATATTTTGCATTCACGTAGCCTCTACATACTGAAGCTGCATACGACGTACAGTGACAATCTGTTGTGTGTGTTTAGAAATACTTTAAAATGGTAGGGAATATGTGAGCATGTCTAGATCGTATCAACCTAAATTAGCTACTTTCTGACATGTGACATTACTGAGAGAGAAACATTTAAATACAGAGTCTGAGATGATAATTTAAGGATGCTGCACAAGTCAATATTCCAGAGGAAGTTATTATGATATGTGAGAGGTTCATAAGATCATGGCTACAAGATTTATTTTGGGAAACACAATTTAATTACCATTTTTAGATACACATTAAAGAAACAGTACCGGTAGGTAAAATGAATATACATGTTGTCATTTTTATTACGTTGAATGTTTATAAGACAACATTTAAAATGGTCAGTAATTCATACTAGACACAAAGCTAGTTTTAAGCCACATAAGCAATCCCTGATATGCTGCTTTATATAAATGGAGGTTCATGTTTCTCAAAGTTTTGCCAATAACAGACATGATTCATTCAAGGGCTGTTGTTTTCTTTGTATTATATAGTATATAAATGTGTCTGGCATTTATGTGCATTTTAAATGGTGTTCTTTAGGACCATAACAAAGTTCAATGGAGATCGTCAGTTTAACAAAGAACAAAATACGTGTTTGTGTTCTGTTCTGTTGGAAACGTTTGAAAGTGTGGAAAGTATTACGGTGAAATTCAAGATGTTTGTTTCAACGTGTTGATGTAAAATATGCTGTGATTGAATGCAAAGCAATGAATGCTGTGGTAGAAAAAGGGGGGACCAAGGAACCAGAACTGGCCACGTCTTGTAGATTTGCCACTAATGATAAGTGAACGGCTCATGGTTTATTGTCTTATTTGGCAAGTGGATGGATCTAAGACTAACCATAGATAGACGTCCATGTTATAGAATGTCAAGCATGTTGATATTACTGATAGACACGTGTGGTAGAAAGATATGTTTTGGGAAATAAATTTGCTGTGGTAGAAGTGAATAACAGTTGTTTTGTGTTGTTCGTTCGATGTATTTTGTAAGGGTCAAATTATACCGACATGAAATATACTAGGAATTCAATAAATTCAGCATCTTTGACAATATCAAGAGATAAATTTACTCAGTGTTTTAACATTTGTTTTACACACAAAAAACACGTAAGGATTGTGTGAAGACAGTAAGAATGTAGAAATAGAACTTGGGACAATAAGTGATCATGTGACAGCCTAGCACTGGCCCTTGATGGAAAGACTGAACAACAGTTAGTAATATTGTATCGGTATATATTGCAATCAAGGGAGGGAAACAGTCCATTAGATTTCCACTCCTTTGACCTGAAGAACTTGTGTGTCGTGGACTGTAGGTGGCATTTTGCATCAAAATACCACTGCATCGTTTGGTTCCCATGGTAGAAAATACACAGCGTTCGGTTGTGTACCATTCGTGCAGACGCATGTGACTAGTCTGGATAGCAACATTTTAAAGTGCTGCTGGTATTCAGGGGAATGTGGGGACTGAGAATTAGTATACCATAGATGAACAGATTAATATTGGTAATTGTGAACCACCCCCAAGATAAGAAAGAACACAATAAGCAAGTGGAATTAGGGTATAGAAAACACGGGGGGAATGAAAATTGGGGAGGCAAGGGAAATAAATGGTAATAGGGAGAGATACAGGAAAGAAATGGTAATGGTGAGATGAGGAAAGAAAATGGTAAATGGAAGACAAGGGGAAAGAAATGGTAAGACATGGGAAGGAAAGCCAAATTTGTTGGGAATGGGTGAGTACAGGAGGACCAGGGGAAAGAAGATGTCGGTAGAAAGATAAAATGGGAATGAATGAATGTATCCTGTTTTAAAAGTAGCATGTTACAAAGCTATTACTGATAACAAAGAAGAACATCATGAAATTGCATAGCAATGCAGCAGATTCTGTAGAAACCAAGTACACTGCTTATTTCTAGAAACACCCATATTTAATAGGAAGAAGATGATGGAAGAAAGAGGGCAGGCCACAGACAATGGTTGAAAATATAAGAAATAAAAGTGGAGACGGAAAGATGAGGAGACAGGGCAAGGAATAAAGGTAGGAAGATGGTTTGCAAAGAAAAATAAACGGAAATATGAGCTTGAGAAATACAGGAGGAATTGTGAAGATACTAAAAACAGAAGAAAAGGGAATGGAAAGAATAACCAGAAGGAACATGGACTATTGTAGCGCAGTGGTTAGAACTATGGAGTCTCAGTTAAAAGAACCTGGGTTTAAATCGTGTGCTGCCGTGTAAAACCTTGGGCAAGTTTTTTCACTCTACATTGCATTGCTCCTTTAATTCAGCTGTATCAGAGAGTATCAGAATATAGACAGTGGTTGATATTTATATATGAATAGTCCTCATGCATTATTTGCAGCGTGGCTGGATGCTTCACAGAGAAGTCAAGATAGTGTTTGATTAAACAGGTCTGCAAGGAAGTAAAATGTATAGCACCTTCTGCAATCCTGATAACTGGATATATAAGAACGTCTACGTTTTGACAAGAAAGAGAAGATCAGGGATCCATAACATATTAGGCACAACATTTATACACAATAAAATTGGTAAGACCTGTCTGTGGAAATTGCAGTGGAAATAAAAACGACAAGAGGATGGGGTGGAGGAGACTGAACTAAAGAGAGGACATGTAAGAAGAACAGAAAGTAGTAAAAACTAAAATTAATGCCATCAATGGGATGGTATCACAGCGCTCAAAGATATTATTTTATTATAATAGATGTTTAAAAACTTCTAGACAAATTCATGTATACATAGGGATTAATCTTATGACTAAAATTATGAAAAAAAGATATACAATCAAAGAATGGAGATAAGGAGAAACATATGAATTAGAAGTGTGTTCAAAATCAAATCATGAGACCCACACGTAAACAAGGAAATGCCAACAATATCCTAGATCTTGTCTTCACAAATAGACCTGGGTTAATAAAGAAACTAAATGTAGTAGACGGCATAGCAGACCACAACACAATTATCATTGATGTAAATATCTCACCCAAACGCAAACATCGCCCCAAACGAAAAAATTTCATCAGAAATAAAGCTGACCACCTTAACATCCAGAAATCTCTCGATGACTTCACACATGAATACTTCTCTTTAAACCAAAACATGACAGTCAATGACAAATGGAACCTTGTTTCAAAAAAAATCATCAACATTATGAAACACTATGTACCAGTCCGTCTTACAACTTCCAGATACAACCTTCCCTGGTTCAATAGACTTGAGAAAAAAATGTGCAAAAGAAAGAAACGATTATATAAGAAAGCACAAATATCTAGAAATCCAGAAGACTGGCAAGAGTTTTGTAACATCAGGAAAGACATGCACAAACACCTTCGTTCTGCTAGACTGTCCTATATAAATCAATTCCTAACAACTGCAATAACTGACAAACCGAAAGCATTCTGGAGTTTCATTTCCAAACTTAGACAAGATAACCAGGGTATTGGGGACCTCAACATTGCGGGAAACATAATTAGCGATGACAAGCAAAAAGCAGAAGCCTTAGGCAATCAGTTCAAAAGTGTCTTTACATATGAAGGAAATTCCAAGCTGCCAAATCTGAATGACAGCCCACATGGAAAAATACCCGAATTAACAATTTCACTTAAAGGAGTACATGACCAACTATCAAAAATTAACACCTCTAAATCGCAAGGACCAGAAGGCATTCCACCATGGTTTCTAAACAGATATGCCTACCACCCAACACCAGTAATACATGATATCTTCCAATCATCAGTTGACTCTGGTCAAGTCCCCAAAGCCTGGAACGAAGCAAACATAACAGCAATTTTCAAGAAAGGAAACAGGGCAGAAACTTCAAACTACAGACCAATATCCTTAACACCTGTGATTTCTAAACTTCTTGAACACATAATTCATAGCCACATCATGAAACACCTTGAACAACATCACATCCTAACTGACCACCAACATGGTTTTCGTGCAAAAAGATCAACAGAAACTCAATTAATTCAAACTATCCATGACATAAGCAAATATCTAGATGAAAAGAAATCTGTAGACATGGCCATTCTAGACTTCACTAAAGCATTCGACAAAGTTCCACACAAAAGACTAATCCACAAACTAAAATACTATGGCATCACAGGTCCAATATCGTCATGGATAGAAAGCTTCCTTGCAGAAAGAACTCAACAGGTTGATAAATGGATCAGCATCCAAACCAATTAAAGTCACCTCAGGGGTACCACAGGGAACCGTACTGGGGCCCTTACTTTTCTTACTTTACATAAATGATCTACCCAACAATCTCACTTCAAACGTTCGCCTTTTTGCAGATGACTGCCTACTATATATCAACCAATTAAATCAGACAATGACATTTCTCTCCTCCAAAATGATCTAATCAAACTTGAGGAATGGCAAAACACCTGGCTTATGAAATTCAATCCCACCAAATGCTTCACAATGACATTAGCCTCAAGAAAACCGACACCAAATATTTACACCTTCTGTGGCCAACAACTTAAATCTGTTCAATCACATTGTTATCTTGGTGTACAAATATCAAATACATTAAATTGGACAGCACAATGCAACTCAGTCGCTAGGAAAGCACAACAGACTCTAGGAGTCATTAGGAGAAATCTAAACAAATGCTCAACCCACATTAAGTCAATAGCCTATACAACCCTTGTCCGACCAATACTTGAATATGCATCAGCATCATGGGATCCACACTGCCTAAAACATATTAAAACCTTAGAAAGAATCCAAAGACAAGCTGCCAGATTTTGTACACATAACTATTCTAGAGAACCAGGAACAGTAACCCAACTTTTTAAAGACCTCCAGTGGGACACCCTCCAAACAAGAAGAAAAATTAAAAGACTTAGCATAATATACAAAATGGAACATAACCTTATAGATATCCCGCTAGATCACTATATCCAACACAACACTAGAACCTCACGTAAACATGACAGTCAGTTCTTGCAAATTAGATACTCTGCAAACATATTTGGAAGCAGCTTCTTCCCAACAACAATTAAGGAATGGAATTCTCTCCCCTCAAACACTGTCTCAAGTAAATCACTAAAATCATTTCAGAATAGTTTAATCCAACATTTTAACAATTAAGTCAGATGACCCACCATGCGCACTGGCGTGATGTGTCCCTAGGACATTTTGCCAGTTAAGATACAGATACAGATACAGAAATGAAGTCGAGCGACAAAGTCAAAAACGAAGAGCGGGAAGTCAAATGGAAATCACTACAGAATAAGTTAATATCATGAAAAGATAATTAAAAGAACAGTGACTTTCGTTGTGCATTATATTAGTCACGTTATTACACATTGCTTCGAGTTCGTCGTAGATACAATGCATTTTGTATAATAACAGAAAAGCGACTGTTTAAAACGCAATGGCGTTTGAATACGCAGTTGATCGCCAGACGGCGCCTTTCCCGCTAAAATTCGAGAGGAAGTGCTACAATACGCGTGCGTTAGTCGGAACTCGAAGCACGCGAAATTTTGCAATGTCTACTGCTATCGGGGGTTGGAAAAGTAAACCTGGAGGAGGCATGTCTCCTGGTCCGGGTGGTGACAGGTCAACGACATATGACATTTTTGTCGGTAATTTGCCAGACCAGTTAGACGATGTAAGTCTAGGACAGAAACGATTTCTTTCGGGCTTTTCTCGCTCAGTCACGGTACCTAGCTAAATATCGGTCACTGATTCAGTGATTGAATCGGTACTACTTTAATTAGCGTCGACGTCATGCAGCTAATAATGTTGCACTAGCACCAACAGCACTGTCACTAGCTTGTGACCTGTAGAACGATTTACACTATTTACTTAGGTGACGTCACAGGATGACAAGACAGACGAGAGTCAAGCCAAATAATCTACTGTTACTTTCCCCAACTCCCCACCCAGTCCAGACGCAGAGATCCGTGACGATTTCCATAGCCCCGGCATAACTGCCAAAATCGCCAGATTTCCGTGAATGGTAATTGGTAGATTACAAGTCTAGTACAACAATAGCATGCCAAAGCAATATTCCCAAAGCTCTCATATTCTCAAAGACAGTGCCTACAGGATTGATATTTCTTGGCAGTCATTCAACCGATTTAATATATTCTCTTCTCCCATTAATGACCACCAGTCAAGTAGTTGACAGTTATTGTCATTGGTTTTTCAGAGTTGCCCTAGAATTAGTGAGTCCACTACAGGTTACACATTTACCCCGTGTGGAATCTTTTACTCCCCTTGGTGTAGACACCAGATAGAAAGAACCATCGGCTTTTAGTCTTTTCCGAACGACACAGGCAATGTGAGGTGAACGAAGTTTCAAAACGGCGGCAGGTGGGATTGGACCACCATCCCCTCGATTGATAGTCCAGTGCTCTATTGCACGACCACCGCTCCCAACTCATGTCTAGTAAGAATACCTAAGTTACATACAGACAGTGATTTCTCGATTCATTGATTGTTAAGTATGATGCATAACTGGTGAGTTTGGGCCAAACAAGAGCTGGCCCACCGAGCAAGCACATCATATCAATACAACTTCTGTTATATATAAATATAAAGTAAAATTATGGTTATCTATGGATTCAATTCGCTATTAGTTTTGCATGTATAGGCTGACATTTTGTATGTATTGTAATAAAACGGGCCCACTGGGTTTGTAGGTTTGTGGTTTGTTTTTAATTTAATTGATCTTGAAGGTTCAAAAGTTGAAACAATATGCAGTTTCAGCAGCATATTGTAATTAGCAGTGCCCTCACATGTTGTATGTTTACTACAGATGGTGAAATGTGCCATTCATTATCCCTATTGTGAGTTTGTCACCCAAGATCAGTATTGCATTCAAATGTAATCCAGCTAATAAAACCACAACTTGTAAAAAATTAGTCTTAAGAAGTCCTGTTATTTTAAGTCAAAATAAGAGACTTTTATGCTTACTTTAAAACAAACAAAACGAGCATGGTGTATCAGCCCTGCTCAGTTGACTGTTCATTTAACATGTCTAGGGTACCATGTTTGATACTCATATTTGGCCCATGGTTTTTATTGTGTTTTTATATAGATAATTATTACAATTAAACGTTATTTTAAATTGGGCACTTTTTCTTGTGAATACTGTATATAATATTATGTTATGTCGTTTTGCATTTTGCCACCGGGTAATGTAATTGATCTAAAAAATGACTAAAGAAAATCTCATTTGGTTAAAAAAATTGACTTTTAGCCACATTGGCTAAACAGATTGTAGGCACAGCGCTAGGCTAGATAAAAAGTGGAAGACACGTTCGTATGGTACCATACTATAAAAACGACACTTCTAATCTGCTGTGCTATATCATGACAGTAGTCATGCTGATTGTTAGTCCAGATTTCTGGTTACGAAATACCGAGTAATTGCCTATGGATAGTGCAGTACTTAGTACTTTGGTTTGCAGGCAGAACTGCAGAGTTTGTTTGCTAAGTATGGTGAGATCAACTCAACCACAGTGCTCTCCGGGAAGAGGGGAGATGGCAAACGGATTGCGTGAGTACATCTAGACTTACATGTCCTGTATAATTACAGCTGTTTGTCATGTGTGCTATTTATGTACAATGTAAAACACCCTTTGGTGGTTGTTTTAGTTAAATTGATAGATGTTTACTTCATTAAGGTGCTAGTGCTATTCATATCTTTCAGGCTTTGTGGATAAAGCGATGTGTTGTTGTCAAAGCTTGTGGATAAAGTGATTTGTTGTTGTCAAAGCTTGTGGATAAAGTGATTTGTTGTTGTCAAAGCTTGTAGATAAAGCGTTTTGGCTCTGTATGCTGTGACATTTAAAGCAACTGACACTTTTTCATGATGTAACTACACAATTAAGGTCAGTATTTTTTACAATAATATATCTATTTGTTAAGCCACTTCTCAGCAAGATGACAACAGAGAGTGTTCTTGATTGCCTTGGTAACTAACATGGTGATATGTTCATTGCAGATTCGTGCGTTTTGTTAATGAGAGTGATGCCATAGCGGCATGCCAGGACTCCACAGGCCTCATACTTAATGGCAATCCTATCACCGTTCGGCGGGCAAGCAAAAGGTAAGTAATTTGTTGTTGACATATAGATGCAATAAGGACACCAGTCAGGGGCTGTAAACATTACCAGACTTGATTTTAGTGCTTTTTTAATGTCTTAAAAAATATCTGTATAGCATGTGACCCAAATTAATTGGATTAAATGTTCTTAAAATGGTCTGGAAATTTGTTTCACTACCAGACCAAAAATAAAGTGCTAAAGACATACTGATGGGAAAAAGGATTAAATTTATTCATGTCATGGACATGTGACTCGTTCTAAGACTAATTATAGGAGCCGCCCTGATAATTTTTTCAACAATTATTTAATAAAAGAAGAAAATCCCTTATCCCTAGTAAAATAAGTGTGTGATTAGTACAAGAAAAATGTTCATGTATTACACACAATAAATATACAAACAGTCCATACTTTTTTATTAATTAAGATGTTATTAGTAATTAAGGCGATATGGAATGGATCAGTCCACAACCATTACTTATACTGGTTGACACAAAGTTATGTCATGTCCCAGAGATGATCACCCACTGTCACTATTCATGTACTCAGTGTCACACTGCATGTCATGGACTGTGTGTTTTGTGTTTGTGCCAGGCCTGCGGGCTCCCAGTCTGGAGGGGGTGCCACTGGAGGGGGTGATGGGACTGGTCGTAAGACTGACCGCCGACAGCCCACAGGTGGACACGGGTGTGGCCCACTTGACCAGAGTGGCTCCATGGACAAGCCAGAGCAAGGTATGTTTATGATGGCTTTTGTAATTCTGAATGCACAATCTGGTTAATTGATTTAACATTAGCGTAAGACTCGAGACATATTTGATCACTTGTTTAATTTCTAAAAGAAGAAGAAATTATTTATATCAAATGATGCATTTCCTTTGATGTGTGGAAATGGAAAATTTGTTTTCAGCACCCATTTTGACTTGTTGTAATATTCACATACTTGTATAAACCAGGATTCCATACACACAATATGGCATGCAATATATAGCAAACCAATTAATGTAGTGCCTAGTTGAAATTAGTATAAATAGTTCCAACATACGAAGACGTAAGTCATGAAACAATTGAAAAATAAGGAAGTGATATAGTCGTTTATGCATAATTCTTTTGTATTAGTAGCAAAAGTAGCATTTTATGTGAATCAGCTCTATAAAGATCAACACGATTGTACTGAGTTTTGTATTGTATTCCTATGATGTTGTTGCAGGGTTCAACCATAAGCCACGAGGGGGCGCTGGTAGTCTGCCACATGCACCCTCCGTTGCAGTGCCTTTAAAGGAGGTACAGTCTTTTTAGTTCAAGCTAATGGCAGTTTTCATAACACTATAATATGAGGTAAATTTACGGAATGATTATGGAGACTTCATAATGGTAGGCTGCCCAGTACAGAACACATATTGAGTTCTTAAATAATTATGTTAGCTATTTCTTTATTATTTCTTTGTTACTTTTATGAACATCACATTGTTATTTAAACTGGGAGGGTTGGAAAACACTGTTGTTTTAGTTTTAAATATAGATGTAATTACTGGTACTTAAATTTGGGTTGTTTTTATATTTTGCCGGATAGTGAGCCTTTTGGTAGACTAGTACATTTTTTCTTTACTAGTCCTGCTGTCTAGTAAAATAAATGCTGAAGTTCTACCCCTGTACTAGTACATCCTGTATGCGTCTTGTCATGACTCAGGACAAGGTGATGGTGACCCACATTGAGAGCCCGACCTGTTTCTGGGCCCAGGTCGTGGGCAATCAGTTGGAGCTGCTCCAAATCGTGGAGAATCTTGGGGCTGTGTGCCCCAGTGCCACTGCTCTGGCAGGGCAGCCTCTCATGGAGAAGGTAACGCTCATTCTGCTCCAGTCTCGGGCTAGTTTCTGTCAACCAGTGGTGTTTGCGAGCTTGAGTGTGTTGCTGTATGAAACTTTACCTTGCTTTAGTTTCATCTACATTTACTTGTGGATGGTTATTACAGAAGTAGATGTTGCTGCATGGGAAATTATAACAATTTTGATTGACATAAGTGCAAAGTGTACTGTTTCATGAATGAGAAAATCTCCCTATTGTATTTTATGTTACTATTGGAGACACGACTCGGTTCAGTGGAAATCTATTATTAAGACACAAGTGAGTAACATGGCAGATCTTTTAAAATAACAGTAAATAGGACTTGTCTTGTCTTTTCTTTCAGCAGGTCGTATATTGAGGGTGTACATGACCTAATACACAACTATGATACAACATTGTATATTGAGGGTGTACATAACCTAATACACGACTATGATACAACATTGAATATTGAGGGTGTACATAACCTAATACACGACTATGATACAACATTGTATATTGAGGGTGTACATGACCTAATACACAACTATGATACAACATTGAATATTGAGGGTGTACATAACCTAATACACGACTATGATACAACATTGTATGGGTGTTGTTGTGTTGACACAGGTATACGCCACTAAGTTCTCAGAGGACGAGGACTGGTACAGGTGTAGGCTGATTAAGTACATCTCTGACTCAAAGGTAAACGTCTGTTTTACACGTCTCTTACCTTGGCCTGTTAGCTCGTGGGAAACATGGTCCTCCAAAGTTTGATGCCTTGTATCTAGCACATTTGTGCTTTGCTCTCTGCCTCTATACCAGGTCTTATTCAGCCTTCTCTTCCCTGGGGGTCTGTGTAAGTGCACCTCATTTTATGTTTGTTTCTGTCTTCATGTGGAATGCTGTTGCAATACTAAGGTCTCAGCCTTAAAGGTGATATCAAACGTGTGCCTCCACACAGTGGAGAAATGTGCGTCAAAACGATTATAATAGCAGGCCTTGTCAATGCCGCAGTATGGACCTATGGTGTCAAATGTCACACACCATGCGGCCGCAACAGCCGCCTGTCTGTCATTCTGAAATGGTTAATAATAGCAACCCCAGTTCTTGACACTGCACTGTTGAGGATATCCCAATAAAAAATCTTCGTTTAATATTTGCCAAGCTCTGGTAGCAACACCCATTTGCTGCCGTTCATTTGCCACAGTCGGAGGTTCAGTACATTGACTACGGGAACGGGGAAGTGGTGCAGAACGGTGCCATTGTTGAACTGCCCCCGTCTGTGGCCAACATCCGCCCACAGGCCTCCAAGTACGTCTTGTACGGACTGAAGCCCTACAGCTACGACTCACAGAGTGTCGGCCACGAACAGGTGGGCGGCTAGAATTACATTTCTGGGTTGTTTAATCGCATTTTCGAGCTTTTAAAAACAATAAAAAATGATGTAAAAGTCACCTAAAAATTGCATTTTATTTTGAGGAACCCCTGAAGGTTTTTTAGTAAAGATATTATTGACATTCCCACGGGATGATTTTGTAAGTAAATGCTTATTATACAAGCTACTGCTTCGTGAACATTTTGCTAGATTGTTAAAATGTGATCAGTTATATATCGATATATGTGATGACAAACAAAGTACAAAAAATCAACTGACACAATAGCAATACCACCCACCTTAAGTAGCAATGTAGAGTGTTTTAATGAACAATTTCTGCAATGTTTCTGTGATCGAGATTTTTTTAAATGTTTATTTTGTGTTTATTACCTGTGATTTCTACTTATTTATATTTTAGTGGTTTATATTTTTATGAACACTGCACTTAGATTTTCATTCATGTGATGATAAAAAGTTTTATTGTATTGTATGTAACAATATGTTAAATCGTCAATGTTGTCCTGAGTGAAGCAAGAGGTAAATGTGCTAGTGACACTAAATGTAACTGGTAATAGTTATTATTAGTAGTACACCAAACTGTTGCTAACAATTATAACAACAGTTGGCCATGTGTAACACAGACAGTGCTAGCGAACAGCCTTTTACAGTTTGGTTTTGTAGTTTTACTGCATATTTTCCAGTGTGAAATCAACCATTGTAAACAATAATAGCAACATTCAAGGATTCACTTTCTTGGGAATCAGCCGTGTCCAGTTATGTTTTGGCATTGTGAAACTATGAAGTATTATGGTGTTTAGTACTGTGGTACTGTTTCAACACCATCCCAATCATTTCTAAATAAATGACCTGTTCTGACAAATTGAGTCACATGTCAAAAAATTTGTTAATCACACCATTGGAAAGAAAATTTATTAAGCTTTCCAACGGTGTAAAAATCATGGATCGAGCTCATACACAGCTAAAGTTATTCGACAATGAACATGCGGGGGGGAGAAACCTTCAACCTGAGAAAATCACATTTGAAGTTTGCAGTCACACAAGTACATGATCGAGTGCATTGTCATTCCAAATTCGGCTTTTTTGCTTTTTTTTGCTATTTAACCCTTTGATGTATTCTAGGTATCCTCCCAAGTCACGCTCATTGTTGTATATATGTCTTGCAAGTTATTTTTTGTGATTATCGCAACATAATCCGAGTATTTAGCAATGTTTTGTAGCAGCGACCCGATCGATCACGCTTGTTTACAATTAGCGAGTGCGTACTGCGCCTGTGCTCATAGCTCTAAGCCAGTCAGGGGCCTGATATCAGCCCTGCCCATGTCCAGTGACGTTTGTTTACATATAGTTAGGCCTCTCGCATAAGAGCCACTAGTGGCTACAGTTGACGTCAGCTGGGATTCCTGCTACAATAATCCAAAAGAGGTCGTTCTGGGCTTTCTCGTAGTACCAAATATGTCTGCCATGCCAAAGAAGTGCGATTTATCGGTTCTGTTTTATAAAATTCAAGCATGAAATGTTACGTAGCTTTTCTAAAAAGGTTATAAGATATACTAAATAGTAATGTAAATTGGAACTAAACTTCTCCAGTTGATAGAAAAGACATTAAAGTGTGCTTTGGTGATGAAAAGTCAAAATCGTCAAATATCACCATGCGATGTTTAGACAGTCATCAAAATCAAACTTGCCGACATGTGACTCATTTCGTTAGAACGGGTCACAAATGTTTATAATAAAATGGAATCATAGTATTATCATACCAGAGACAAGTGACAGTGTTTCATGATGTGTTTAACCAATTTTTACCATGCAACATCCAGGGTGTAAAGACGCTGGGAGAACTCACGAACAGCAAACTGCTGTCTGGGAAGATCTACCACGGCCCCAAAATGGGCCCGATTCCCGTGATCCTGGAAGACGGCGACATTGACATCAACCAGGAAATGCTGAATGCAGGGTTTGGGGAGAAGAGATTCACGGCGCATTCACCCCACGGACCGGGAAAGCCTGGGAGTTACCCTGGGGGAGATAGGCCAAGCAAGTGGATGAACGAGCCGTCCAGGAGAAGTCCACCAGCACAGTCCGGTATGGAGACGTTCTCTCGGATGGGGACATTTAACGAACAGGATGTAACAAGGTGATTAAAGTTGTCCTGGCTTAACTACTGCATTTTATTTGCTTCATTTCGCATATGGCAACCATGTCATATGACCTTTGTCTTTGACAGGCATTGATTGTCACATGACCATGTAATGTGAGATAAGGTAAAAAATACTTGTATCCAGAGAAGAAAAAAACATTGTGAGGTAAATACTGTCAAATAAAACAAGCCAAGATGCCAGAATTTCTGTGCATTTTGTTATGCTTAGTATTTAAAAAAAAAATCCTGACAATTGGCTGATTACACTTAAATACCAACTGTTACAACAACAAATAAGTAATGTTACAAACAGTAGTTTGTAACATAAGTAGTTTGACCTGTCGAGACACATATTGTCATCAAACGAGCGACGAAAGTGTGAAACGTGGTTCTGTCTTTCACCCCAACAGTGCTTCAGCAAAGTTCAGATCCACCCCTCCACCTAACTGGGTTGAACTGAAACAGATGCCACAAGACATGGGCCAGCTACAGAGTGAGCTACAGAAGACGCGGAACCAGTTGTACGACCTCCAGAGCCTCACACGGGACTCTCAGGTCGCCGCCTCAGACCTCATTCAGCTACAGCGCGAGAAGAACTCGTTCATCATGGAACTGGCAACCACCAGGGGAAAATTGCGGGTATGGCATGGCCATAGGTGCATGTTTTTATTATATATATTATTATACAAATGAGTTATTTGTTCACATCCTCATTCGTGAATCTTGCAGACCTGTCAGAATTGTTGTGTTATTTATTTTATTTTTTTCTGTACACATTATTTATATGGTAAAGGGATTCTTTTAAATTGTTTAACTCTGTAATTAATTTAATATTTTTTTATTAATCCTGTTATGTTTCATATAATTCTATGCCTACATTCCACTACAAATGTGGTTTATTAATCACTTATAACCCTGACAACATATCAAAAAATAACCCCACGTACTGATATAGTTTACCAAATGTTATCTGTTTGTTGTTGCAAATGGCAGACGTTAGAAGACGACTATTCTGAGATGACAGTAAAGCTACAGGAAGCCGGTCTACATTATAAGGTGGGTAACATTCGAAAGCAAAATCACATTTTGTGATGTTAAAACACCAATATTGGCAGTGTGCCACCAATCCAAGGAATATTCATTTCTAGTCCACTTGGAAATAGAGACTCGTGCTAGCTTTTCAGGTGTATCTTTAGGTATGTGCCTTTTTGATGCTTGTTGATATGTGTGATAATATATCAAGACAGTTTGGGATATGCAAGAACCACTAAAGCTGAGAAACAACTTGGCAGTGACCACTCAGTATTAGCATAAAAAGTTGTTTTTGTGGTAATGTTCTGAAGAATGGCTGAATAATTTAATGATATATCAAAAGACCATAACACTGTATGTAACTATAGCACATACAGATTATAAAACTACCGAGCACTGGAAACAACATCTACCACATCTGTTGTAGATGGTCAACTTGCTGGCCGGTGTCAACAAAGTGAAAGAACTCCGGTGAGTGTCACCAACACATTTCAGCTGTCTCATAAGTATTAACCAAAAGGTAGACGGAAAGTATCAAACAGTTGTTTAAAACAGCAACATTGTCTGCTTGTGGTCTGCTCCCAGTAAGAAGTAATTCTCCTAGTGTCTCTAGAATGAAGGGCTCTCATGACAGGCAATTACACTTTCAAATAAAAGTGCCCTGAAATATATAATTTTGCAAAAATTCTCCCTAACTGCAATTACACTTTCAAATAAATGTGCCCTAAAATATATAATTTTGCAAATATTCTCCCTAACTGCAATTACACTTTCAAATAAAAGTGCCCTAAAATATATAATTTTGCAAATTGTCCCTAATTGCGTGCAGAACTATTTTTATTGACTGCTACCTGAATCGTGTATCAGCTACTATCCATGCTCCGGGCAGCTCCTAACAGTTTTCTACATTTTAAATTGCTGTCATTGTTACAGGTTTTCTAAACAGAGCTTGGCAGGTGGTGTATATTCAGTATAGTTATATTCTTGAAGACTACAGGTATTGTCTTAAGTACATTCTGATAATTATTATAACAAATTAGATGTATATAGCCTCCTTTTAAAATAAATGCATTGCAAGTATTGGATGGCAGTGATTTCTCGGGACTTAAGTGGATAAGAAGTTACTGTATTATTACATTTAATTCAGGAAACAGTTCCCCACAGACTCACAAACCCCAGACAACATCCAGCGAGCCATTGACCTGGTGAGCAATGTCAGCGACCGCATCTCAATCCCATCTCTCAGCATCATCACGGAGTTAGAGACTGTCATGGCTTGTTATAACACAGCTCAGGATGACATACGAGCATGCACGGATTTGGTAAGTCTATTTGCTCAGCCCTGCCAAGTAATGCAAGTTCATGGAGGGAGGTCTGTGTAGGATTGACCGTATCACATACAAAATAAAATATTCAAGGCAGAATGACCAGCTGTTTGCATGATTTCTCAAAGGGTCTTTCTGGTGTTTGTGCGTGAATCTGTTGGCATCTGTTGTTGTAAATATGAATTGAAATGACATGAGAATCATGGAATTTAAGCAGAATATTCCTGTTTGTTTTCAACATAATGAGCTGTCATTATTACACTTCCATAATATATAAGTTTTGAAATACTTGACCCATTTTGGAAGGAGTCCTACTGATTTATCCTATATGTTATACTTTGTCGTGTACTTGTGTTGACGTGTACGTCTGTCAACATGTGTCCCCTTGCAGGAGTCACTGCCGGCCCTGATTGTGACCAGAGATGAGCAACGTGTTGAATTATATGACAAGATTGTCCACTTCCTTGAAGGCATCCAGTCACTACCCCTGGAGACGCGGGCCGCACAGCTCAAGGTATGCACTTGCTAGGACGTCTCACCTCGGATTACACGTCCTCAGATTATTTGTATGTGGATTGTTAAATTATCTAATCTGATTGCCACTCTCGTCAAGCACACAGGTGCGTTCATGTTTATTTATTTCAATCAAACCACATTGGATGGTCAGCTCATTAATACAGCCACCCTGCAATTAGGGTTACCCCACGGCGGTCCCTAATTATATATGTAAATGTCAAATCAATCTCAATAATACGGTTACTTTTGCTCACGGAAAACGATAAATGTGAAGTTGAAAAAGCACAGGTACTTGAGAAGACAGATAGACTCCAACAATGACGGACGGACGGACGGAGTTCGAGTTTATAAAAGAGGGTTCTCTGTGTTGTAGGACACAGTGGCCTTCCTGGAGATGACCCATGGCTGCTTCCTGAAAACTGAGATCACCAACCCTCTAGGCCTGGAAGACGCCCTGGAAGCTTATCACGAATGGAAGGTGAATTCTTAGGTACCAGAGAATGGGGACTCGTGTGAAAAAGCTTATTTTTGAAGCATAACATTAATACATTTCCGTGGACTTGTCGTAATGTGTGTTCTATATATGGGATTAAAATGGGGTACAACAGTGACAGTCTTCTAAACAGACATGGAATTATTGAGCTAGCAATAATTTCTGTGGTGGACTTATGATACTTTGGCTGTGAGTGTGTAATAATATATAAATGAATTTATGTACTGCAGAATCTACTGTTTAAAGTATTCTCGGCTGGTTTACATAAAACACTGTAACTGATTTGTATAAATTAGTTAAGGCACGACATGGCAGCTCAAATGACGTTTTTAGAAGGAGAAAATATCAAAAACGTGTTTTTGCCGTTTTCTAATACTTTTGTATGTCTTCAGTTACATACCTCTAAATGACCTTTTTGCGATAATAAAATGAGTCCCTATTAATTATTAAATCTGTTTTATTTTTGAAGACCCAGGATGTGTTGGAAAATATACGCCATGTTTAGACCTTAGTATCGCCATCGTACATTCACCATTCGCCATCTTGTTTGGTACGAATAGAACCGCCAATCTGTCCTCTAACTGCTTGCGTAGACGGCATCCCTGCCCTTTGACCTGTATTTACGGGAAATCCTAATAAATGCAAGCTCAATTCGCCCGACTATCTCCCATTTTTTATTCCCAATGACATACCTGTTCTAACTGGATAGATAAGTTTTAAAATTTAAAATTAAATTTAATAAAATTAAAGTTTAAAATTATTAAATAAAACAATATAAAATAGAAGAGCAGTTTTTTGCTAAATAAGTCTGAAATGTGCTATGTGAAAATAATCAAATTGAGATGGAATCTTTAAATCAGTTGACGATCTTGTTGAATGTGGCCCGTGCTGTTGTTTCGTTGATCCGAGAGATGTTGATCTGAGATACGTTGTTGATCCGAAAGACGTTGATCTGAGATACGTTGTTGATCCGAGAGACGTTGTTGATCTGAGAGATGTTGTTGTAGATGAAGAAGGAGCTGGAGTTTCAGGACGTACGAACAGAGACAAACACACGCCACAACGCTGTCATCAGCGCCCTCAGGACGGTACAACATGTAAGCAAATGTGCCGTGTCTGAACCCAAAATATTGGCAGTGTTGATAATAAATGAACTGACAGAAACATTTCTTTAATTATTTTTATTGGTCATCAGAACGAATATGATATGGTGAGGATATAATGTTGAAACTGCCAGTTTTAACCCATTTCATTTGGGGCATAGTCATCACATCAGACGGTGTTATCTGGTATTTATAGAAACTGTATGCACCATGTCAAGCTTTTACCGTTTTTCCAATAATGCAATAGAACCATACTACAGGTTGGAAACCATTTACAATTTTTCAACCGTGTGTTTTATCAGTATTAGCAATGAAAGTTTGAGCGATATATTTTGGTGATTTTTTTGGCATTTAAAAATGGCTGACGATGGCGCAGTTAGTGACGGCAGTGACATAGATGATGGAGACACAGAAATTGGAATCAACAAGTTCTTTGAGTAGTTTGTCATCAGAAAGTGACTTTGGTGAACGACATGCTGTGGGGGAGAAATGGGTCTGAAATGTGTTCGCCAAAGAAGACTCGCCGGCTTCCAAGCTTCTCTGTAGCCATAAAGGCAGCCTGGGGTACTGTAATAGAACACTAGCATTTGGGATGCGCAGTGGGACTGCATTCTACACATGGTCAATCCTCCTTAAAACATCTGTATATATAATGTTTGACCAGCTTCACTGTAGGCCAATTTTCTCAGTGCTGCCTGCCCACAGTTGATCATATCACAGGCGTGAAAAACATTCTGTCTAGACTCCTGAGCCCGTTTATGTCGGGCAGTTTGTTGGTAAAATGGTACTTTTTATTTGTATTTGATTGTATTTGCAACTACTTTTCAAATACAGATCAAATATCAAATACACAAAATTTTGGTATGCAAATACGTATTTGAACCCAACCCTGGTTTGATCTCGATGTAGTGGACAGTGGCACTAGTTTGTAGTGACCAGTATATATATATCTGATTGACCACTGTGTTCACCTTTCAGCAACTCTCCTTAGAAGTGGTCAACTCACCAGAGAGTCCACCAGCTGCTACGGCCAATCTTGACCAGCTGCTGGCCAAACTACAGGCTGCCATGATGAAGGAAATTGAGAAGACTGACATAGTTAGTGTCCCTTGCTAGAATGCTGGTCATTTCTTTACACAGATATAATTGAATGTACCACATTGTGACATTTTGTGTGTGATTGTTTAGCTAAACAGTTTTCCCCCCATTTAATATGATGTTATTTATGTTGTTTAAAGTGTTATAAGATATATGGGATTTATGCAAAAGATTGTCAATCTTTGTGAGTGAAACAAATTTAATCTGAACAGGTTTTTTTAAATCATGCATTTTATAAACTGCTATAAAATAATCAGCAGATCTAACTGTAACTCGTCTCTGTGATGACGACTGTCAAGTAGGCATCACTTGTCAAAATGTCAACTACATTTCAAGTATGTAACCTGTGTGTTTAGAATACATAATAATAATTCTCAGCAGTTTTGCTTCTGTGGTGCAATTTGCCTATCTCTTAAAATAACATTATACATCTTAAACATAGCTAAGTGGTCACACTCCTTGTGAAATGTCATAATTTGTATTAGTTGTCCTGTCATCTCTCAATTTGCAATATGTTGATCTGTGTGAACAGAAGCTCAGATATTAAAAACCATCAGTGAGCACAATGGTAAACAGATAATTGTTGGACATTTCCGACTGGGGATGTTTTATGGAAAGTCAAACTGTAAACTGTGTGGATAGATTGTTATTTAATACATCATCTTCTGTTCATATATACCCAGTTCACTACAAATTTGGTTAAAGGGAGGGATTGGTAACGGGAAGATGTCTAGAACGTGGGAAAGTTAAACATCAAAGGGTATTGTGGTTAACTCTGCTTGTCTCGGCATTATAGCCTACTTTATTTTGTTCTGGGCTTAATAAAGTAACTAAACACAAATTGGAAGGCAGTAAACCTTCAACGTGCGTGCTGTAGTCATAAGAATGTATTAAATTATAACAGTAAACCCTAGGAGCTGGCACACTTGCTTTAGGAGGGGGCAAGTAGTTTCCAAGATGTGATAGTTAATACATCAGCTGTTTCACAGTGACCCTGTACTGTAGCCGTCAGTGTGGTTTTGTCTGCCTACAGCAACGTGACAGTGAGTGTGGCTTCATCGCGATCGTGCTGAAGACGCTGGTGACGCAGGTGAGGTGTGAGCTGAAGGACATCCAGCAGTTGGAGACCTTGAGGCTGGAGTACCTGGGTCTACAGATGCAGCTGGGACACTGGCTCACAGAGTGCCCCAGTGTGGCGGACCTCAAGGCCGGCAGACAGACCATCAAGGCCCTCAAGTCACGGCTACGACACACACTCGCAGACAAACAGGATGCTGAGGAGGTGAGGGGGGTGGGGGAGGGTTGAGGGTGAATAAAGTTGATGGTGATCAAAGCTTTGACTGGAGGTTTGAATCCACCGGGCCCCGTTTTGAACCTTTCTTTCACTCGACGTTCCACCAGTTCAGTCGCCTGTAAGTGTGACTGAGGAGAGAGAGTTGCTTATGGATACTTTTTGTGATTTAACTGTAGAGGGGCTGAATGCTTCCCATGCAAGTGAAGACTAATTAAACGAATAGCTGTGCCAGGGAATAAAGGGCTTTGGGCAACCCTACAGGCTGGATACAGCACTATATAAGACGTTACGTTGACCTCTTTATGAGGTGGGAGAGAAAGATGGTCAACTGATGTTCTGTTGTTGTACAGCAATGACAGTAGCAAGCTTAATTACAGCAGTAATGCATTGTTTGACAGTGCAGGTGAACACTGCAGGTGAACACTGCAGGTGAACACTGCAGGTGAACACTGCAGGTGAACACTGCAGGTGAGCACTGCAGGTGAACACTGCAGGTGAACACTGCAGGTGAACACTGCAGGTGAACACTGCAGGTGAACACTGCAGGTGAGCACTGCAGGTGAACACTGCAGGTGAGCACTGCAGGTGAACACTGCAGGTGAACACTGCAGGTGAACACTGCAGGTGAACACTGCGATAAGGTGTTACTAAATTGGGAAGACATCTAATGTTTGACAACACAGACATCATCAAATGCCTTTGCTATAAATTGAGGTAACCAGTTCTTGTTCCATCTGGTGTAGACTATGTACGTCAGTGTCTGTTGTTACAGAGTGATGACAGTCGATCTGACGAACTTGCCACAATCAACAGTGAACTCACTCAAATACGCAGTCAGCTGCAGGCGGCTTTCGCTCAGGAGAGTGAACTACTGGTGAGTTCAGACAAAGTACAGTTTCAAGTACAAGTACGCTAGGTGTCCAAGTACATTTCAGTATAGAAAAAATAACAAATGATAAGTATTCAGTGTTGTGCGTCACACAGGTACAGTACAGCATTGTTTACCTTTTAACCCATTTTACCGGAATACGATTCTAGTCGTAGTTACCCTTTTTATCCGGAATATGATTCTAGTTGTAGTTTGCAATTGACACGGCTTCCCCATACTCTGATGTTTTGAAATCCCATTGGCTGGTTAACACCGAATGACGTCAGTATATCGGGATCACTAGGAAACCCATATTTTTCAACCAATCAGTGCCGTTCTTTGGGTATTTGCAGTACAAAGCGGGTACCCCGAAGCTAAAGTGAAATCAAAGATGGCGTCAAGTTGTAAAGACCGTTAAATGTTTACATATTTTGAAGGATAACTCCGCTAATTTACTTCATACTGGTGATGACAAGAAGGCAGACAAGTGGATAGACGATATAAGATGGACGGTTATGGTATTTGATGCGACATTTGTCCATGAAGACATACTTTGAAGCCATCGAATTGGGGTCAACTGACAACGGCATCCATTTTCGCCCACCTCGCACCACGCCATATTTTTTGGCGCCAACAAAGTTAAGATTATTTCCAACGACGGTAACTACTTCATAAATAAAGTGCCATTGAAATGTTGACCAACATTTTTACTTTAGAGTACTTCTTTATTAGTTATAAGAAATGAGCCACACAATTACATCGTTGACAGAAAATATTTCACAAATTTGCATAATTCTGCTCGGCGGCGCCACACGTTGGCGACTAAATCGACTGACATGGGGTATTACAAAAAAATTATATAATGAGATTATTATCCAAGATATGTGGACAAGTTGTATACCTTTATTTTCAGCAGAGACTAATGCATAAAATAAACTCAACTACTTGCTCTTTGACATGTTGCTTCCTTCATGACAAAAATGTCAGGTGAAAAATAATGTGACAAACCTCAACATAGGTTTGAATTTATTGGGCATGTTTTGCCATATGCCACATAATATATATTATAAAACTATAAGTTTGTTGATGCGACTTGATAGTTTATTTTATCTACTTTCTAAAGGTATATCACATTTAAAAATTGATTGAGAAATAATAAAGTTATGTCCATTTTAAATGAAGGCCTGTCATTTCTTAATGCTGACAGATTGGATTGAGGAAATGATCAGGAACTGGCTGCAACTCGTCTGCACTAGCTTCAGGATAAAATGGGTTAAGTTATGGATGTGAAATTTACATGCTTTGGCAAGAAGAATCGGTTTAAATGTTCAAAAGATTGTTGTGAAAAAATTTAGTACAAACTCAAGTGCCATGATACAAACCCTGCTCGATACTCGGCTGTTTTCTCCAACGTTTGGCTGTTCAAATGTCAATGTTCTCTTTCCTGGTATTGGCATTGACACACATTCTTAACCATCCTCTGTTTTCCAAACTATCAGTCTCTTCTCAAGCACTTTACTAGTATACTAGTTGCATAATTATCACTTGCATTTCACCGATCCACCTCAATTATTCTGTTGGCGTTTTTTATATTTCATTACTCTTAAACAAACTCATTTATATTAGTCAGAAGGCTTGGCAAATCGCATCTGCGTCTTCTTGGCTCATTCCGTGGTGTAACTGGTATAAGTATACACTGTAATTGCAATGGTTTGTCTTTTCCATCTCATTTTCATACTGTGGATGAATTGATATCGGAGGTAATGTCAAATTTGTACATGTGCATGCTGAATTTTCCTAGGTGTGTTTGAGTTTCTAAAAACCTACATTTTAACTTCAGTTCACTTGTTGTTGGACAGTCGCGTCTCACAGGGTGTGTTTTGTTGTTGGACAGTCGTGTCTCACAGGGTGTGTTTTGTTGTTGGACAGTCGCGTCTCACAGGGTGTGTTTTGTTGTTGGACAGTCGTGTCTCACAGGGTGTGTTTTGTTGTTGGACAGTCGTGTCTCACAGGGTGTGTTTTGTTGTTGGACAGTCGTGTCTCACAGGGTGTGTTTTGTTGTTGGACAGTCGTGTCTCACAGGGTGTGTTTTGTTGTTGGACAGTCGCGTCTCACAGGGTGTGTTTTGTTGTTGGACAGTCGCGTCTCACAGGGTGTGTTTTGTTGTTGGACAGTCGCGTCTCACAGGGTGTGTTTTGTTGTTGGACAGTCGTGTCTCACAGGGTGTGTTTTGTTGTTGGACAGTCGTGTCTCACAGGGTGTGTTTTGTTGTTGGACAGTCGTGTCTCACAGGGTGTGTTTTGTTGTTGGACAGTCGCGTCTCACAGGGTGTGTTTTGTTGTTGGACAGTCGTCGTCTCACAGGGTGTGTTTTGTTGTTGGACAGTCGCGTCTCACAGGGTGTGTTTTGTTGTTGGACAGTCGTGTCTCACAGGGTGTGTTTTGTTGTTGGACAGTCGTGTCTCACAGGGTGTGTTTTGTTGTTGGACAGTCGCGTCTCACAGGGTGTTTTTGTTGTTGCATCACAGGGTGTGTTTTGTTGTTGGACAGTCGTGTCTCACAGGGTGTGTTTTGTTGTTGGACAGTCGCGTCTCACAGGGTGTGTTTTGTTGTTGGACAGTCGCGTCTCACAGGGTGTGTTTTGTTGTTGGACAGTCGTGTCTCACAGGGTGTGTTTTGTTGTTGGACAGTCGTGTCTCACAGGGTGTGTTTTGTTGTTGGACAGTCGTGTCTCACAGGGTGTGTTTTGTTGTTGGACAGTCGTGTCTCACAGGGTGTGTTTTGTTGTTGGACAGTCGTGTCTCACAGGGTGTGTTTTGTTGTTGGACAGTCGTGTCTCACAGGGTGTGTTTTGTTGTTGGACAGTCGTGTCTCACAGGGTGTGTTTTGTTGTTGGACAGTCGTGTCTCACAGGGTGTGTTTTGTTGTTGGACAGTCGTGTCTCACAGGGTGTGTTTTGTTGTTGGACAGTCGTGTCTCACAGGGTGTGTTTTGTTGCAGAGTGAGATTGCTGAATTGAATGAACGCCATTTCCCGGAGCTTGCTCTACAATATCCGGAGTTCAACATAGACAATGAAGTGGTATGTTCAATCTCCTCTCTCAAAACATTCCACCATTTACTGGTGCGCAGATCTGGAAATTGTTTGTATAGAACTAGACAACATTGATGGCCCTTAAAGATATGCCCCTACTTAGGGGTAATCTATGTATCTATGTTAATTATCTTTCCTGTGTACATTTTTTATTGTATTGTTATTAACGGAAATTCCATGCAGGAAGAAAGAAAAGGCATGATGTTAACTTTACCACCAACATTTCATGAAAATCAGACATTATTTTAACTAACCAGTAATGCAGTCTGGTACTATGGAACACATACAAACTGATGCATAAAAATCCAGGCAAATGTACCTCCACTTTGCACATGAGATATTTATGTCTGTCTGGTGTAGGCTTATAATAACCAGGACTGTGACACGTTGTAGAAGTACGGGGGGCTGTTGAAGTTGAGTCACACCTTGGAACAGTACGATGTGGAGCCACTGCCCGGCTGCAGCAAGAAGTCCATCATGAAGTCCACTCACTGTGGCAAGCCTGTCGTTATCAAGGTCAGTAGGACGAATCGATCAGCCTTTGACTTTGGAACATTTCTACAGAAATCAGGAAATCTGCTTACGTTCATCTACCCATGTATAATGAATAATTCATTAAAAATTCCACAACTTGATCAAAACTGTCACCTGTAAGTGACGATTGACAAAGATAAAAAATGAATATTGTAGACAACTATAGAGTGAAAAATCAATCACTTTATTGATATTATCGTCTGCTGTTTTCACACAACTTGGCTGTGTTTCTGGTCATCTCATATGAATAACCAGCGAAAATGCCAATTAGGTGATTTTGGTAAAGAGACTATGCGATGACCATAATTCACCAAAACCCATTTCATTCATAATTACCAACTGTATAATTATAGTCCAAAGGACTTAGGGCCACTTGGCCCATTTTTATCAAAACAAATCTAATCTCTTAAACACTGTATGTACGTGTTGTCGTAGGAGTACATCATAGACGACGGAGGTGGACAGAAGATGGGAGAGTTCATGCGGCGCGCCATGGCCTACAACAGTGTGGTCAACGAACATCTTGTGCCACTTCACGACATCTTCTTTGGCAAGGTATCTACATAAGCAGACAGAAACCAGTTCGCAGTGGCGTGCTTATTTTCTACGACTGTTGCGATCAGATAGGGATGATTTAAATAAGGTGTACCTCTTAATTACACTAACTGCTGCATTTGTAAAAAGAATTCATGGTGAAGATTGAAACAACAGTTCATTCTGTCAGAACATTGAACCTCTTTCTTTCAGAACGAGCGCCACGCCTACGTTAGACTGCCGTATTACGCCAACTCCCTGACTAGTCTAGTCGAAGAGCGACATCGGCTTACAGACACGGTACAGTTTTGTACAATAAAATATTTAGAAAAAGTAAATAGATATTCGGTGGAGCAGAGCTTACTCATGTTCTCCATATTCCATAGTTTTTATTATACATCACCTTTAAAAGTAGCATACATATGAATGTTTGCAACAGTGAAAAGTAACATCTGTGAAACTATACGAAGACTATGTAGCACTAGGTTACATAATTCAAAACATTTATGAATAATAAGCTTTGACGGGCGTCATCTATACAACTGGTGATTGTGTTCTGACTGACACGTGTCGTCTTTACAACTGATGGTTGTGTTCTGACTGACGTGTGTCGTCTTTACAACTGGTGATTGTGTTCTGACTGACGTGTGTCGTCTTTACAACTGGTGGTTGTGTACTGATTGACGCGTGTCGTCTTTACAACTGGTGGTTGTGTTCTGACTGACGTGTGTCGTCTTTACAACTGGTGTTTGTGTTCTGACTGACATGTGTCATCTTTACAACTGGTGGTTGTGTTCTGACTGACGCGTGTTGCCTTTACAACTGGTGATTGTGTTCTGACTGACGCGTGTCGTCTTTACAACTGGTGGTTGTGTTCTGACTGACGTGTCGTCTTTACAACTGGTGGTTGTGTTCTGACTGATGCGTGTCGCCTTTACAACTGGTGGTTGTGTTCTGACTGACATGTGTCGTCTTTACAACTGGTGGTTGTGTTCTGACTGACGCGTGTCGTCTTTACAACTGGTGATTGTGTTCTGACTGTCGCATGTCATCTTTACAACTGGTGGTTGTGTACTGACTGAGGGTGTTTTTCTAGGAGATCTACCGGGTGCTGGTGGGGGTGTTGAAGGGATTGAGGGCGCTGCATGAGATGAGACTTATCCACGGGGTCCTGCACCCCAACAACATCTTCCTCGACGACAACAACAATACCTGCATCGCAGACTTCGACTTCACAAAGACACTGGTTTGTAACAGCTTCATGCCAGACCCCTCGCATTGCCACATTACTCTATATCCCTCGCATTGCCAAATTACTCTAAACCACTCGCATTGCCAAATTACTCTAAACCACTCGCATTGCCAAATTACTCTAAATCCCTCGCATTGCCAAATTACTCTAAATCCCTCGCATTGCCAAATTACTCTAAACTCCTCGCGTTGCCAAATTACTCTAAACCCCTCACATTGCCAAATTACTCTATATCCCTCGCATTGCCAAATTACTCTATATCCCTTGCACTGCCAAATTACTCTAAATCCCTCGCATTGCCAAATTACTCTAAATCCATCGCATTGCCAAATTACTCTAAACCCCTCGCATTGCCAAATTATTCTATATCCCTTGCACTGCCAAATTACTCTAAATCCCTCGCATTGCCAAATTACTCTAAACCCTCGCATTGCCAAATTACTCTAAATCCCTCGCATTGCCAAATTACTCTAAATCCCTCGCATTGCCAAATTACTCTAAATCCCTCGCATTGCCAAATTACTCTAAATCCCTCGCATTGCCAAATTACTCTAAACCCTCGCATTGCCAAATTACTCTAAATCCCTCGCTGCCAAATTACTCTAAATCCCTCGCATTGCCAAATTACTCTAAACCCCTCGCATTGCCAAATTATTCTAAATCCCTTGCATTGCCAAATTACTCTAAATCCCTCGCATTGCCAAATTACTCTAAACCCCTCGCATTGCCAAATTACTCTAAATCCCTCGCATTGCCAAATTATTCTATATTAATTCTAAATCCCTCGCATTGCCAAATTACTCTAAATCCCCTTGCAACACTTGCCAAATTACTCTAAATCCCTCGCATTGCCAAATTACTCTAAACCCCCGATTGCCAAATTACTCTAAACCCTCGCATTGCCAAATTATTCTAAATCCCTCGCATTGCCAAATTACTCTAAATCCTCGCATTGCCAAATTACTCTAAACCCCTCGCATTGCCAAATTACTCTAAATCCCTCGCATTGCCAAATTACTCTAAATCCCTCGCATTGCCAAATTACTCTAAACCCCTCGCATTGCCAAATTATTCTAAATCCCTCGCATTGCCAAATTACTCTAAATCCCTCGCATTGCCAAATTACTCTAAACTCCCTGCATTGCCAAATTATCTAAACCGCATTGCCAAATTACTCTAAACCCTCGCATTGCCAAATTACTCTAAATCTTCCTGCATTGCCAAATTACTCTAAACACCTCGCATTGCCAAATTACTCTAAATCCCTCGCATTGCCAAATTACTCTAAATCCCTCGCATTGCCAAATTACTCTAAACTATTGCCAAATTACTCTAAATCCCTCGCATTGCCAAATTACTCTAAATCCCTCGCATTGCCAAATTACTCTAAACCCCTCGCATTGCCAAATTATTCTAAACCCCTCGCATTGCCAAATTACTCTAAATCCTCGCATTGCCAAATTACTCTAAACCCTCGCATTGCCAAATTACTCTAAATCCTCGCATTGCCAAATTACTCTAATATTTATCTCCTCGCATTGCCAAATTACTCTAAACCCCTCATTGCCAAATTACTCTAAACCCCTCGCATTGCCAAATTACTCTAAATCCCTCGCATTGCCAAATTATTCTAAACCCCTCGCATTGCCAAATTACTCTAAATCCTTGCATTGCCAAATTACTCTAAACCCTCGCATTGCCAAATTACTCTAAATCCTTGCATTGCCAAATTACTCTAAACCCTCGCATTGCCAAATTACTCTAAATCCCTCGCATTGCCAAATTATTCTAAATCCCTCGCATTGCCAAATTACTCTAAACCCCTCACACTGCCAAATTACTCTAAATCCCTCGCATTGCCAAATTACTCTAAACCCCTTCCATTGCCAAATTATTCTAAACCCTCGCATTCAAATTACTCTAAATCCCTGCATTGCCAAATTACTCTAAATCCCTCGCATTCCAAATTACTCTAAATCCCTCGCATTGCCAAATTACTCTAAACCCTCGCATTGCCAAATTATTCTAATCCCTGCATTGCCAAATTACTCTAAACCCTCGCATTGCCAAATTACTTAAATCCCTCGCATTGCCAAATTATCTAAACCCTCGCATTTCCAAATTACTCTAAATCCCTCGCATTGCCAAATTACTCTAAACCCCTCGCATTGCCAAATTACTCTAAACCCCTCGCATTGCCAAATTACTCTAAATCCTTGCATTGCCAAATTACTCTAAATCCCTCGCATTGCCAAATTACTCTAAACCCCTCGCGTTGCCAAATTACTCTAAACCCCTCGCATTGCCAAATTACTTTAAATCCTTCGCATTGCCAAATTACTCTAAACTCCTCGCATTGCCAAATTACTCTAAATCCCTTGCATTGCCAAATTACTCTAAACCCCTCGTTTGCCAAATTACTCTAAACCCTCGATTGCCAAATTACTCTAAACCCTCGCATTGCCAAATTACTCTAAACCTCGCATTGCCAAATTACTCTAAATCCCTCACTGCCAAATTACTCTAAACCCCTCGCATTGCCAAATTACTCTAAATCCCTTGCATTGCCAAATTACTCTAAACCCCTCGCATTGCCAAATTACTCTAAACCCCTCGCATTGCCAAATTACTCTAAACCCCTCGCATTGCTAAATTACTCTAAACTCCTCGCATTTCCAAATTACTCTAAATCCCTCGCATTGCCAAATTACTCTAAACCCCTCGCATTGCCAAATTACTCTAAACCCCTCGCATTGCCAAATTACTCTAAACTCCTTGCATTGCCAAATTACTCTAAATCCCTCGCATTGCCAAATTACTCTAAACCCCTCGCGTTGCAAAATTATTCTAAACCCCTCGCATTGCCAAATTACTTTAAATCCTTCGCATTGTCAAATTATTCTAAACTCCTCGTATTGCCAAATTACTCTAAATCCCTCGCATTGCCAAATTACTCTAAACCCCTCGCATTGCCAAATTACTCTAAACCCTCACATTGCCAAATTACTCTAAACCCCTCGCATTGCCAAATTACTCTAAATCCCTTGCATTGCCAAATTACTCTAAATCCCTCGCATTGCCAAATTACTCTAAACCCCTCGCATTGCCAAATTACTCTAAATCCCTCATTGCCAAATTACTCTAAACCCCTCGCATTGCCAAATTACTCTAAACCCCTCGCATTGCCAAATTACTCTAAATCCCTCACACTGCCAAATTACTCTAAACTCCTTGCATTGCCAAATTACTCTAAACCCCTCGCATTGCCAAATTACTCTAAATCCCTCACACTGCCAAATTACTACACATATGCCTGCTAAATTCCTCCCTTGTTTTTCTTGGTCTCTGTGCTGTATTCCTCGCATAAGCAACAAATTAGATTTATTATTGCCTGGATAACGAGGTTAACATGTTGGTCAAACCATACATGCACAGCTAACATCTCACACACGCACGCATGCACGCACGCACGCACGCACGCAGGCACGCACACACACACACACACAGTGGGGCACAGGGAGCAATAGGAAAATGCCAGGGACTTGACACAACAGCGCATCTGTCTTTCATATCTGTCGTAGCATATTCGGTCGTCTAATGACTAAGACTGTTGGATTATATCAAGTTGTGGTATTTTGTCGTACAATTTCATGACTACAATTGTTTTAAATCATATTGTATCACGATTGGGTTGTATTCAGTGGTATCGTTTAAAGTCTGCAGTCACTTCAATGCTGGAATTGAATTTAATCCTTTCTAGACTGACGTTGTATTCAGTGCAGTTACTTCACTGTGTTGCATTGTATTATTTTGTCATGTAACCATCAACTGCGAAAAATTGACTTTGATATTTAAAGATGCAATGAAGTACTCCACACAAATGATTGAAACCTTAGGAAGTAGTCAGCTTAATTTGCCAGAGTATAATAGAAATGTCATCTGTTACAATAACAGAAATAGTTACAAGTAAAATAGATGTAAACGAATCTGTATGTACTTAATTTTCAAAGAGTATACTTGTAGAAATAAGAAATGACATGGACAAGAGGTGGTATCC
This sequence comes from Ridgeia piscesae, assembly GCA_025642075.2. Classification (NCBI taxonomy): domain Eukaryota; kingdom Metazoa; phylum Annelida; class Polychaeta; order Sabellida; family Siboglinidae; genus Ridgeia; species Ridgeia piscesae. The sequence continues at coordinate 43,147 of JAODUO010000085.1, read as the reverse complement.
GTTTATTTATAAAAACTAGATCATACATTTTCAGAAGCAGCGTGCGGAACGTGTTTTCACGACGTCAACAGGTCTGGTGTTTTCTGCACCAGAGGGCGCCAGCAATAGCAGCCATTGTTCCGACATGTTCAACTTTGGTTTGTTGATGCTTTGGGTGAGTTGTATGTGGTTTTTAGCAAATATAGGCAGATTTCTAAACAATGTCATTCCTTTTTAAACAAAGACATAATTCTTGCAAATCCATGTTCAGTCGACCTGGTGCCTACTGTTATGTAACTAGTTTATACAACTAGTAGAACATTTTCTTTTTAAACAAGTTTAAAATAAAATGTATGACTATGCAGAAACATTTGAATTTGGGCACATATACTGATTTCACTTTCAAACTTCTGGTCATGTGACCAGTTGGAGAAGAGTAAGCTGAATGCTTATTTAGTTAGTGCGACTACTTCCATTGTTTCCTTCCAACAAGCCTAAAACAATTCTTTTTTAGAAAATGGCCCTCAAATATTTATATCTTCCTGCTTGATGTACGTATCGAATTGACTTAGTAGTATTCAGTTGTTATAAAAGTAAATGTTATTGATAGTAAACATACAAAGGTATAAAAATGTGGCGTCATTCATTTCTGTTAAAATACCCTTTTGCCTGGAGTGTGGCCTTAACAATGTGTTATGTTTATGTTGTTAGCTCAACTTCCCGGAGGTTCACTTCAACGTGAGCAACAAAGGCATTCCAGACATCTCGTGCGTTGGCATGGTGAGTGTAGTCTTCAGGCTCTGTCTATGCAAGGTGACATTGTTGACATCTCGTGCGTTGGCATGGTGAGTGTAGTCTTCAGGTTCTGTCTATGCAAGGTGACATTGTTGACATCTCGTGCGTTGGCATGGTGAGTGGAGTCTTCAGGCTCTGTCTATGCAAGGTGACATTGTTGACATCTCGTGTGTTGGCATGGTGAGTGTAGTCTTCAGGTTCTGTCTATGCAAGGTGACATTGTTGACATCTCGTGTGTTGGCATGGTGAGTGTAGTCTTCAGGCTCTGTCTATGCAAGGTGACATTGTTGACATCTCGTGTGTTGGCATGGTGAGTGTAGTCTTCAGGCTCTGTCTATGCAAGGTGACATTGTTGACATCTCGTGCGTTGGCATGGTGAGTGTAGTCTTCAGGCTCTGTCTATGCAAGGTGACATTGTTGACATCTCGTGCGTTGGCATGGTGAGTGTAGTCTTCAGGCTCTGTCTTTGCAAGGTGACATTGTTGACATCTCGTGTGTTGGCATGGTGAGTGTAGTCTTCAGGCTCTGTCTATGCAAGGTGACATTGTTGACATCTCGTGTGTTGGCATGGTGAGTGTAGTCTTCAGGCTCTGTCTATGCAAGGTGACATTGTTGACATCTCGTGCGTTGGCATGGTGAGTGTAGTCTTCAGGCTCTGTCTATGCAAGGTGACATTGTTGACATCTCGTGCGTTGGCATGGTGAGTGTAGTCTTCAGGCTCTGTCTATGCAAGGTGACATTGTTGACATCTCGTGTGTTGGCATGGTGAGTGTAGTCTTCAGGCTCTGTCTATGCAAGGTGACATTGTTGACATCTCGTGCGTTGGCATGGTGAGTGTAGTCTTCAGGCTCTGTCTATGCAAGGTGACATTGTTGACATCTCGTGTGTTGGCATGGTGAGTGTAGTCTTCAGGCTCTGTCTATGCAAGGTGACATTGTTGACATCTCGTGCGTTGGCATGGTGAGTGTAGTCTTCAGGCTCTGTCTATGCAAGGTGACATTGTTGACATCTCGTGCGTTGGCATGGTGAGTGTAGTCTTCAGGCTCTGTCTATGCAAGGTGACATTGTTGACATCTCGTGCATTGGCATGGTGAGTGTAGTCTTCAGGCTCTGTCTATGCAAGGTGACATTGTTGACATCTCGTGTGTTGGCATGGTGAGTGTAGTCTTCAGGCTCTGTCTATGCAAGGTGACATTGTTGACATCTCGTGCGTTGGCATGGTGAGTGTAGTCTTCAGGCTCTGTCTATGCAAGGTGACATTGTTGACATCTCGTGCGTTGGCATGGTGAGTGTAGTCTTCAGGCTCTGTCTATGCAAGGTGACATTGTTGACATCTCGTGCGTTGGCATGGTGAGTGTAGTCTTCAGGCTCTGTCTATGCAAGGTGACATTGTTGACATCGTCCTGTGTGTCTAACCTGTCGCCTGGTCACCTAGTGTAAACCATTTGTTGTGCCAGCAAAATGTGCAACCAACAAGGTTTGCAATACCATACATTGTTAAACAATTATATTCTATCCTTAAGAATGCTTGAAGTACTTTTAGCTTCAGTCCCAGATATACACATTCAGTGGAACACCTCAACATCTCTAGCAACTGCTGTTTCTAAGAGCCACCGCTAGTATGTTCTGTTTACTTGACGTTTTCTATTTAATTTGTTTTATTTCAGTTATCTGCTTCAATGTTTATTAAGTTTGCACGCGCCTTTAAACAGGTTTTATTCCAGAAACTATAACACGTTATATATGTGTAAAAATAATTAACTAAATAATCAGATTTGTGCTGGCCGATTTCCTCCTAGAGTGAAGAGCTGTCAACCATCATATACAACCTGCGCAGTGAGAATCCTGTGCAGCGATTTACGGCCTTTGACCTTCTCAATGACCCCTACTTCATGACCCCGCCAGAGACGTTACCTCGCCCCATCGCCAACCCCGAGGAGGATGTCATCCAGTTGAGGTGAATGTTCCAGAAATTTACCAGCAAAGGACTCCCCTAGTGATGTTGATTTATGCTGTTTTGGAACGTAACTAAATTGTATTTTGTTAGGAAACATTAATTTAGATTGTGAATCTTCTGTGATATATTAGATCCATGTAGTTTGGTGTGGATAAATGAGTAACTATTTGAGTATATTTGTGTTTATTAGAAATGTTGTTGTTGTTCCGACATGAAGTGCCTGGATTTCAGTTTAATTTTTTTACATTTGCTTTCATAATTACTCGTAATAAATACACTTTTATTGATTCAAAGCACTTTTCTAACTGGCGATTTTTCAGCAATGACATGTATTTGTTTATCTGTTTACAAATAATAAAAAAATGGATTCCAACAATATTTAGATTCCTAGCACCTTCACCCATCCGTTGAGGACCCCCACATTCTTATACAATTACGAGATCACTTAATCCCTTGGTTTTGTCGCGCCACTGAGATTGATCTTTGAGGATATCGGCCCATAAAAAGTCATAATTATTATTAAAATGACATCATAAGATGGTGCTTGATTGAAGTCTGCCGTGGACGTATCAAGTGCTTGGAGCAGTCCCAAGGTGTGGACAAGCACTTGACCTTTAATGTTTTTTTTTTTAACAAAAACAATGAAAAGGTGTAAAATTTCCAACTAAGCTGCCCCTCATTTTAGATGTGATCGTGACAATAAAGTAAAGTGAAAGTGAAATATTGAATACGTGGTTTAGATATCCCTCTGTGCTGCCATCTGGTGTAAAGTGATGATGTTTTGGTTAACAAGTGGTGTTTCTGTCCTGCCAGGCCTCGTACTGTCAGTCCGACCGACAGGGACCGTACCGTTCCGGGGGGCATTCTCAAAAACGGTACAGCCGCAGCTTGCACAGAGGGCATTGACCAGTCGGAACAGATAGGCTTGCAGGACGAAGCCGAAACTACACCACTAGATGGCGCCACTTGTGATGACACGCCTGTGGAACCAGTGACGGAAAACTTGACCGATGACATCCAGAACAGCGACTCGGTGAGCGATCAGCCGAGAACAGATGGCCTGCAATTGGACATTCCCGCGATCAGCGTCCAGCCCCCCACGCCGACTCCCCTCAGTCCAGTCCACCAACCTGTCGTCAACACCGACGCTGTCTCTCCCGACAGTCTGCCGGACCTTGACGAGATTCTCGGTGTCCCTGTCAATGGTGATGCGAGTAGTGACATGGACGACACGTCCGGTGACGGAGTGCAGGTGATGTTGAGTTGCCACACGACGTCAACAGATGACACAGTGGAGAGTGGTGACACTGCAGAGGCTTGTCAAGTGGCGCAGAAACTCATACAGGTCGGTCAAGTCGGACTTTTTATTTTGAATATGTGGTAATTTTGCAAGTTGAAATAGAAATAGTTCACCGTCATGGCCTTGTTTACTGGTTTGTTACTGTTTACCTCCTGGATTGTTTGCATAACAATGGACAGTAATTATTAGTATTTCACTTTCAAACTTCCCCATTTGTTAAGGGTCTGGTTTCGGGTTTTTTTAACTAATGTTAGGCGGACATAAAATTATTGTTCACAATGTTGTATTTTGTACAATTGTTCCAAGATCTCCCAGCATTCTATGTAACTTGAATCTGTGTCTATGTGGTATCACATCTACGCAAAATTTTCACATGACGTCTGTAGAATAACAGCATCTGATTGCAAGGCATTACCTATATGACATCATTTTGCACAAACTGTTTTTCGCTGCCACTTTTCAAGCTGTCTTCCATACATATTCACATCAGAAGATGATTAGTAAAGTATCTGCTGTTTTGCTGAATTTATTGTGTTCTGTTGCAGACATATGAAGAGTTGCCTATAGATCCGTGAGACAAGACTTGTAGACAAACTGCTAGTTCTCTTGAACACCAGACAGTTGTTTGGAATATTTACTGTGTGTGTCGTGCATTGGCAGTATTCCAGAGCCAACAGGCTCATTATGGTGTCATTATGTCTCATAAGGTACCTCTCATAACATGATTCTTATCAAGTGCCATGATGACTAACAGCATTGTTATTCGTCAAGATTTTTGTATCATGTAAATGTTATGATGCTACGGTCAATGCCTTTAGAAACAGAATGTGTATACATACATTGTATTTGATATTTCCATAGTATGTGTTGCTATTCCTTTGTTAAATCAGCGTGGCTTGTGAAGATAGTCATTTGTTACAGAATACAAGAAGTGTTCAGTGTATAATTTTGTTAGGCAGTGGATTTTATTCTGAGTGGGCTTATTCTTTTAAGCATTGGTCCAGTTGAATTATTAGAAAGTCACACAAATGTCAATTTGCATACTTGTTTACAAACATCAGTATCTGGCGTCACAAATCTCTGTACATTCCTGAGCTTTTGTGTTAGTTTTATTGAAACAGAGACCGTTCATGCATATAAGTTAGCCATGTTTCGTTGCTGCCAAGTAGTAGCATAGTTTTGTCAGCTTTGCTGGTAGATGTGATTGTCATCAAACCACTGAAATACCGGTGACACGCACAAGGATTTGTGTACTATATTGTAAAATTATTGTTGCCATTTATAGTCGACTCGTTTACTCGCACACTTTGGTTCTCAACGTTTTTTGGTGGGATAAACAAAACGTGTGGATCAGTGAGACACATTATTATACATTGTATTAAGATGTTTCTGACTGTGAAACAACAGATTATTGAAAACTGGATAAATGAGACTTGACTGCACATCTATATGTTAAGGGAATGAAAACTAATTGATATTATGCGGTAATTGATATATTATGTAACTTACTAAGTAGGTTATGAAATTATGTGATTTAAGTCACTTTTTTTACGTCAGAAAGCCATGATGAATGTGCATCAGAACCATCATGTGTTCGGTTGATCATGAATTAAAATGTTGAATACATGGATTGCATTGGTTATTACAATCCGACTACAATCTGCTTGTTAACATTTTTTATCTCCTAAATGGTATTCACCTTTCTGGGATTCAGCTATGACCATCCTCACAAATCAGGGCTGTTTGCCATGAAATTAACCCTGGCATATCTTCTACGAGAAGTGTTTGATTTAGCAGAGTCAAACTAGTTTATTGACTAATCATGCCTGCTTCATCCGTGAAAACAGCTCAAATACCCACCCCAAACTGAAGATGGATAAACCATCTCAAGGAATTACGGTATAATGACTTGTCCACCCAATCGCTGGAGCTGCATGAAATGTTGCATGCCCTTAATTATTTACTTCTACATACCAAACATTGTGTGGCAAAAATCACCCACATCGCATGGCCAGAGGCCGACCACAGTTCTCATTGCTATGTGTGAATACCCGGTTAACTGGCTTATCGCCGCGGCCTCGATCTGCGGATCGCGTGCCTGATATGACTACCACCACTTGTGGACATTGGTCAATCGGCAACTGATAAGTTTGTGAATTTTGCATGCGGAAATTGGTGCCATTTTTTACCAAGAAAGTTGAATAAAACCATCAATGATCACATTGAATGTATGCAAAATTATTTGTGAAACCTATAATATATTTTTTTAAGTCTATTTACAATGTGTGTGCTGAATTTGAAGGAAATTTATCGATGCTCTCATCATGTTTTTTTGCGCACAAAAGTACACGTAGGCTCTGGAAAGGTAAATGGATTGTTTGGTGAAAATAACTTGACTTTATACTGTTATTTTTTACTTTGCTACAAAATACTGGGGATTATCGATAGTGTTAAAGTCCTGATAATTGATATTTACTAAAGTAAGTGATAATTATAGTTTGGATACACTGATGATTGATGGTTTTGATGCATGCATTCTACTCGAAATTGGAGGCTGGTTTGATGAGTGGAGGTCACGTTACCACATTCCAGCAATCTGATTCGGCAATACCGTTGTTTACAAAATAGTGACACCACATGCTAGTGTTGATTTTGCCATACTCTTCAGTTTGTCCATTGTATTAGGCATTTTTGTCAAAATATTTCAGAATCAGGACAGAAACACTGTCCGTTTTTTTCTCCAGTTTTAGTTTTAAATATTTCTTTTCCCCAGACCATAGGTTGAGGATCCATATTGGTTGCCTTACATGAACATTAAATATGTACAGTAATACAGTAAGTACTATAATATGATGATATCTAATTTACATTATGTATGGCAATATAAGATAATGATGACAATATGATAATAAATAAAATACACATTAAATGTATTAAAAACATTTTTTTTAATAAACAGTTGATTAGGTTATAATTAGTTATAGATTATTTATGGTATAAAATATTTTGGTTGTCTCCAGAAATTCACGAAGAAGAAACATAAAAAACTATATTGTGTCATCACCCAAGCCTGGAGTTGCCCATCAATATCTGATTGATAACTTTAGTCTGGTACCGGAGGGACATCTTAAGAAAGGACACATTATTTTCCTCTACTGCAAATACAATATAATCATAGATGATTACATTTAAAATGGCTTATTCTTATTTCTAATTTCCTAGGCCTTCCAACGGTATAAACATTTTGAAAATCGAACAAGAATTAAGAAAGTTATGGCATGAAACCACCAGAAAACTAAGAAACGGGTCCCAAGTCTCAGATCTGCTAACTGTTTCCCATTAACTGATTAAGACAAAGGCCAAAAAACGAGCCTAAGGTATAGAAAACCATAACTTGTTTAATACTTGTCACCTAAAGGTGATCTTGGTACCATTTGAAAGGTATCTTCAAGCCCTTTTCAATGATACCAATTAAGTTGGGAAGGGTTAACTTTTATTTTTTGTCATATAGCTACATTGACATGAGTGATTTAATTTTAAATAATCCATTACAGACACTGCTAGTGTTTACAGCATTAATCTTTAAATTTACCTTAGCAATACAATCCAGCTGGTTCACGTTTTAGACGGTTCGTGAAACGCAAATGAAACTAGCAGCAGAAGGCCAACGGCGACAATGCACTTTTTACAATAATTATTTCCTCTTGTGCACCATAGCGAGGGAATTTCCTCCGCAATGCATTGTGGATATTTTGTACTCGTCAAAATGTTGTTGTGCGTGAGTTTTTTGCGTGTCTCTGGCTATATTGCAAACTGGCTATAATATAACAAGACGAACAAGTGATTAAAACTTCACGGCACATAATCGAAGTGTGTGAATCCGTCATCAAAGACAAAGAGCGTCGCAACTTATTGCATTACTGGTTATGCTATTTGACAGCAAGATTCTCGTTGAAATCAATTTGTGTCAACTTGTGAAGACTGTCATGCGACTGCCGCCAGTTCTGACAGTCACAGTGTCAGTGAATGATGGGTTTATGTGATTGACACCTATCGATATAATTATAGATGTGTATTTACAGCAGTGATAGGTTGATTAATAAAATTATATGCCAAGTCGGGTCACGGCGAAGAGGAAGAGCGCCAAAACCAAGGCCAAGTCAACAAGGCTTTTCGCCTTTTGTCAAGTCAAGCCTCAAGGGCAAGGATAGTCTGGCTAGAAGAAAACAATGTCGATCTCAGAACATCCCGAATTATTTATTCACACCCGTGTTAGTTGATAAACAGAACTTTTGTCAAATAAAGTCACACGCGTATCTGATTTGATTTTGACAGATTTAGCCGCGTTTCACTGCGCCTGTATACGTGTGTTATGAATAGCTGGAATGTCCCCTGGCCCTGATCCTCAGCAAGGCTCAGGCTGATGCGATACCGAGCTAATGTTGTAAAGTACCTATGCCATGGCTATGCGTATGATGCGCGTATGCATTTTCTTGCCAGCGCATTCAGAACACGCGTGACTGAACAATATCACCGCCGCCACAAATCATTCTGACACAGATAAACTTACATGATTGCGAGATCTCGAGACATGGGTTAAAAATAGCGTGCTGCTATTTCTATTCCGGCGTCCTTTCTTTTCAGCCGTCGTTACGCAGCAACGCAACAGATCGATGACGTAATGGATCAAAAACGAGGAGGCCTTTACCACTTTCTTTATATTCTACACCTTGTGACAATATCAAATTAAATTTTGAATTAATTAAATCATCTACATAATGGTATAACAGCTGGTTGTGATTGCACAGGTTGGACACTAGTTAGTGTACATTTGTGTTGGTTCCTTAACGGCGCGTTACCAAGAGACACCACAGACTAGCCAGAATGGCAGTTCAGGTTTTATTTATAATTTCTCTCGCGTTCTCGCTGAGGTCCGGAGTGGTAGAGTTGGTTACATTGGATTCCGACGAGTCACAAAACATAACATCAACAATTCCCAGTGAAAAAGCCATTCAGTGAGCGATAAGCCAAATATGGAACAATGAAATGAAGTCTGAATCAAATGAACGAATTACAATTACACTTGAACCACCTAGCGTAAGCTATCTGGTGGCGTTCCGGCCGTAAGCAAACCCGGTGCCTTAATCCGGGGTGTGGGGGCGGTGAGGCCGGCAATCTGGTATAGCGGTTCCGAATGTGTGGGGCGAGTGCTTGCGCACTCGATTGTGCATTCCGGTGAACACAATGGGCGCCACTTGAAATGTGTACTTGCGTCTCCCTCACTATTCCACCGCGTGCGCTGCTGTGATAACCTTAGGATACCTTTGTAACCTCTCTAGTACGATCTTAGACCTCACCTTTTTGAAGACGAAAACAAGCAACCGTGTCTAACTGCCCACTCTACGTATGGGCCTAGTAATTACGTGTAATAGCATTTAAGTTAGCTCTGCTTTTTGTACGGATGTTGCGGCCAACTCCAAATTCAAACGTATGTTGCACATAGTGATACGTATACAGTTATGATGTTTGAAGTGTGACATATGTTGTGGTAAATGAGTGCAATAGATAAGGCTGACCAGCAGGTTGTGTGCTAGAATGCATTGACACAATTGGAAGCCTAAGTGATTTTTGTATTTACTTGACAAACGTATGTGTAGAAAAGCATGTTTTTGTCAATATAGATATGCACTGTGCACGGGTTTAATCAGAGCTGCAGGAATATGATTTTACCTTACCAACAATATGAATGCAGTGGTTGTGATAAAATTTGAGTATTTTCAATGCTACAGGTTTCTTATAATCTGAATTTTTTTATTTGAAATTGATAACAAATGGGAAAGTTAACGCTGCTGTGTGCGCTATGAGCCTGCTTTTACAAACGAAGGTGAATAGACGGGATGGTGACCATTATCTTTAATTGGGGTTAATTCACAATTTTACTTAGAACACACATTATTAAATTAACATGTAGTAAACACCATAAAGACAAGTTTTATTTTCGAAGAAAAAACAAATTTGCATTGCTGCAGATATTACAAAATGCCTCTTAGGAATCCTGTCAAAGCACTAGGCTGTCTGTCTGTGTGTGTGCGTGTGCGTGTGTGCGTGTGTGCGTGTGTGCGTGTGTGCGTGTGTGCGTGTGTGCGTGTGTGTGTTACGTGGAGATTACCCATTAATTAGTCGTAGCTAACAGTCAATGCAGTAATTTCCTATCTTCAATTATACAACATGTGTTTCGCACCCTAGCTTGGCCTACTATAATCACGCATATAGGTATGCATGACCTAAAAGTGATTACCTGTAATTCAAATGTGTATTTGTTTTAGAGTGTATACCTGTGAACTTGCGTGAGTCCACGTTCAATTTCCATTTAAGTATGACGGCTAACGGAAACAGCAAGTCACCCGACACTCTCGCGTGACATTCTCGCCGGGACTAACTGTTTCGACGTGAAAAAAACATTCTTCTCAACCTCTCCAATATCAGTTGTTTAATACATTCTTTTCGTTCTTGTAGCGAGATCGGAAGCATCAAGTTACGAAAGCAACGACTTACTACAGTTCCTGTATGCCTGCTGCTCACCACACGCTGAATGTACAACCAACATCTATTACCA
>JAODUO010000085.1:0-27500 GCA_025642075.2 Ridgeia piscesae | reverse complement strand
TGCCCGGGTGCCCGGTGCCCGTGCGAATGAATGCCTGGTTCATGTTTGAGTACGAGGACACATGTGCCCGCATGTCGCTTGTACACAAGTCATAATCCACGTATACGTACGTACCTGTGTACGTGTCTTCAGTTGTTCGCTTTCCACTTGAGAACAGCGGTACGTGCGTTACGGGGGCGATACACAATCTCGCACCGACACCAAACTCGATATGCGACAACTGACTTGTCCTGACAGTTGAAGGCCGCCATCACCTATGTTGTTCGCCAGTGATGTTGTCGACAATCTGAGTTATTAACAGCTGCCTCGTCCTTTGTTGAAGTCACGGTCACATGGGATTGGCAAGTACACAGACAGGCCGAAATTATGGACTCAAATGTATTCATCAATCAAAATATCGACTCGGCAAGGCTACAAACTAACAGGATGGTCGCTTACAATGATGACAAGTTAGAGTCAGTATTTCGATTGCTTGAACAATACCATTGTTGTGATAGTTTGTTTTAATTGCGTTTATCGGATGAATAAGGTTTTACAGATATTACCTTTGCCGAATTGAATAGCCCCATATGCGATTGGGAAACTGTCACAGTGACCGATTTACCCTTTTGTAATGGACTCGTCCGCGCTCCTTTTCCGTAAAATTGCCTATTTTGTCGGAAATCGCCAGCACAACTTTCGATCTGTGCTTCGCAGCAACGTCAGAGTTATTAAACATCAACAATGATTGTTTGTTACGCGTTTCTCTTCATCGTCTCATTTGCCACTGCTGCGAGCGGTAAGTATCTTACCCATTACAACGACTCGAACACATTCTCATCGTCGTCTAAATTAACCTACGTGGTAACATTTATTATTTTCCTGAATCGCAGCATTGAAAGTGTGTTTGTTGTTGTTCTTCTCCTGATGTCTTGTCGTCATGGTGACGTTGGTCTTGGGTCCGTTCCTCGATTTCAGTCTTATTTTTCTCCCTTAATTCCTCACTTGTCTTGCACTGCTTTTTCTGTCAATAGTGTCTCTAATTCCTTCTGTCTTTTGCCTTTTGCTCTTGCTCTCCATTCCTCTCCCACTCTTTCCATGTTTCCCTTCACGCACATTCTCCTTTCCTTGTCCATTGTCTGCATACCTGCTTTCTCTTCCAGTCGGTCACCTTTTATTCACCTTCAGTCATTTCAATCGACACCTCACTGGCCTTCCCTTATCTCCAGCCTCAATTCATACAGCTTACTCTTTTCGCCCGCAGTTGGTTTTATCCATTTGATTTCATAAACATTCAATCTCTATTGTTGTTTCTCTATCAGTGTCATAACCTCTACGTCAACCGTGTATGCCGTGATCACACATGAGGAAACAACATTCCTTTTGAGTTTCCGCGATATGCGCCTGTCTCCCACCATACCTTCAATTGCTCTCCAAGCATTTGTCCCGTCCGTAGTCTGAGTTGTCATTCCCGCATTTCGCTTCACCCAGGTATATCAAACTCTCTCTTCTTCCGCTCCAGGTGTATGTCTAACTCCTTCCAGCTCCCCATTGCCTCCGCTTTTCCAAACTTACTCTCAAATCTTGAGAGTAAAAACATTCCAATGCAGGTTTCATGTTAAAGTTAGAGCTGTATACCGTGTTCGCGCTACGCACCTATATTCCACATGATATACGGTACGCTATACGATTTATTCTACAGGCGTTACACCTACTATTTGCAGGAAACGTATGGTAATAATAGTTGCGACACACGGTGACTTGCTCACTTGGTCATTGCGCGACTTGTACCATTCGCTCTTCAGGAGTTCCGCATACTATTTGCAGGAAACGTTTGCTCTTCTGGACGTGCGCATTCCGAATGGAAGAGACGGCCAAGATATATCAAATGTCGTTTTTTCGTTCTATTTTTAAGTATAATGGTTATGGAAGATTCAAAACCAGCTTCAAAACCGTATAACAAAACACCGGGTTAGCGGTATACTGATATATGTCACGCAGCTCTAACTAAAATTGTCTCGTAATTACTGTTGTCCTTCTGAGCAAGATTGGTTGGAAAAACTGGTTGTCGTGGTGGTATTATTAACGCGTGTACTTGACCTGTAAGGTCAAACGCTTTATGACAATTCCGTACACGTGAAACGCATTTCTATTAGTCACTGGCACAGAGATCCGTGTACTGTTCCGAAGGCATAGACTCTGACAGTTGATTTGAGTATGGGATGCCCCTTGTTTCAAGAATCTGCTAGGTGGAATTCCGAGATTCACAGCGAAAAAGAGTTGTATATAACTTTTAAAAGGAAAGTAGTAGATAGATGATTTTGGTGTCTATTATGGGGTTTTCAGGTATGTACGACACAGTGGTGGCGTCCAAAAATATTGTTGGCCTTGTCTAATTATGGAAATCAAAGATGGCCACCATCCAAAGTCCGTCAAACATGAAAACGTGTAACATTTTTGACAGAAATTTAGTAGAAGGATAATATATATATATATATATATATATATATATATATATATATATATATACTCTTCTTAAGACTAAATAAATATGATGAAGGTTTGCTGATCGTCATGTTGAATCTAGGCTACTATGTCAGAAACGGTGTTCGCAATTAAAAACATTTTCTCTTGCGAAAATTAAACGACAAATTGCTCAGACATAAACGACTGTTGATGTTTAGCAGGTCGCAATATTCCCACGCTCACGCGAAGAACTTACGCGAACTGCAACTTAATAGTTCTAATTGTCTGTGTATAATAGCACCCATGCTGATTCCGAACAAGGGAACAGACAAACATAGTTTATTCAACTGAGCGGTGTTGTTCATTTGTAACCCGCTCTGGTTGAAACTGTTTACGCTCAAGATAAAATAATTATGCTGAATGCCTATTAATATTTATAATTGCGTTTTCGCAATGCCCACCAGTTCTAGCGACGAAAGAAGCAGACGAACACTTGAAAGGAACGTTATCTGCGATGTAAATCTTCTAGAAGGAACGTGTTAACTTGCATGCTCGCACGTGTTAACTTGCATGCAGACATGCACACACATATGACATATACACACTATACACATATGTACATATGTCACACGCACACACATACGTAGGCACACACGCGCACGCCACGCAAACACTAACACACAATGTTATTATTGGTCTGACCTTGTTTGCTCAGTGAGTGGGTGGATGGGTTTGGATCGGTCGGTCGGTCTGCACATGTCGGTCTGTCGGTTGTCGGTCCACTCTTTCCATGTTTCCCTGCATGCATGCCGTAGTCACACGTGAGGAAACAACATTTCTTTTGAGTCTCCGCGATATGCGCCTGTCTTCCACCACACTATTATGATTTTTCTCCAAGCATTTATCCCGGCTGTAGTCTGAGTGGTCATTCCCGCATTTCGCTTCACCCAGGTATATCAAACTGTCTCCTTCCAGCTCGCCATTCCTCCGCTTTTTCCAAATTTACCTTGAAAGTAAAAACATTCCAATGCAGGTTTTATGTTAAAATGAGAGCCGTTACCGTTTTCACGGTACATACCCATATTTCATATGATAACGGTACACTACACGTTTTTCTCAACAGGCGTTCCGCATACTATTTGCAGGAAACGTTTGCTCTTCTGGACGTGCGCTCTCCGTACGGAAGAGACGGCCAAGATATATCGAATATCGTCTTTTCGTTCTATTTTTGTGTATAATGATTATGGAAGATTCAAAGATATTTCAGCATTGTCCATTGGTGATGTAACATACCGTATAGAATACGTTTTTTCGAAACGAGCTTCAAAACCGTATAACAAAATATCGGGTCAATGGTATACTGATATATTTCACACAATCAATCTTGCTCAGAAGCACAACAATATTTATGAGACAATTATTGTTGTGCTTCTGAGCAAGATTGATTGGGAAAACTGACTGTGGTGATGGTGTTATTATGACGATTGATATTTCCATTATTAGATGCACATGAGAGTGTGAACGCGTATACATGACCTGTAAGGTCGACCGCTTTATGACAATTCCGTACACGCGATATGATTGATAACATTCCCACTAGTCTGGCACTAGATCGAGCATATTTGTGTGACGTAAACTAATTTACACTTTCTTCACTTCACTTCACTAACTATTTTCTTACATGGCTACCAGATTGATTTTTTACTAAATGTCATTGTTTGCTATATTGAGCAGCTGTGTTAAGTTTTTCCCGTGTTCCGTATTAATCAATATTATGTATGTATAATATATACTTATATGTCATTGTGTGTATATAAACTATTTATTGTTACGAAATATATAGTATACGCGTGTATGTGTGTGTGTGTGTGTGTGTGTGTGTGTGTGTGTGTGTGTGTGTGTGTGTGTGTGTGTGTGTGTGTGTGTGTGTGTGTGTGTGTGTGTGTGTGTGTTGTGTGTGTGTGTGTGTGTGTGTGTGTGTGTGTGTGTGTGTGTGTGTGTGTGTGTGTGTGTGTGTGTGTGTGTGTGTGTGTGTGTGTGTGTGTGTGTGTGTGTGTGTGTGTGTGTGTGTGTGTGTGTGTGTGTGTACATACATAAACGACAAAACACTGTTGATGTTTAGCAGGTCACAATATTCCCACGCTCAAGAGAAGAACTTACGCCAACCGCAGCTTAATAGTTCTAACTGTATGTTTAAAATAACACCAGTGCTGACACCGGACCAAGGAACAAATGAACATAGTTTATTCAATCGATGTGGTGCGAGGAGGGAAATGTTAACGTTCAATATAAAATTATTATGCTGACTGCCTATTAATAATTGTAATTGAGTATTTGTAATGCCCACTTTTGTTCAATTCGAGAGAAGGAACAGACAAATAAACCATACTGAAAGGAACGCTGTTTGTTACGAAGTGAACCGTCTAGTCATGCACGCTCGCACGCCACACACGGACACACGCACACACGATACGCACACACATCTAATGGAGAAAAAGAGGAATAGCGTGGGTGGTTGAGTGAGTGGCTGGTTGGTTTGGTGGTTTGGTGTTTGGTGTGTTGGATGGTTGGGTAGTTTGGTGGTTGGGTGTTTGGGTGGCTGGGTGAGTGTGCGAGTGTTTCAGTGCACACGTGTCGCACACGCGCACACACATACCTAATAGAGAGAAAGAGCCTGGGTGGGTAGGTAGGTAGGTATGTGCGTGTGTGAGTGAGTGAGTGTATATGCGTGAGTGAGTGAATCAATCAATCAGCCGAGGTCGATGAGTAGATGAGGTAATAATCATATCATCGCAATTAGAACATCGCCTCGTGTAAATCCAACCTTATGACATACCGAAATTCCGAAGACGTCTTTGAAATAAAGTGACAACGTGGTTGCAGGGGTGACGTATAAACGTGTGTGTTACTACACGAACTGGTCGCAGTACAGGAATGGGATCGGGAAGTTCTTCCCTGAGGATGTAGATCCCGCCCTCTGCTCCCATGTCGTCTTCTCCTTCGCCAAGATGACGAACAACCATCTAGACAAGTTAGAGTGGAACGACGAAGACATGTAAGTAGACTTTGGCGAAAGTCTTGCTAAAGGAATGTTTTTGCAAGAGCTGCAGCTTAGCCAGTTCTAGTTGTTTCCAGCACTTGACAGGGTTCTGTTAACTGACTACTCTGTATATATTGTGGTTACAACGTTATCATTTTATGAGGTCTCATTGACATAGTCAGTCATTTTCAGAACATTTACGCCAAGCCGACCTTTCTATGCTGGCACCGAGGGTGGTCACTGCCAGGGTGCTTGTCGTCCTCATTGGTTCGTTTACGTCCCAAATTGTGATTCTCCGATTCATGAGGGTTACACAGTCCGCAATGTTGAGAGTCAGGATTTAACAAGCTAAATTAATAGCACTTAGTCTTAGTAATTGACGCCGCGTTATAACCGTGCTAACGCGGACACCCGCCCCCAAATACACCCTTATCACTATTGTGTAGAAGGGCTATTATCAACGATTTGGGGACGCAAGATGGCAGACAATGGCTTTACGTAATCACTTGCACTTCCTATCCATGTGTGCCGAGCAGCGCTATCATTTTCCTGTCAGTTCATTTTATTTTCATGTTTCATTTTTTATTTTACCTATTTATTATCTTGTACATATTTTACACTAATTTTATTCAATTGTTTTACCTATTTATTGTTAATATAGCCTTCATCTTTAGTGTCACTAATTTATTTAGTTATCATTTATTACTACTATTTTTATACATATTTTTATGTATTGTCATTTACTTTAATTTAATATTATTAATTTTACGTAACTTATTAATATTGTGCATATATACACGTATACACATATATGTACTTATAACGCCCTCGAATGGATTTTTATCTAGATTTATGGCGCTATATAAGTGATCGTGGGAAGGGTAGAGACCTTTGCATCTCTATGACGGCGTTGCTTATCACAGGTACACTCGCTTGAACCAGTTGAAGCAATCGAACCCCTCCCTCAAGACATCCCTCGCCGTGGGAGGGTGGAACTTCGACCTTTCCCAGATGACGGCCATGTTGGAAACAGCGGCGAAACGAGCCGACTTCATAAGCACGAGGTTGGTGATACTGATGCATAAAGAATTTACCAAAACGTCATAGAATATTTATCGTTTCAATGTTCAGATTCCTCCCCATAAAAGAGTGGTACATTTACAACGGGTATACCCTAGCACTAATCATTAAACAAGAGGACTCGACCAACAGAATCCTTCCATTGCTACTGATTATATTATTTCCGTGAATAAATTTTCGTCACAATTTAATCACCCTCAGAAAGAAACTGTGCCGTATGGTGTAGTTTCATATGAAGCTATCCGCTAAATGTGGTGGTAATAAATGACCACAGTTAATACTTATCTTTCAAGGTAGTTAAATGTCGTTGGCTGCCATGCAGCAATCAATTCGTGGTAAAGTTGACTTTTAAATTGAACTCATTCAAAGTAGATGTTGCCAAATATACACTAATGAACTCGACAACTATTGTAAAAGGAATTAAAGCTTATACAGTGTGCGTTTGTAGGCGCGATATTTGTTTGTGTGTATGTAGCAGTTTTACGCGTACGAACTATACATGTTTTCTTTTGCATACAGGCTTATCTGCCACAGCAGAAAGTTCCGTTGTAAGTTCTATACATTCGATAACGATAACGATAACGATAACGATAACTTGGGCGCCCTCTCATAAACATAGTATATTATATGAGTGATTCGACGACGTGTATGAGGTGTGTTCGCCGTCGTGGGGAGATGGTGTTGATGGATTGTCAAAGTCGACTCGAGGATGGTTAGTGCTACCGTTGGATTTCTCGCAGTCGACTTGACGTTACATATTTCCACTATAACACGCGTTAAACCAGGCACGCCTAGTCCCATCCAAGCGCTAGTAGTACCCCAAAGCGCGGCTGCTCGACATCAACGAGGGTTTATGTTGGAATATCAGTTCAACTGTAACATTATTAAAACATGTACACATTTTGTATCGCAATCCAGTTACCAACTAACAGTGACCACTGACGGTTTTCGCCAGCATTACGTACCTGCGACAAAGAAACTTTGACGGCCTCGATCTGGATTTCGAGTACCCCGGGTCACGTGGTAGTCCCGCAGCAGACAAGCATCGGTTCACCCTTCTATGTCAGGTACGCCTTCAGTTCTTATCGTGGATTATATATATATATATATAATTATATATAATATATATATATATATATATAATATATATATATATAATATAATATATATATATATATATATATATATATATATGATATTAATTTACAATAATATATGTTGTTAAATTATATGTATATATATATATTATATATATGTATGTATATATATATATATATATATATACCGCCATCACACTACCACGGTCAAACATACACACACATATACATACGCGCGCACACACTCACACACGCCACGCGATAATATATATATCAACACACACACACACACACACACACACACACACACACACACACACACACACACACACACACACACACACACACACACACACACACACACACACACACACACACACACACACACACACACACACACACACACACACACACACACACACACACACACACACACACACACACACACACACACACACACACACACACACACACACACACACCATATACGAAAAACAAACACAAATACATACACTCATAAACACATACATGCGCGCCTACACACACACGCATGCATGCATGCACGCACACCCACACACACACCATACACACAAAAACACACGCGCGCACGCACACCAATGCAAACACACACAAGCACAAACACACACCACACACGCACGCACACTTCTATTTGGTCTCAATTAAAGGAACTGAGACAAGCGTTCGACGCGGAGTCGCAGTCTACGGGAAATCCCGCTCTTCTGCTTTCTGTCGCGGTGCCTGCTGGGAAACCTAGAGTGGACAATGGATACGAAGTCGGTCAGATAGCTCAGTGAGTGCATTCATTACATGTAATGTCCTATCGAAGGGTGATGTTGTTGATAATGATAACACAGTTCGTAATTATATGTGTGCAAATAACGTAACTAATATTTTAGATTGTGAGCTCTGATCAACGGCATTTCAACATGAAACCGCGTTCAGACATAAACAGGCAATCTTAAATGAAGCATTTTCGTTCATATGTAATATACACTCATGTTATACAGTGCAATCCATGCATGTAATGTGCATTTAGAAATGTCGCTAATTTGTTCAATTTATATAGGAAGCACTATCACTAAAACGAACGGAAAAGCAGCCTTTAGTAAGACATTATTTGACCCAACTGTGTCGTGTTTTAGGGTTGTCGACTGGATCGGCTTGATGTCGTACGATCTGCACGGCAGCTGGGAGAGTACGACCGGACACAACTCGCCCCTGTACCACCGCAGTGCCGAGTCGACGGCCCAGAGACAACTCAACGTCGTACGTTGCCCGCACCTTAATGCTACTGCTACTGCTGCTATTACTGCCACTACTATTGCTGCAACAACAACAACTACTACCACAATTACTACTGCTACTGCCACTACTACCATTACCACCACTACTACTACTACCACTACTACTATTGTTGTTGCTGCTGCTACTACACATTCTACTACTACTACTACCACTACCACCATTACTACTACTGCTTCTACTACTACCACTATCACACGCACTACAAATACCACTACTCTACCACTACCATCCTTTACTACTGCTGCTTTGGGTATATTTGTTGTGTAAAGTGTCCTAGTTACCAGAGGTAACACTTAAACAGAGTATTCGCGCACTGCCTGCTGTTGGCGTTTGTGAGGCCTGTACTTAGGGTGTACCTGTAACAGTATGCAACTCAATTGCAAATCGATTTCGATTAATGTGTTTTCATACACTACAAATCTACAACACAATAATTTTTTGTATTTTATATTACTTGTATCTGTATGATATTATATTTTCGTACGCCTGATAATGGTATTATTTGCACGTGTCAGAATAAAAAATAATAGTCATCTTTCCTAGGAATGGGCAGCGAACTATTGGGTGCAGAAGGGGTGTCCGGCTTCAAAACTCGTCATAGGAATGCCAACGTACGGACGCGGGTTTACGCTTGCCAACCCAGCGAATCACGGCATGGGAGCGGCAGCGAATGGCGCTGGTGCAGCTGGGCCTATCACTGCGACAGCCGGTTTTATTGCTTACTACGAGGTAAGTGCATTGATGCTTGATCATCTAAGGCCAGGTTGTACCGCTTACGTTTTTCCGGGCGTTAAATGATATCCGGGGTGCGTTTCTGCGCAAGCGCATGCGCGAGTCAGTTGTTATTAGTTAAATATGTTTACACTTCTCGCTGAATTCCATATTAAATACATCTTTGTCCGATACAGGTCCAGATAAATGTAAGCGCGACAACGTATCTGTTTCATTGGTTCCGGAGACCGAGCAGGCGGGCGTGTGTGTTTGCATGCGTGTGCGTGCGAGCGTGTGTTTGTGTGTGGTGTGTGTGTATGTTTGTATGGTGTGTGTGTCTGCGTGTGTTGGTGTGCATGCATGCGTATGCGAGTGTGTGTATGTGTGTGTATGTGTTTGTTCGTATATTTTGTGAGTGTGTGTGTGTGTGTGTGTGTGTGTGTGTGTGTGTGTGTGTGTGTGTGTGTGTGTGTGTGTGTGTGTGTGTGTGTGTGTGTGTGTGTGTGTGTGTGTGTTGGCGTGCGCCTGTCTGTGTTTGTGCATAAGCATGCTTACGTCCATACAAGAATGAATGCATGCATCCAGGCAGATACGACCAACCGGTCGATGCATTGTCGTTGGTCACCAGTACTTAGCCATTGTTCCGTCTGTGGTAGGTGTGCAGTGAGTTCCTTCTGGCCGGGGGCACGCGGGTGTTTCACGCGGAGCACCAGGTGCCGTACGCCTTCAAGAACGACCAGTGGGTTGGTTACGACGACGTGCAGAGTCTCACAGGCAAGGTACGTAGTCAATGAAGAGACTCACCCGTAGGCACAGAATCGCCGATCAACGACCAGAAGACAGTTTCTCTAAGATAAAAAGCTCTTAATGAATATATCAGAAGAACACTCGGTAGAACCTCTTTATAAAGTCCACCTTTTGGTCTGATTAAAAGTGACCTGAACGACGGGGTGACCGTAATAGCGAGATTAAATTCCTATACTGTGCTATTCGGGGGGAAATGTGATTCAGTGAGGGTATACGTATTTGAGAGGTGGCTGTATCGCTCAGTGATCGTAAACCGATGTTCGAATGAAATTGACTACAACCACAACAACTGTGATTTCTAACAAATTATGGGTATCACCAGCGCCGGATGGAAATCACGCGCCTCAACCAGTGACGTCGGACCGACCGGAGAAGGTCTGCACTGTCGTTTTTACCAGGGGACCAATTCACTAACGTTGTTGAATAGGGTCCTCTGTAATAAGGCAATGGATACAAGTTTGCGTTTTCAAAAGCTCATTATTGAATTTAATAACAGATTCTATTTAATGATGAATTTTCCTCTTTACAGTATTGAAACGGTGCCCTGAGCTCTCCAGTTTCTCCTGCAATTTGCGCTAAAGCTGACATCTCCTTCCCAAAACATTACAAGGCTAGTCCTATCTGCGGCCGCCCTCCCTCGATATTGTGGGCATACAGCTGTATCGTTCCCATGCCTGACAGTTGCATGCATGTGTAATGTGTCGTATCCGTGCCACAGGTGAACTGGCTCCAGACGCAGGGGTACGGAGGCTGGATGGTCTGGGCGCTCGACCTCGATGATTTCAAGCACAACGTCTGCGGTCAAGGCAACTACCCCCTGTTGCACGCCCTCAACGCTGCCCTGTCGACCACTACGTCTTCCTCCTCAACGACAACGACAACGACGACAACTACAACACCACCACCAACGACGACAACGACATCACCACCAACGACGACAACAATGACATCACCACCAACGACGACAATGACATCACCACCAACGACGACGACAACAACGACTACAACAACAACGACACCACCACCAACGACGACATCACCACCAACGACGACAACGACATCACCACCAACGACGACATCACCACCAACGACGACAACAACGACATCACCACCAACGACGACAACAACGACATCACCACCAACGACGACAACAACAACATCACCACCAACGACGACGACATCACCGAACGACTACAACAACAACGACGACGACTACAACGTAAGTACATATAACAATAAAGGTTATATTTGTAAGAAATTAACTTACTTTGGGGCACAGTTTTGCAAAACAACGACCTTATTTCGACCGTCATCTATAGGTCTTGGTCACGTTATGTTATGCTCCATAGTAAGTTAATTTCTTTACAAAAAAATCTTGGAGCCATGTACAGTATATTACATAACAATAAAGCTATACAATAGTATTTGCATTACTGAAATATAATAATATATCTGACTACTGACTACTCAACGATGAAGTAAGTGAGAACAAAGAAGTATAAATAAAATACGATAACCTGTATTGAGACAAATCGTGATTGGTTTAGTTTACGGTAAACAGGATATTATATTTATGAACGTTGTGATTAAATATCACATCGGTACAAACACATGATGCGTAGGCCATATGTTATATGTGTAACAAGCCGAGTTGCTAGGCGATGCTTGGGGGAAAAGGCAGTCACCCATGTTAAAGCATTTTAGAATTGCCTATAATGTAGCGAAACAGTACTGTTAACGAGTGGCATTCCGATTGTTGTAAGGTTCCGCTGTCGTCAATAACGCCAATAATGTTAAGGGTATGCAGTGTGTTACATACATCCAGTGATACCGATATAAAAGGCATAATTAGAATAACGTGAAATACCGCGCCTACAATACCACGTGGAGCCTTTTCAAATGTTCTTCCCACCAATTTCTCCAACCCCCGAGTGAATTGTTTTTTAATTCTTCATCTATGAATCATCCCCATAGACCCGCTAGATCGCATGCTCATTTCATCCCGATACATGTTGATTCACGCACAGAGAGAGAACAGGTGTTTTATAATTTCGAAGTTAATAGTCTATTGCCGGAATTTTTCTTGTATTTTGCAGGATTTCCCCCACAACGACGTCGCCAACAACAACGACTATCGGTAAGTAATCTGACTTTTTTATCGACTCAAAGTAAATTAGTCATATGCATTATACTAGTCGTCAGACATACATTACGTTCCGGTCTCTTGACAAAGATTGTTAGAACTAAAACCGTTATAAGTCATGCTCAATGGGGTTCCACAAATCCACGTTAGTCGCTAGAGGCGCTGATACGCAACTAGACCCAAGTTGCGCATCAGCGCCTCTAGCGACTAACGTGTTTATATGTTTTGCGGAACGCTTGTTTAAATCATCCTCAATTGGGTGTTGAACTCGTATGGCTCCGAAACATCACGGATTTTCATTACGTCAAACGGCGGAAAATCTAAAGTTTATAATATTCAACAGCGTAGCCATGGGATACTTTTGGAACAGACAAAATGAGGTATCGTTCAAATCATGTCAGTAAGAACAGCGTGATATCACAATCTCACAAGTCAGGACTGCTTGCAATGTAAACATATCTCTGGCAGATCCCATACACGAAGTGTGGGACTTACCTGAGTAAAATAAATAAATTCATTAATTGCGATTGCATCAGCCGTAAGAACAGCGCAAATACCCTCTGCACTTTGAAGACGGGTACATGGCTGATCTGGTGGGAATCCCTATGTAATTATCCATTCGTATCATAAACATCACAAGCAACGGTTGGCTGAAATCTGTTTATAGTGTAGTCACGTGAACGGGCAGCAACGACACATCTGGTGGGCGATTTCATTGGCTGGTCTTAAGTTCAGAATTTGGCAAGGCAGCAGCGACCCTTATTCAAATCCAGTAGTCGAAATTTAAATCTGCCGGCCTTAAATGGCTATAATATCTTTACAAACATGCGGTGTTGTTTATATACATATACGCTGTTTTATATTGTGCATGCAATTTAAAGTCATATTAATAGCACAACATCATGTCTCAATAACGTTTTATATACATCAGAAGTAATAGCTATGGTGGCATTTTAATTCGACGAGATGACATTTTGTTTTTATACCACGATGCCAGGAAAAAATCAAGACGCCAGTGTTTCCCTTGTGAAAGAAAGTAGTACAACAATTTACGAAATAGGAGAACACCTTTTCACAATTTCTCTTGTATCTGTTGTGTTTGGACAGAAATTGCCACCCCGTTCACTTGCACTTCCCGTCCTGATGGTTTCTACGCCAACCCGGCCGACTGCAGCAAGTTCTACCGGTGCGTGTGGGGCCACCCGTTCTCCTTCGACTGTCCCCCGGGCATCTACTGGGACCCGTCCATCTCGAACTGCAACTGGATCTGGAACATTCCTTTAGCTGTCCTCAGCCAGTGCACACTCTTGTAATCACCAGGTGGCGCTGGCGTTCGCAGACGTATCAGTGGGATGTTCACCTTATGGTTGGGCTGAATATAACTTCCTATATACTGCAATGTAGAGGCACTCATGCAGAGGTACCAACGGGATGTTCGTATTCTGGATAGGCTGAATATAACTAAATATAGACCGCAATATAGAAGTACCTATACAGACGTACCAACAGGCTGTTTATATCATGGTTTGTACCAATACTGAAGTACCAGAGGCAGTTTCATATATTATGGTTATTAGGTTGAATATAACTGCATATAGACCGCAATGTGGAGGTACCTATACAGACGCACCAAAGGGGTGTTTATATCATGGTTTGTATGATTTGTACCAATACTGAAATACCAGAGGGAGTTGCATATATTATGGTTAGGCTGAATATAATTGCATATAGGCAGAATTACACAAGTACCAATACATTGTACCAGCGAAATGTTCATATATTACCGTTAGGCAGATTGTAACTACGTGTAGACCACAATACTGAAGTATTCATGCAGAAGTACCAATGGGGTTTTCTTATTTTGGTTAGGCTGAATGTAACTGTTTGCAGACCAGTATATTGTAAAGACCATTACTACTGTGTTTGCGTGTTGCTATTGTGGCAGTTATTCATTAAAACTTTGTGACTAAGGTAGTGCAAGTTTTAATGATTATAAACTTCAGCTGTTTAGTTGTGTTGTTTCATCACAATTTTGTGACAATGGTGCCTTGCTTGGTGCCATTTTTCCGTTATATGTTAAAACTGTGTCGTTTTTCGTGAAAATGTTCATCAAGTTGGAAATATATTATTCAAGCAATATTTATGATTCCTGATGGTCACCGATGGTGGCTGAAACTTTAATATGAGAAGACATTACTAGTTGTGTAATCATAAATATTGTTTGAATAACGTGTCGTTTTTGTAGTCGGTTTTGTGAAGCATGTCTCTAGCGTTATGAATGTTTCTGTTATATGTAAAACATTTTCTTTTTCGTGAAACCCGTGTCTTGCGTTACGACGTGTTTCTGCTGGAAGTTAAATATCGTCGTTTTTGTAGTTGTTTGTTAGTTTCGTCAAGATACCCTCGCAACCCTGTCTTGTGTTGTGCTCTTTTCTGTTATAGGTTTAAAATGTGCCGTTTTATAGTCATCTTAGGTAATTGCTTTCGATATGTCTGTCCTTTGAGCATATGGACATTGGTGTTTCGGGTTGTGTGTTAGTTGAAGATTTCATTCTTACACATGTTGTATGTTTTGTCAATTGTTTCGTGGTATCTTTTGTCTTGTATGGCTGTTGACATTTTCCTCTTTAACCTTAAATTCGACGTATGACCTTAAACTCGATGCTTAACCTTAAACTCGACATTTGATGTTGGGCTCTATATTTGACGTTGAACTCTATATTTGGACTTGAACTCGATATTTGACTTTGGCCTCCATATTTGAACGTGAAGTTATTTGTCATTTAATGTCCCCGCTGCCTTCTCAAGAGAAACGACTGCTACAAACTATGGTGTAGCCAGGATTTTGCATTGGAGCGGGCCACCTGACAACCAAGCAAACTCTGATATATATATATATATATATATATATATATATATATATATATATATATATATATATATATATATATTAAAATATATATATATATATATGTGTGTGTGTATATATATATATACACACAAATATATATATAAATATATATATATATAATTCAAAACCAACTCGCTTAAAATTAATATAGCCTATATATAATAGATATCAAACTCTCTCAAACCTACTGACAAAGACCATGACAAATATCAATATGTAGTCACTTACTCTAATGAAACAATAATTAATCATCCTTACCTGAACATAGATTATGTGCCGTTGGCATTCAACTAGTAACTTCACAACATGTAAAGTTGCGTATTACAATTTATAATTTCACGATAGGATGTGGCATTTTCCCAGTGCAAAATCCACTAGATTTATTGCTTTGGTTACAATGATGATTACAGCCGGGGCAAATGCTTGAAGAAAAGTCGATGGGGTGATGGGAGATAGACGCATATCACATAAACGTAAAAGAAATGTGCTCAGCTCGTGTGTTAAGCAGGCATATATAAATTGCACTAACAGAGAAACAACAGGAGGTCCAGGGTTGCGAAAAAACAACCTGGTCAGAATAACCGTGGGAGTTAAGACAGCTGATAAGAGGACATGGATGAAATGAGATTGGAGGTTGGAGTGGAGGATAGTTCTAGGAAGAAATTGGTGAGTAGTACATGTGCTGGTGATGTGGAAAAAAATGGGAGATGAAAAACTGGCAAAGAGCAGACGCCTAGAAAGAGGAGGGGAAATGGAGACGACGAAGACCGAAATTGCGATAGGCATTGCATTAAACGTGACCTAGAAAGAGTGGGAGAAGAATGGAAAAAATGTATATACAGGGTGTAGTAGGAATTGGAGACAACTGACAGAGAACGTAGTAAGAGAAAAGTGAGATAAAGAAAAAACAATGAAAAGGAAATCATAGTCAACTCACCGCTGACGACAGTGATGCCAAAAAATAATAATATCAAGAACGAGAAACTCGAGCGGTCAGTTTACAATTCGTCTTTATTTCACACAAAGAAAGCAAAACTAAACCCTGCAACAATCATAAATCATAGCTGTTACCCACAAATATAAAATTACACATATATACAATAAAACGCAGGAATGCCTTTACCATAGATCAAATAGCACAATACAACCAAAAGATTCCAAAACATCTGCTCTCTGTTGACGCCTTATGACAATAATCAACACTAAGTCTAAGACAAATACATACCAACACTGGAAATGGCAAATATAATATAGAAATACAAGAATTAATCACGATATATATCTGCACACAGTCAGATTTCTTGCTTCCAAAGCATCCATGAAGCAATCACGCTGCAGAACAAAAATATGTTTCTACATCGCTCATAATAAAAACCAGCAACATCTACCATGTACACATTAATTACATCAGTGCTGACTCCTAGTGATTACCCTAGACCCTAGTGCCAAACACCCAGACTTGTACAACTACAAGTCAACAGTTTGCAAACTCATTAATGTTAAACTACAGTGTCTTAATTTGTGGTCCATAATCAACAACCGTGCTGTGACACCAAGAATCACCTGGCAAAGAGACACCGAAAAAGAAACGAAGGAAATGGGATACACCAGGAGAGAAATGGAGAGGATGGCCACGGACAGAAAACGGTGGCGTTCCTTGGTCGATGGCCTATGCTCCCAGCGAGCAAACAGGCATAAGTAAGTAAGTAAGTAAGTGTTGTGACACTAAACACGTTCTCTCACGATACATATATCGGTAAGTACTAGCACTTAACCATAACAATAATGGTTACCATTTCTCGATCGACCCACGACCACGTGGATAGTGACGATTTGACTTAACATTTGATAAATACATTAATACAACGATTTGTCGCTTCTTCCATAGAAAAACAACCTCACTGTTCAACGTACACTCTACATGGCCTGCTGCTGTACAGTTCAATATACATGACAATCATAGCGGTTAGCTGTGGCATCATTACCCGGTAGTTACAAGCCAATATCAGAGGATTTTACATGTGGGAATACGAAGGGAAATTAAACTACTGCAATAACTACGTAAGTATTAATAACTGTCCACAATTATCAAGGAGCAAAAATGGCTCACATGTTACAACACTCATGGCTCAAATGTTATTATACAATTGCAGTAATTAAACTCACCAAAACAACTTCTCACTTCCCACTGGAAACACAGCCTCGTGGTACGGCCCATTGATTGCTCTCCCACTCTCCCCCAAATCCCGCTATCATCCCGCCGATCAAACTGCAGTGACACCTATTGTCACTGATAATTAACACTAACCATAACTTATACCATATAACAAAATAAATTCACAAAATACATATAATATAATAGCGTCATGGCGGTCTATGACAATAACAAAATCCAAGTTGACCCTAGTCTAGTAACCGGGCAACTATTATTTTGAATCCTTAATAGCCATTACTGGGGCCACAGCCCCTGACACCCTTTGGCTACGCCACTGGCTACACATTAAAGCACGTGTACGTTCGCATGTACGTCCCGGCGAAACTCCGGGCAGCCTTCGTAGTCATCGCAAGCTCAGAAAATGTGACACGACATGAACATATCGAGATGTTCTAGTACACCATGTTGCGTGTTTTAATGTTATACATTAAAACGTTTCTGCCTCCGACAAATTGATAGTGGACGAACAAGTATACAGACACGTCTATCGATGAATTATTAGCGTCGTTTGTTTCCTGTAACGTAACATTTTAGAGATATCCCGGAACCGTATGCTATCGTCATGTACGTGCGCTTTCCGCCTTTCGTCTTATTATAATTCCTTAACTTAAATTCGCTCGACTAGTTAAGGTCAGGATTTGTCTTTAACGGCTCCTCCGCCGCCTTCGCTAGGGAATCGCTTGGATTAAAATCTGGGCTCAGCTTTTACAACCAACACCACTAGGGTGCGCCACCGCGACAACATACTGGCCGTTATTGCCCAGAGACAACAGGCCATGTACCGTTATGTACACGTTCATGCTCTATATGCCATATTATAAACATGTCTAACACAATGTCAGTTCTGCTATATAAAGTTAGCGTGCTCAAATATGTATTTAAAATCTTGTTCTGCATACATTTAGTGTAGTAAGGCATCATAATGTATCAAAGTGCTGAATATTTTTTATTTCGAAGAAATGGATATAATTCATCGAATAAAGGGTTCTTTAATTAAAGGATCGGACGTAGCCGTCGCCTACTTCAAAATTAATAGCCGCAGTCGAACGACTGTTTCAATCCTGGCTATCGTCAGATTTTAACCAATAACAGAATGGGATACAAATGCCTTTGTTACAAAATATTTGAACGTCCCTGATTTTCAGTGGCGCGTTGTCGTGACGTACTATTCGTTAGACTTTCTAAAGTGGTCGTACTTGTAGTGTAAGACGAAATAAAGCAAGCAATGTATGACCACATCGCTGATTCATCAACCAAAGTCATCGTGCCAAAACTGACGGTAGAACTTGTTCCCAGTTACACACATACTAATTATGTGGTCGTGATATCATCTACCCGCACAATGATATTATTATTGATCTGACCACACGTTGGCGTGTACAATTCATTACGGTGTCTATAACGACTTCCTGGTTGATAGATTACAATGTTTATAAGTTTTTCTGTATACGTGCCTTTGTTTGTTTAAGGTGTGCTGGAAACATTTGGAACTACAACGTCACGTTTACGTCGACCGGTCATTTCGATATGGTGTGTTTATTCAACTGTGCAGTCCTTATAATTATACAGATGTCAACTAATATTACATTTACAACTACAGGTAACTGTGATAATATCAATGGCATTTACCGGTAGCCACTTTGGTCGATCAACATCACACGTTGCACTAACTGACATTACACTAGCAGTGGATAATTACACTGACTGTTGTTACATTTGCTCTGTTATAACGGGTAGTTAAAAAGATCTTGATATTACAAATGTGAGCAAAAATAACGGTAGAAAATAGCAGACAACCGTCGCCAAAATGAATCAAAGGATTTGTCTGAGGCTCTAAGCAACCTTGCAAGGTCTAACGAAAGCAGTTTTGTAATACACACTAATACATATCAATCACGCAAAACCCTGGTTAATATGTAAAATGTGTTAACGTGTATAAAATGTCGTATTGGTTATGCAGCCGTTGCTTAAATCCACATATTAAGTACCAACAGTAATACTCTTTGTATATGTATATATATATATATATAATGTGTATACGGGCAATACAATATGTCACACTAATATGACCCCGTCATAAGATTTCAAGTATTTACTGCTAAAAATGAAGTTTCACTATCCTGCAGTTGTAACGTGACTGTGTGCTAAAAGGACAAGTTAATAAAATAAATATGACAAATATATAAATACAATTAATTGGGCATTAAGTGTACGTTAACACGATGAATAAGTTAATAAATAAACGAAATATATAAATAAATTATCTGTACATTAAATTTCACGGTCATCCAATGTAAAGGATACGACACTGTGGGCTAAAATAATAAATAAGTTAATGAAATATTATAATAAATAGATCAATAAAATTACTAGTACATTAATTAAAACAGCAGGTAGTTCACGAGTAACACTAAAACAGTCTACTATGATGTCAATGACCGAATGACTAGTATGGCGGCTCTCTGGAACACTTCTTCGGTAGATGCGGTGACAGCTTCCTCGGTAAGTGCGTTCCACAGTTGAATACAGCGTACGTAGAATGACTGCTGGTAGGGCATGCAAGTGGCTGGTAGGAGTCGTAGTTCATGCTTGTGTTGGCGTCTGGTGCGCTATCAGCACACATAACAGTTCAAATGCTGCTCAGCAACTGACGACAACGGTCAGATGAGGCGGAAAAAAAACGACTATTGTAACTACAGGAGCGAGAACGTAACCTTTGAAGGAGCTCCTTGCGCTGTTCCTGCCGTCTGTGAGATCTTCGTCGTTGAGAGTTCCGTTGTTGCACTTGTCCGTCGTGCAGCATTGTGCACACACCTACAGCACAGGGCAACGTCAGGTGCACGACTATTGCTGCATTAGTTTTTTCTTTATTGCTGCATCGTACTACTATATGTCAAATTTTGGAAAACTGTGTTAAATATATCTATACATGAATAAACAAATCATCGGCCGGCTATTTGCACATTATCTTGATCTCCTAATACAGTTTGTTATTGTTACTAATACAGTGATGATAATTAGCTCTATATATATATATATATATATATATATATATATATATATATATATATATATATATATATATATATATATATATATATATCATACATTTATATTTCTCGTGTACACATAATAGAATGCAACCACCCTGACGATCGTAATTAATATTAAATTTGCATTAGATCAGTGTATCATGAATGTACGCAAATTCAGGTAAATGTATGATAAAATCATCACTTGATAATATTTTGGCTTCATGTATCCTAAATGTCTTATACGTCAAGTTGCTTCATGTCTTTGTCACGTGCTATTCCGCACGACATAGTTGCTCTGTACTGTATACAACATAGCTATTTATGTAATGTCTAATCAATTGTTTGGTTTTGGCAGACATTCATATCGACTTGTATATCCAGAATAATACAATACACCCATTTACGAATTGACATATTACATGACCAATGCATTATACATTATAAGTCAAAATTACATCGTTTGTCAAAACATGACTTTTCAATTCGGCTTTTTCGAATATACCAAACGTACTTCAAGATCCTGCTACTCACTCAACGAGAACTGACTGGCCATACACCTGGAAACATTGAACAATGTGTGAGCCGTCGCTGCGCTCCAGCGAACACTATTTATTGTGTGTGCCACGCACAAGGCTTCACTGGGTTGACAGAGCTTTCAGCGTGGCAGCCACAAGTCTGTGGAATGCTCTACCGCAGCAACAAATGTTGGAACAGCGCTATATGAATGTCACGATTAGTCTATGATTATTACTGAATTCATTTAAATAAATAATGGTATTATTTCATAACTTATTTTGAAGAAAAACTAGTGAACGCAAACATACCTTAGTAGATTTGATCTCGTTACAAGTTCCTGTTGTGTAGTCGCTACACCGGAAGTCAGCCACCATGACGTCAGTGGAGCGACAACCTCTAGCGTACGTCGCTACTCCGTCCTTCTCGTATCCATAAAGCTGCACGATACAATAACACACAGTGTAGTCAGGCTTCACAATACAATGTAACACGAGTTCGCGTTGATCGTATTACAGATAAGATAGAAATGTGATTACGTCTTTACTCGAACGTACACACATTAATCATGCTTATATCAGATAATTAATATAGGCGCATATATATTAGTGGTATGTGCCTGACAAAGATACAAAAATAATTTATATCATTAAAAATATTACTTAAATGTGTAATGTATTTCAAACTTATTAAATACCAGTATCGTGATATCAGATTACAATAAATAAAATAGCATTAACAGATGCACAGATAACACGTGCACTTCTTGCTGTTTTACATTGAAAGATGTAAAACCGGCAATTTTCAAAATATATTAACCGCACGATGCTAATTTATCCTTATTAATTTATACTACGATCACAAGATTATGACATGACACCATTAGTGTTTTCAGACTAATAATTACTTCTGGTGTGATTTGTAGACCGCACTAGGAATACGTGAAGCCTTTCAATCTCAGTGTAGTGGTGACGGCGTGAAAATCGATATGACTTCCAAGTGGGTATTTGCGAGACAACATTAGTAGTTTGTAATACGTAGTTGGTAGCTCGACAATAACCAGTTAGAAGTGTATTTTGACCGATCACCGACGTGTTGTCCGACTCACCCAGCACTCCTGCTCAGTACACGGGGCCATCGTAGCAAATGTGGACGCTTTGCATTCGACTTGTGTGTCATTGCTAAAGTTGCCGCAGGTGTAGCAGGCGATTACTGAAAGGAGCAAAGCAGCTGTTAGTACTGAACTGTGCTATAAGATAGAGCCAGTTGTATCATTCCAGTGGTAACCTACTTCTTAAGTATTCATACATACGCATTTACGCACTAACAAACGTTCGAAAATGTCATACCTGTTCTCGTGATTGTGTTGTTATCGGATGTTATGGTGCTCGTAGACGTGGTAGTAGGGGTTGTGGTGCTCGTTGACGTGGTAGTAGAGGTTGTGGTGCTCGTTGTCGTGGTAGTAGGGGTTATGGTGCTCGTTGTCGTGGTAGTAGGGGTTGTGGTGCTCGTTGTCGTGGTAGTAGGGGTTGTGGTGCTCGTTGTCGTGGTAGTAGGGGTTGTGGTGCTCGTTGTCGTGGTAGTAGGGGTTGTGGTGCTCGTTGACGTGGTAGTAGGGGTTATGGTGCTCGTTGTCGTGGTAGTAGGGGTTGTGGTGCTCGTTGTCGTGGTAGTAGGGGTTGTGGTGCTCGTTGACGTGGTAGTAGGGGTTATGGTGCTCGTTGTCGTGGTAGTAGGGGTTGTGGTGCTCGTTGTCGTGGTAGTAGGGGTTGTGGTGCTCGTTGACGTGGTAGTAGGGGTTATGGTGCTCGTTGTCGTGGTAGTAGGGGTTGTGGTGCTCGTTGTCGTGGTAGTAGGGATTGTGGTGCTCGTTGACGTGGTAGTAGGGATTGCGGTGCTCGTTGTCGTGGTAGTAGGGGTTGTGGTGCTCGTTGACGTGGTAGTAGGGGTTATGGTGCTCGTTGTCGTGGTAGTAGGGGTTGTGGTGCTCGTTGTCGTGGTAGTAGGGGTTGTGGTGCTCGTTGACGTGGTAGTAGAGGTTGTGGTGCTCGTTGTCGTGGTAGTAGGGGTTGTGGTTGTGCTGCTGGTGGTGGTGGATGTGGTCGTTGTAGCGTCTTCGTCTGTGTCTCCCGCCTGCCCGTGAATCAAACCTTAAACATACATTCAGCCACTTACAAATGTAGAAGTTGCCCCCGAAGTACGTCGCACATGGCAATCACAATAAACGCACTGCATGTAGACCAACGTTTAAATATGCAGCTGCCAAACGAATTATCCAGGATTAACGTGTTGGTGCGTGCTTGATATAACAATTTCGTTTAATTATATATTCTCTAGACATTTTACTCAAAACTCAGACTAATTCGGCGCATTTGCGCAGTGGTTCTGCTCGCCGATATAAATAATTAGAGTGCGCGTGCGTGCGTGCGTGCGTGCGTGCGTGCGTGCGTGCGTGCGTGCGTGCGTGCGTGCGTGCGTGCGTGCGTGCGTGCGTGCGTGCGTGCGAGGATGTGTGTTCCAATAGTTATAAAGTAAATTACTGTTACACTCACCGGGAATTGACAGAAGAACAAGCGCGAAAACACACGAAACCGCCAACGTCATGATGTCGCAACGTTACAGCGTAAGACGCAAAGTTCGAATTACGCTGTATTTGACTTGCACTGACAGCGTCGCCGTAATAACTACTATAGAAGTTTAGTTCGGAAATAAACTAATGCAGCTGTCTGCTGTAGCTGTTGTCCAGATTTCTGAGATCCAAGAAATAAACTACAGTCAGCGAAGACAATCACTTGTCGACTGGCGTTTCTCGCGTCCAGTTGCGAACTAAAGTCTAAACAAGTTCTATGTTGTTGACAACTATTGCTATGTAACGTCAGTCCTATAGTTATCACGCACAAGGAGGGCTTGGCCTTGGTGAGTTTTGTTAGCGTCGTAATAACGTACTAATGACAAATAATTACTTGCGGATAGGCCGCGCTCGCAACGGTTGACCTTTTGTTCTCAGCAATACTTGGGTCTCATGACATTATTGCTCATTAATTTTCTTTACGTAGGGTCTTCACGTCCAAGTCAAAACGAAAGCCAACCTCAGGCTACATACACATAAACAAATCATGCGCCTCTGGCAGCACTGCGCTTTTGAAGTTGTTGGCGCGAGCATGTGTTTGTGAGAGCCGGTCCCTTGCCTGGTGCAACGGGACGAAACATAGAGAACGTGGTTTCCATGTCGTGGCCCTTCGACAAAAAAGATAATATCATTTAATTAATACCTCTACCCGCACACCGAGAAGACTCGCTCACGACGCGCTCAAGACGCGTTGTCGATGCGTCTTGACCGCGTCTTGAGTGAGTCTTATATATATATATATATATATATATATATATATATATATATATATATATATATATATATATATAAAAAGGTTAAACGCCGCGTACGGGAGACCAGTTATGCATATAGCACCGCGTAAGGGAGACCGCTGTTTTGAGGAGACGGGAGCCGGTTAGTGGATATAGGTTAGTGGATATAGTTTAGATATACAGGAATTATCTTATGCAATTATTATAAACTTTATTTTATCTTTTGATTGGTTTTGAACACATTTATTGCAGACACTTGTATATATTTATGTGCATAAAGAGCCGTGTATGGGACCCAGGCTGAGAAGTGCCTATAGTTTAAAAGTGTTGCTATATATATGTTTTGATGGGTTAGTGTTCCGTGGTCAGTGTACTATATGCTTGTTTGATATGTATTAATTTTAATAAATATATACACACATTAATAAAACAAATATTCGACGGATCTCCTAGCCATACGTTGTGCATTAATTTTGTTAAATGCGATGCTGTCAATTTGTGTATCTGCATATATATTTACGTTGTTATTGTTATCGTTGTATTGGGTTTTGGATATACCAGGTCGGCGTTAAATATATACTACTGCAAATAAGTATAACTAATAACTAACTTCCGATTACACATCGATCTCCCGTACGCGGCATCTAAGCATATAGGTTTTAAGGAGACCGACTTTTGTGTATATATGTTATTTATTACAATATCATAACAATATTGTAGTATGTGGTGTGTATTTGTATTACAGACAATATTCCAGTTAGACATCATTGGAAAATCAGTTACATAAAAATATACGGCCGGTCTCCTGTAGGCGGTCGTATATGCACTGGTCTCCCTATGCAGCATTTACCTTATATATATATATATATATATATATATATATATATATATATATATATATATATATATATACACTGTGTGATCTCCAACTGTTTCATCTTGACACATGATATATGTTACATATATAGCTTATAAATGTCGTCTTACTGTATAATTTGATAAGAGGTTTCAGTAAAAATGGCAAAACACCACTAGACCATGATTACTGTAACACCAGTATGATACCGGCGTCTTACAATTTCAGGTTAGGAAGATCTATTTTAAATTTTACACATACGCTACCTGTCATATTTATTACCTCCGCAATCTCAAGAAATGCCCTTTCTTTTAAAACATGATTGAGATAATGCTTATCAGCTACGTCATACAATAGCGGGAATGTTTGCCAAGATGTTATTAGGCGAGCCTCAACTTCCTCCGACCAAATATCGGCCATATTCAACTTTATACGAAGTATCATGTGACTTCAGGTCCGCTCCTCATTGGCAAATGGGATTTTTTTGTCTCGCCTGAACCGCAAATTGCCTGCATACCAAGTTTTGAAACAAGACGCGGTCGAGACGAGGTCGAGACGAGGTCAAAACACCTCAAGACGCTTCCGAAAAATCAAACATGTTTGATCCTCAAGACTCGCTCACGACTCGCTCACAACACGGTAAAGACGCACTCAAGACGCCTCGAGACGGTCTTGTGGAGCCCGCCCACCGCTCACGACGCGCTAAAGACGCTTGCGCGAAAACTGGCACTCTTCATTATAAGTCAAAATCGCCAAACACAAGTACTTGCTGCTATTGCCATGGCAACCACCATAATAATGGGTTAAAATTCATGATTTCCGTGATCATTGTCACCGGCAAAATGTTCCACTACTTCTGCTTGTAATAATCCTTCGGATAATATAACTGAAATACGCTATTTCGGGACAGTTCGATTATTACGACCAAAACAAAACAACGTCCTATATGTTAACATGGAGTATATGGACCTCCTGCCCCCAACTGCCCCCAGCCTCGTTTTCGCGCGCGAGACTTGCACGCCCTATTCCAACATGGCGTTACATGTGACTTGTTGAATCTTTCAACACTGCTTATATATCAAAAATCTATTAATGATCAATCTGAAACATTTAAAGGGAACCAAAAGGGAAATATTAAGTGCTATGCACGTGAAAGAGCTAATACAAAGCAACCATTCTGAACGGTAATCACATTTTTAACGTCAGTGGTTTATTAGTAAAATAATTCCAAAGTGGATAATTTTACTGAAATCATCGGCTTCATAGAGGCGTCCATGATGCGCCTCTTCCTGTTGTCTGACCGTGGTCTGACCACTCAGCACGCAGAACCGGCCTTAAAGTCACGTGTCCGATTGCGTGCGTCAATGCTATCGCCGTTGTAAACACAATGTTGTAAGATACGCGAACTTCGAAGAAGGACATCCGTTCGAAGAACGTTGCTTCGAATAGGATGTTTCTCACCGTATATACTGGGTCAAGATCCGCAGAAACGTCGGCGACGTCGAGTTTTCAAGTATGGAGCTGTGCAAACGATATTAGCGCGATATTTAATCACCAACGATAGTCGTCGAAACGGGTTACCGGTCGAATCCTTCCGTCGCCGTAGCCAAGTCATCAAAGCGCGCAAGAAGGTTAGTAAATATTATTAAGTCTTCTGTATCTAAATTATTTGAATCTTGTACCATTAGACACATTGCGATGTCTGTCGAGATGACTTATGTACATACTGATATTGTTCGTAAACGTCCACCACAGTTAACGTTCTAGAAGGTATGTACACGGGATCATGGAGCCGCTAACTAGGTCCAAGCGAGTTAGGCGTCGTATGTTATTCCAAGTCTAATACTTTGTACGAAGTTGTTTCCTATTTGTGGATTATCACTTTGGTTAACAAATTTTCCCTTGGATACTCCCTCAAAAACACAAAAACCAGGCCTTTTTTTCCCGAAAAAAAGGCA
>JAODUO010000084.1:897500-910000 GCA_025642075.2 Ridgeia piscesae | reverse complement strand
TATGTATGTATGTATGTATGTATGTATGTATGTATGTATGTATGTATGTATGTATGTATGTATGTATGTATGTATGTATGTATGCATGTATGTCTCTCTGTCTGTCTGTCTGTCTGTCTGTCTGTCTGTCTGTCTGTCTGTCTGTCTGTCTGTCTGTATGTATGTATGTATGTATGTATGTATGTATGTATGTATGTATGTATGTATGTATGTATGTATGTATGTATGTATGTATGTGTGTGTATGTATGTATGTATGTATGTATGTATGTATGTATGTATGTATGTATGTATGTATGGCTGTATGGCTGTATGGCTGTATGGCTGTATGGCTGTATGGCTGTATGGCTGTATGGCTGTATGGCTGTATGTCTGTATGTATGTGTGTATGTATGTATGGCTGTATGGCTGTATGGCTGTATGGCTGTGTGGATGTATGGCTGTATGGCTGTATGGCTGTATGGATGTATGGATGTATGGCTGTCTGTCTGTCTGTTTTGCCTTCGTATTTTTCCGCGATTTGGTTTTTAAATATTATGTTTACTACGTCAAACATCTGTTCACGCTGTTCAACCAAATCCAATTGAACGTCGAAAGCAAAGTGTTTTAATGCCATCTCGTTGAAAACAACTGGCGTGTTCACACCATTCAACATGATCGAAAACAACATCACGTCATGTGTTGCGCTGTATCAAGGTGGAAGATCCATGAGTTGTTGGAAAGAAAGTGGTCAAACAACACCATCTGTGAGTTGGATACGGCTGCTAGCTCTGCAATGCCAATGGAGACAACTATGTTTATGTTTTTGATTTGGTTTATTTTGTCTTTGGCGATAGCCTAACTGTCTAATTACCTCATCGAGTTTAGTCGTATTAGAAAATACAGGCGCTGTTGACATTCCTTGACTATGATTCCAGTGTTGTCATCCCATCTAAGTTTGTAATCAAACAGTGTATCTAAGTATTTTTACTTGGTGACAAATTAAAACAACTTATCTTGAATGGAGTTTTCTTTTCACAAATTTGACTGTGTTTTCTGAAATATATTTGTAACTCATTAAACTTTATGTAGGAGTTATCAAACAACTCTACAAAATATCGTAGTGCCGGACCGTGGTTTTGTTGTGAACCACAGAGATGTGAAAGTAAGACAATGTCATTAACAAATGTACTTTAAAACCTGCTGCATGTGCACTTCTACAACTGTCAGTGTACACGGTGTATTGAAGGGTGAGAGACAACAACCCTGGGGTGATCCTATGTGTGTCACCCTCATGTCCCAACGTTTCCCATTCACAAAAGCACAACGACGGCGACTCGACCAGAAACCAACACTCCAGGCAACAAGCTGGTTTTCTAGATTAGAATCAGGAATGAGTTTATGAGCAAGAAATGAAGCTGCATTAAATTAAAAGCCGATGAGAAATCGACGAAGAGAATCTTGGCATGTGCAGTTGGTTTTTTAAGGTGAGTATACATTTTTTTTCAGAAATAACTTAACATCTTCAACACCTCTTCCAGCCTGATATGCAAACAGCAGTGAGTCTAATTGACTCTCAGTA
Source organism: Ridgeia piscesae (assembly GCA_025642075.2). Lineage (NCBI taxonomy): Eukaryota > Metazoa > Annelida > Polychaeta > Sabellida > Siboglinidae > Ridgeia > Ridgeia piscesae. Next base: position 908,440 of record JAODUO010000084.1, on the reverse strand, counting down.
ACGGGAATAGTCAATAGTTTGATTAGCTTTTCCGTTGTTTTGATAACAAGAGATGTTAGAGCAACTCGTCTGTAGTCGTTTAACTGTTTGGTGTTGTTTGTCTTTGGAATGGGAATAACAGTAGAAGTTTTCCAAGCAGTGGGGACAATAGCAGTGTCTAGAGAGGTCTGAAAGAGATGTTGAATGACGCGTCTAAGTTGATCAGCACAAAACTTAAAACAATATTCCATCAGGGCCTGGGCTTTTGTTTATGTTGATCATCTTAAGATAATTAGCCCAGGGTTTATTATTGGGAAATATATATATATATATATATATATATATATATATATATATATATATATTTTTAATATATATATATATATATATATATATATATATATATATATATATATAGGTTTTATATTGGAGGGGGCCGGTAGGTATCCAAGCAAAATCTGTATTCATATATATGTATTATATATGTGTTATGAAAAAAGTATATATACAATATGTATATGTATATTATGTATATGTATATATATATATATATATATATATATATATATATATATATATATTAAATCTGCTGCTCTTTCTGATTTAATAACATCTAAGCACACCACTATATTGTCTATTATGACAGAAACATGGTTATCACGGGAGTGTACTGAATCTTGCCTTGCTGACATCACTCCTGGCTTTCTTTATCCATAATCCATGTTTAACAATAGTTGATGTACATAGGTTTTTTATTATTACTATTATTTCCTCTACTTGTTTTGGGTCAAAAATAAACAACTTGTTGTTGTTCTTTTCTGGTAAGGGTGGTGGAGTGGACTTCTGGTTTCCAATATTTTTTGTAGAAATGTTTCTAATACCCCAATACCACAGCTTTGAGGCATTTTGCATTCTTGTTAAAATTCATATACTGGTATATCTGCTGTATCTCTCCCAAACATCATACGGTATACGTACTGACGTCATATCTTATTTATCTTTCTTGTTCAAAAGCAAACTATCATTTCTTGACGGAAACTGTCAATTTAACCAAATGTAACTATTTACTTACCTAATTCGCAAATCTGTGACCTGTTTTCTTTGCGTGAATTTCACCCTGTTGTACTTGTGACTCATCAAATCTTGCTAGCAGTGTCATTGGTTTTTGTGTTCAACTGTGCGAACAGATCCTTCATCTGCATTGTCAGTTGCGTTCAGGAATATACACACATCTATATTACCCTAACAAAGGTATTCGTTATACCAACAAAGCACTAACATCTAAGCTGGCGTAAAGGTGATTACTATTTTATTTACATATACATTGCGTGTGTTTCATTGTTTATGACGTAAAAGCGAAGTTGATTGTTATTGATTGTGAAAAAGGTATATTGCAATCTGTTCAGATCATAATATTTCCATACTTTTGTTACATGCGTATTGTACTTGTAACTAAGGTTTTGAATAACATATAGGAATGTCTTAGCAATAAAACACAATACACACGTTAATAACATAACATCTTGATAGTTTATACGACAGGTTAATAAACGATAATTTGGATGCCATCTTCCTTTACCGTAATAATATTTATTTAGAAATAGAGATGTTCATTTATGGCTTTAGAACGGAATTGTTGTAAGTGTACCTTTGTTTTTGATACGCAACGTCTTAATGTTGTTTGAGGCTCATATTAAAACGTGGCAGTAAAAGGACCTGCTCACCGATATATCTGGAAACCAGTACCACTATAGACATTGTTCAGACACTCATTATCATTGCACCAGTTTTATCGAAAGCAGTTTCATACGTAGAGTCTACATTGTGCTACAGTGGAGGGACAGAAAGGTATGACGATAGGAATCACAGACCCGGTGAAAGCGTATGGTTCTGTACCGACAAACATGGCGGTGGCGACACTGAGGTGGTTGGGTGGTCCCACAGGCGGAGGTCACGATGGTAGAAGGGAAATGTTAAGATACAAAGAACAGGGTGTTGTGCAACCCGGGAGTGACAGAGGAGTTTGAGGTAAATGTTGGCCTGAAATAAGTGAGTGCCCACTTTTGTTTATCGCCATGGTGGAACTGATAACCAAAAGAATGGCACGAAACATACAGACGCAATGTATACGACATGGCAGGGAAAGACGATTGCAAAGAACAACTGATAGCGTGGAAAAATATATTCGGCAGACTCGGACTGAGAGTACGTTTGGGAAAGGTGGAGGTATTGTGGGGAAGGGGCGATGACACTGACAGGGAACAACATGGGAGAGCGCAGGTTTGGGAAAACGAAAAAGATAGAGAGTATTGAAGACTTGTGCTAGAGAAAGTAGTGCAAGAAACACGAGGAAGACAAAGAAGACCAACAGAGCCCTGGCGAAGCTCATCCCTGGTGACAGGGCTCAGCAGGAAAACAACACAGATCAGTTGAATTTTCTATATGTTCACGAAACACTTCATATCACTTCCATATTGTCCGTACATACGGAATCCTAGCTTATAAATGTTATGTTTTTCATCATAGGTGGACAAGCACGCGGCAGCCATCACTGACACCGCGGCGACATCTAGCGAGCCGGCGCCATGACGCAAGTGGTCGTTTCTACTCACATCTGCTATAAACTCGTAGTGATCTTCGTTATTTTCACGACTGTATTTAACTTCATGATATACTTCATAGTCAGCACAGGTATACGAAACAAACGAACGAAGTGCATCGGCAACGCTACGCAGAATCCAGTTCCGCGCGACGTGAATATCGTGCTGTACGACGAGGCTTTGTGCGAGACTTGCCCGGACTTGCGTTGGCTGTTCTACGTGCACAGTGCACCCACAAATCGCGGCAAACGTGACTTGATCCGTGCAACATGGGGTCACCCGTCTGTGCACAGTCCGGGCACGACCAGGCTCGTCTTCATACTCGGCCAGACAGATGATCAACGGCTGCAGGTGTGTGGACAAATAGGAACAATAATACAACAAATAAACTGTCTGTTCACTAACATTCTCATGCACGCACGTACACACACATGTTCCCACACCATTGCACATTCGCCCGCACGCATGCATGAACACATACACGGGGGACACATACACACACAAATACATCCTCCATATTTAAATCCCACAATGCACCAGTTCGCTATCTAACAACTCTGAAATGCAATTTTGCAGACGGCAATCCAGGAAGAACATCAGCAATATGGAGATCTTGTGCAGGGCGATTTCATGGACACGTACAGGAATCTGACGCTGAAGGCGATGCTGGCTCTCAAGTGGGCGACGATGCACTGCAAGAACGCCGCCTTCTTCCTCAAGTTCGACGACGACATCGTCGTCAACATCTTCGAGTGGATGAAGGTCGTTGAACGAGAGTCGCGTCGACACAGCCGTCTGATAATGTGCGGCATTTGGGAGGCGAACAAAGCGCCGATCTTCCGCGACAAGCGCAACAAATGGAGTGTTGCACTCGACGAGTTTCCCATCCCCTGCAAGACCCACTACCCACGGTATTGCGCCGGCTTGGGTGTCACCATGTCCCGGCAGATAGTCACCGAGCTGTACTACGCCGCTGTTGTGACGCCATTTTTCTGGATCGACGATGTGTTTCTTACTGGTCTGGTTGCGGGCAACCTGAAAGACGTGCATTACGTGGACGTGTTGCGTAATGTCGTCGGATTCTCCGAACAGAAAGCAACAGAACCAGTCATGCTCATGGCACAAACAGACGTTGCCAACTTCATGGAATTGTGGTCGTTAATTTTAAGCTGGCATCATTCGACTCGAAAGATAATTTTCGATAGCAAGATAGCCTTGGTTAATGCAGCCGATATTTCATGGCCTACCTATAACAACTGATACGTTTATTTTATAAATGCTGTTGAGAAATTGTTTGGCATTAGAAGACATAGAACAACAGAACATAGTTATTGGTAGTGTGACACTCGGTCTATTCGATAGTTAGACTTTGTTTAATGTTGTGCTTTCACTCGATAACTTTACGCTGAGTGGCAAAGTCACGCGGTGGTGCCAATCGATGCTTAATAAGTTTAACAAATAGAAAGCAGCTAAAACATTACAAAATAAAGCAAGGTCAAACACAAAGAATTGAGAACATTGTAGACTATTTAACCATTATTTTATATTTTAAATGCTCGCCTGAAATAACTTCCACGTGATGTAGCCGATTTGGATTTATCTCAGTGGGATTCTGAAAAACAACGGGCGATTAACTAAAACTGTAATAAATTTTGTAACAAACGAAAAACTACTTTGCGGCTATGTTGTCGCCTTCTTGTCCTGTAATTCCCTCATTCTTGTCCCATAATTTGTGTCAGACAAAAAGACTTTGTAGCTATGGCGTTGCCTTCTTGTCCCATAACCCGACATGTCAACTTGCGATGACTACGATGACTCAAATGACTGAAATGATCTCTCAGCTGATGCGGTCCCGGGCAGACCTGACGAGGTCATACCTAGTGTCACAAACATATGCGACCAGTTGCTTTAAATCTTCTCACACATCTCAACAAAATAACCACACAAAAGTAACACAACACCAACACTAGTTATTTATAAGCACAAAATAATATTACGATAAATTAAAATAATATAAAGACCGCCTACTAAATGTGATGCTATGCTTTATAAAGATATTTTTTTCGGAATTACACTTCCCTAAAATAACCTCATGATGTGACTATGGTCTAAGATGCAGTGTATTAACTTCAAACACTTTATTTCACTTGAATAAGACCTGGAGTAGATTAAATGTTCATGAATACGAGTACAAGTACAAGTGCAGATATCATATGAATATAGACATGATGTACAAGCATGAATACAGACATGACGGGTGAGTACATGTACTAGAGCAGACATGATGGGTAAGTACAAGTATGAAAACAGACATGATGGTTGAGTACAAGTACGAATGCAGACGTGATGGGTGAGTGCAAGTATGAGAGCAGATATGATGGGTGAGTACAAGTATGAGTGCAGACATGATGGGTAAGTACAAGTACGAGTGCAGACGTGATGGGTAAGTACAAGTATGAGAGCAGACATGATGGGTAAGTACAAGTATGAGAGCAGACATGATGGGTAAGTACAAGTATGAGAGCAGACATGATGGGTAAGTACAAGTATGAGAGCAGACATGATGGGTAAGTACAAGTATGAGAGCAGACATGATGGGTAAGTACAAGTATGAGAGCAGACATGATGGGTGAGTACAAGTATGAGAGCAGACATGATGGGTAAGTACAAGTATGAGAGCAGACATGATGGGTGAGTACAAGTATGGGTGCAGACATGATGGGTAAGTACAAGTATGAGAGCAGACATGATGGGTAAGTACAAGTATGAGAGCAGACATGATGGGTAAGTACAAGTATGAGAGCAGACATGATGGGTAAGTACAAGTATGAGAGCAGACATGATGGGTGAGTACAAGTATGAGTGCAGACATGATGGGTAAGTACAAGTATGAGAGCAGACATGATGGGTGAGTACAAGTATGAGTGCAGACATGATGGGTGAGTACAAGTATGAGAGCAGACATGATGGGTAAGTACAAGTATGAGAGCAGACATGATGGGTAAGTACAAGTATGAGAGCAGACATGATGGGTAAGTACAAGTATGAAAACAGACATGATGGGTAAGTACAAGTATGAGTGCAGACATGATGGGTGAGTACAAGTATGAGAGCAGACATGATGGGTAAGTACAAGTATGAGACAGACATGATGGGTGAGTACAAGTATGAGAGCAGACATGATGGGTGAGTACAAGTATGAGAGCAGACATGATGGGTGAGTACAAGTATGAGAGCAGACATGATGGGTAAGTACAAGTATGAGAGCAGACATGATGGGTAAGTACAAGTATGAGAGCAGACATGATGGGTAAGTACAAGTATGAGAACAGACATGATGGGTAAGTACAAGTATGAGAGCAGACATGATGGGTAAGTACAAGTATGAGAGCAGACATGATGGGTGAGTACAAGTATGAGAGCAGACATGATGGGTAAGTACAAGTATGAGAGCAGACATGATGGGTAAGTACAAGTATGAGAGCAGACATGATGGGTTAGTACAAGTATGAGTGCAGACATGATGGGTGAGTACAAGTACGAGTACAGACATGATGGGTAAGTACAAGTACGAGTGCAGATATGATGGGTGAGTACAAGTACGAGTGCAGATATGATGGGTGAGTACAAGTATGAGTGCAGACATGATGGGTAAGTACAAGTATGAGTGCAGACATGATGGGTAAGTACAAGTACGAGTGCAGATATGATGGGTGAGTACAAGTATGAGTGCAGACATGATGGGAAAAGTACAAGTATGGTGCAGACATGATGGGTGGTCAAGTATGGTCAAAACATGAGGGGTGGTAAAAATAAAAATTACAGACATGATGGGTAATAAAGAGGTCAGATATGATGGGTGAGTACAAGTACGAGTGCAGATATGATGGGTGGGGTTACTTTGAACATGATGGGTAAGTACAAGTACGAGTACAGACATGATGGGTAAGTACAAGTACGAGTGCAGATATGATGGGTGAGTACAAGTACGAGTGCAGATATGATGGGTGAGTACAAGTATGAGTGCAGACATGATGGGTAAGTACAAGTACGAGTACAGACATGATGGGTAAGTACAAGTACGAGTGCAGATATGATGGGTGAGTACAAGTATGAGTGCAGACATGATGGGTAAGTACAAGTACGAGTCAGACATGATGGGTAAGTACAAGTACGAGTGCAGATATGATGGGTGAGTACAAGTACGAGTGCAGATATGATGGGTGAGTACAAGTATGAGTGCAGACATGATGGGTAAGTACAAGTACGAGTACAGACATGATGGGTAAGTACAAGTACGAGTGCAGATATGATGGATGAGTAACAAGTATGAGTGCAGACGTGATGGGTAAGTACGAGTGCAGACATGATGGGTGAGTACAAGTATGAGTGCAGATATGATGGGTGAGTACAAGTATGAGTGCAGATATGATGGGTAAATACAAGTACGAGTACAGACATGATGGGTAAGTACAAGTACGAGTGCAGATATGATGGGTGAGTACAAGTACGAGTGCAGACATGATGGGTAAGTACAAGTATGAGTGCAGACATGATGGGTGAGTACAAGTACGAGTGCAGATATGATGGGTGAGTACAAGTATGAGTGCAGACGTGATGGGTAAGTACGAGTGCAGACATGATGGGTGAGTACAAGTATGAGTGCAGACATGATGGGTAAGTACAAGTATGAGAGCAGACATGATGGGTGAGTACAAGTATGAGAGCAGACATGATGGGTGAGTACAAGTATGAGAGCAGACATGATGGGTGAGTACAAGCATGAGAGCAGACATGATGGGTGAGTACAAGTATGAGAGCAGACCTGATGGGTGAGTACAAGTATGAGTGCAGACATGGTGAGTAAGTATAAGTACTTACTCACGCAGATCTGAAGTACGAGTACATTTCCAAAAGCGACTACAACTAAGATACTTTTTCTAAATATAAACTAATAATGTATCTTAAAATGATTAGCTAATCTAATTTATATAACTTAGTACAAGTGAATAAGCACCATCAGTTGATCCTTTTTTAAGGAAAACTGGAGAAAAACTCTTTGTTTCGTAAACAATGAAATTCATTTCGTTGGCATTAATTTCAGTTGCATTCTATGACCTTAGACATTATTAGCATCTATCAGCTACTGCGCCGGATAAAAATGAGTAACACAAATATTGAACAATCCAAGTTGCACCATTCAGCACGGAACAGTTTACTAGCTATGCTATATAGTGAGGGAGCCACTGAGCCGGAGAAGGACAAAAGCAGTGTTGCAACCTTAGTTTTTTAATGTAGACAGACTACTGATTGTAGAGAGTGTTTGAACATTTCCATGCATTACAGGTTGCGAATCCTTTTGTATTTTCTAGCCAGGCAGCTGGCATTGGAATATTATAGTAGTGCAGGAGGCAGTCGCTTGAAAAAAAAAAGGGATGGGGGGGATCTTGTTTCTGGAGGGAACCCTCTGGCATCCAAATTTTTATATGTATATAATTATATATATATATATATATATATATATATATATATATATATATATATATATATAAAAAAAAAATAAAAAAAGTAATAGTAAAAAAGAATAAAACATGTTATATATATATATATATATAAAATATATATATATATATATATATATATATATATATAATATATAATATATAATATATAATATATAATATATATAAATATATATATATTATATATATATATAACATTATTTAAAAAATATTTTAATTTTTTACATTTATATTTAAATTGTATTTTTAAATTGTTTAATTCAATATACGAGTATTTTCGTTGAGTTGTTTTTAAATTATTTAATTGAACATTTTAATTTTTTATATAGATTTAGTATTATTGTATTATGTAATTGCAAATTTTATGCATGAGAGAGTGCATAAAGTGTTCAGTATTATACTGCATTGCGTTCATTTTTTGGTAAATAATTCAGTATATCCATAATGAATAAAGTTTATAACGAAATGTTGACTTTTTGACGTGTATTGATAAAGTTCATGTTCATTTCGACAATATAATTGTCATTGGAGATTTGAACTATGACCTGGTGAAACCTGACAAATCCCAACCTTTGCACACAGTATGTGACATTTTTGATTTTACAAATCTTATCAAAACTCCAACATGTTTCATGAGAGACGCACCCCCTTCAATGTTGGATGTTATCCTAACAAATAGACCGTCCCTTCTGTTTAACATCACAAATTCCACATGCGGCATTAGTGATTGGCACAATATGATTTCCTGTGTTATTAAAGGTGCGGCTCCTCCACCACACAAACGAAAAATTAAGTGTGGGTCATACAAACATTTCGATGAGAGGGTCTTCAGTGAGGCAGTGGGTGTTATCCCTTTTGATGTTGCTTATGTTTTTGATGATGTGGATGACATCTACTGGGCTCATGAAGTCCTCCTCACCGATGTTTTAAATGACCATGCCCCGATCAAAGAGAAAACTGCCAAAACCAAGCAAACCCCATTTATGAACTCCAAACTTCGAAAAGCAGTCTTTAAAAAGGCAATGTTTTTCAACAAATACAAAACATGGCGTACTCCAGCCAACTGGGAAGCTTACCGTATGCAAAGAAATCTCTGTACAAAACTAAAACGACATAGCTTGTAAAAGCAGTAATAATGTATGGATGCAGTGGACATGCACCACTTCCGGATTGCCTAATGTCACTGGCTTTGCCTAGAGAGAGGTGCGATAGTAGGCGACATTTACTTCGTTCATGTTGTGATGTCTGAAGAGCTGTCATCGCCATGTAGATGGTGGTATTGTTGTTGTCGAAGCTTTCCCCGTACGAATCTTAATGTTTGTGCGTGAATCCATAGCTGCTTGTGATGTGTAGATCTGGTAGGTAGGTAGGTAGGTAGGTAGGTAGGTAGGTAGGTAGGTAGGTAGGTAGGTAGGTAGGTAGGTAGGTAGGTAGGTAGGTAGGTAGGTAGGTAGGTAGGTAGGTAGGTAGGTAGGTAGGTAGGTAGGTAGGTAGGTAGGTAAGTAGGTAGGTAGGTAGGTAGGTAGGTAGGTAGGTCAGCCATGAGTGTAATTGTGGAGGTGAAGGTGAAGGTGAAGGTGGAGGTGGAGGTGGAGGTGGAGGTGGAGGTGGAGGTGGAGGTGGAGGTGGAGGTGGAGGTGGAGGTGGAGGTGGAGGTGGAGGTGGAGGTGGAGGTGGAGGTGGAGGTGGAGGTGGAGGTGGAGGTGGAGGTGGAGGTGGAGGTGGTGGAGGAGGAGGAGGAGGTGGAGGAGGAAGAGGTGTTGGAGGAGGAGGAGGTAGGAGGAGGAGGAGGAGGAGGAGGAGGAGGAGGAGAGTCATCATCATCATCACGTTCTGCACGTATGCCACTTGGGTCACTTCCTTAATGTTCCTCGTAGGCCTCCTTGCGCAATGTTATTGTTTTCTATCTTATATAACTGGGCTAATGCAACTGGTGGGGAGGAAGGTAGAAGGTTATAAGTTATTGGGTCTTTTTTCTACATTGAACAGTACCTCACCGCTGTATCAGAATCTGATCAAACGTTTTGCCATGTGGATCAAATAAGAAATCTGGTTGTGCTTCTCTAAGTTTTTTTTGTACTGTAAGGAACGTAAAGTAAAACAGTTTGTCAAAAGAGGCACTTGCATTTTTAGTTTACAAAAACGGGGAAATGAACACGATTACATTTTAACAACATTTAATGAAATTCACCTTTACGAAAGATCAACAGAAAAGAAAAGTCGGTAGTTTCTACGTCATTAGTATTCCCAGTAAAATCTGCAGGTTAAATTTGTAGTACTTGTCATATAATCTAATAGAAATAACTTTATTTTATCAGCGTATGAAATAAGAACTTTCAATGAGTTGCTCGTGGTGTCCAAATATTGTTTGCACTGTAATGAACATACAGTAATGATATGTCAAGATATGTACGATTATCTTAAAATGTGTTCACCGTAGGCTGCTAAATGTACACTTGCATGGCATGGTTTTATGATGTTTCTGTTTGTATAATTTGGGTGTGCATGGTGATGGGAAGTAAATGTATGTATGTATGTATGTATGTATGTGTGTGTGTGTGTGTGTGTGTGTGTGTGTGTGTGTGTGTGTGTGTGTGTGTGTGTGTGTGTGTGTGTGTGTGTGTGTGTGTGTGTGTGTGTGTGTGTGTGTGTGTGTGTGTGTGTGTGTGTGTGTGTGTATGTATGTATGTATGTATGTATGTATGTATGTATGTATGTATGTATGTATGTATGTATGTATGTATGTATGTATGTATGTATGTATGTATGTATGTATGTATGTATGTATGTATCTATGTATGTATGTATGTATGTGTTTGCGTGTTTGTTTGTTTGTGTG
>JAODUO010000084.1:892500-895000 GCA_025642075.2 Ridgeia piscesae | reverse complement strand
CGATCGCTCTATTCATTTAATTAAAATGAAATATAATGTAGCGTTCATATTTGAGTAAAATCCGATTTATTGAAAACGTATTCAAAATGTAATGTCACAGCTCGAAGCCGCCCAACTGCGTCACTGTTTTGGATAAATTTATAGGTTTACCTGTCTAATAATTTTGTTTATGTCGTATGTATGGTTTTGATAACCAAACTAAGCTATATAATCTATACATACAAAATAAAAGGTAGACAATAATAAATGAAATGATAAACAAGCAAAGACAAATTGTAATTGATGTTTATTTTGTGTGTGAGACCTGCTTCAGTGTATGTTTAATTTTGAATAGTTTTTAAAAGTATTATTTTAAAAAGCACTCTTGTTTATTTGTTATTTCAAATTCGGCCCTTTCGGTTACAAATGTAGAGCATAAATTTATCAAGTCATAGTGATGGTCTCAAAAGTGCTGCCAATTTATGGCGCTTGGGAAATCTGGGTTACCACGTGTGTCACCAACTAGCGGGAGACAGTGGAATCATGTTTGAAGCTAGAAAATGTATGCATGATTTATTTATTAGTGTGTATTCTGAGATTCTGTGGCGTATCTAATGTGTTTTTTTAGAGTGCTGTGCGCTTTACAGAACGGATAAGGTAAATATTTTTGATATGTACCATTTTATAATAGTCTTTCTATGTTCTACATACTGCCGACACCCCCAATTAAATTGTTTTTGTCGAAAGATCAACAATATTGTGTACATTTCATCGCCCAAAAGCTGACATGTATGTGAACACTTACATTTTGTCGACCCATCGCCATTTAATCGTCTCCGTCCTCCACTTCTTTGTTTAGCTGAACATATCAAACCAATTGTTCATTTTGTGATACAAGCACCACATATGACAGATGTGTTGATAGATATGTCGGGAACAAACGTGGATATTGGGCCATCGAAAAGTCGCACCCTGGTGGCCGGGGCAGCCATTTTTCAAAATGGCCGCAAGCGGTTGTTCAAAAATTCTAAATACTTGAAGTCACATGCAATAATGGACATAATTGAGATCCTAATAACCCTGAGAGACAAATAATTACTCACTCACTATTCTATGGAACTTTACAAAGGATACTATAGCAAACATTGTATTTTATTTAGAAAAGTACAGTAACCCTCCAATACCTATGTAGAATGTTGATGTCTCATTGATAAAATAGTATAATGAATAGTATTACTATTATTTGGAAAAATGTGTAAGTCGTAATAGTAGTAGTAGTAATAGTATTATTAGTAGTAGTAGTAGAAGTAGAAGTAGAAGTAGAAGTAGAAGTAGTAGTAGTAGTAGTAGTAGTAGTAGTAGTAGTAGTAGTAGTAGTAGTAGTAGTAGTAGTAGTAGTAGTAGTAGTAGTAGTAGGGGAACGTTGGCAAAACGGGATATTATATTCGGGTATACATGCAAAGAGTTGTGCTGCCAAAAAGCGTCTTATCGCTTCCAATTAGCGTAGCGGCATCTGGTATCTACTACCCAAACCAATTTGCACGGATCGTAAGTAATCCTGAGGTTTGATACATTACTAAATTATTTATTCTATGCAATAACTTGTCATATTGCAACTTCTAACGTCGTGAATATGTAGTGTTAGCAGTTCCAGTGGTCAGAGATGTATGGAGAATACAAGTTTGTTATGATGTTTGGCGGCCAGCACATAGAGATGGCCGCTCCGAGGACCCTGGGTGATTGGTTGCAAGGCAGTGGCTGTGATGAATCACTGGTACAAGCGGAGATCACAACAGCAGGCACTGCCGACTCCTTCTTGCGTGCAGCACATGTTGCTTGCACCAGACGTGCCCACCAAGTAACAGCGGCTGCATAGTACACCCTGCAGTATCGGGCTTACAATAACCGTGACACAGATACAGAAGCTGAGCATTTGAGTTTTGATGAATGATGCTCAAAGAGGGAAGAGAGCTGCATTGGAGCTGTATTTACTGGTCTTTGTGCAGTTCCAGCGGCAGTCCTTCAGCATGTAGCTCGATGCTCTGACAGAACTTGTCCCCTGGTTTCTATGCCCGCTGGATCCCAGTTTATCTCCGTGACATTACTGAACTACCAACGAGACACCCAGATGTTGCCAGAGAATTTAATGCTGGCATTTTCGCGATTCAGAAGACCAACGGGGTCTTCTCGGCAATCCCCATCAATCAAGAACATGAGCAGAATAATGCTTGCATCAAGAGTGATGAAGGGGCGGTATGTCTTACATATAACCTTGGTGCCCTCCGGCGGTGGATGGTAGCTGGCCCTGAAGTTGCTGCGCTGATTGAGGACTTTCAAGTTGCACACCACCTCATCGTCAACTTAATGGAGGAACTGGCCAACCCATTCGAAGAGGAAAGCGAAGACCTACTTGTCATTGAAAGCAAAGAGATTGCGGATCCATCGGCAGTCAAGGCTGTTAATAAGACTCAGAAGATTGGCCACCAACAGTTCTAAACACTCACAAAGGAATGTATTGTGG
>JAODUO010000084.1:870000-887500 GCA_025642075.2 Ridgeia piscesae | reverse complement strand
GATTCTTGGCGACCCGCTGAAAATTGTTTGACGACCCAATTTTGGATCGCGACACATGGGTTAAGAATTGCTGCCCTAGATCGCTTCAGCAGCCTGACATTCCCGAAGTTCCGACCGGCACTTTGGAACGGTTTGCCAGAAAACATTAATAAAACAGGCAGTTAATGCTAGCAGCGCGATTACGTTAAACATTAAATTGACAGCTACCTGGCAATGGCGGGTTATACATAGGTGGAATTTTACTTGACTTTCGATAAGCCGAAGGCTTCCTTTATGTTGTTAAGTCGTGTGAAATAGCATTGAATGTGATACTTACTACGGGAACAGCAGTCGGCCTGCAGCGCCACACACAGCAGCAGCAGCACCAGACCCAACTGTCGAGTGGCGTTATTCATGTTGTAGTCGAGTATCTCGTTGACCTTACGTAGAGAGAAGGAAGGATCTTTAGAAAGTACTGAGCGGCAGGTAGCGTAAGATGGGGATTGACAACAGAGAAGCCAGGAGCAGTGTGAGAGACTGGAAGGAAAGGTCTCACAAGAGTTGTAGCGAGACAAGACGGAAGTAAACAGAAGTGGGCGTATTACAGTCAGACCGACACACGTACGTATGCCTGCAAGAAGTAGCACGTGGACATTTGTCCGGGTGACGTCCTGGTGTAAAGGGGCTAAGTTGCATCGGTTTATTTAGTTCATATTAATACAACAATAGTCAGAAAGATTTAGATAAATTGAAGACCATCGTACAATTTTCTCGTGTGCACGGAAATGTTAACGTTTTCCTCCTAAACAGCGTGCCCGTTTGGTGGTTGAATTACAGTTATTAAACGTACGGCCACATGAATACTCCACATTTGAAGATTAAGTGTGTAATAGACAAATGAGCATAATGCGAGATGCGTGCGCGATGACCGTTTACGTTATAACATCCGCACGGACACATCGTGAAACAACCTGTTTATGGATAGAAGTTTTTTAGTTGTAATTCTCACGCCTAATTGCCTTTGAAGAAACTGTATAGGTGAGTGGTATGAATGTGTTTAACAATAGCAATAGGCTGTCGAAAGAAGCGGCTAAAACATTCGGACCAATCACATGTTTTATCTGGTTGGAGGATTCTTAATGATAAGGATGCAACACACACACGCACAGACACACAAATACATACACAAATACACGTACACGTACACGTACACATACACACAAACATACACACACACACACACACACACACACACACACACACACACACACACACACACACACACACACACACACACACACACACACACACACACACACACACACACACACACACACACACACACACACACACACACACACACACACACACACACACACACACACACACTCATGCTCTCTCTCTCTCTCTCTCTCTCTCTCTCGCTCTCCTCTCGCTCTCGCTCTCGCCTCTCGCTCTCCCTCTCCCTCTCCTCTCCCTCTCCCTCTCCCTCTCCCTCTCCCTCTCCCTCTCTCCTCTCTCCCTCTCTCTCATACACACCGATGCGATAATACATCTTTCAACCTCACTGCTACAATTGAAGCCACCCATCTAATTCCACCATCAGTTTTACACAATCATAAGGATCAACCTGTCAATGTCCCTTCGAAGTAAAACTACTACCGCGTTATAATAATAACCACAATACAACACACCAATTAGGTGTACTTACTTTGTTCAATCTTCCGGGATTCGATCAACGTAGTCTGCTCGGTGAATTCTTGTGTCTTGTTAACCGTACGTCTGAGACGATATTGGTCGTCGTCTTATATGCACATTTGGCGGACCACCTATTGCGCAATTTGTAGTCTGTCATCACGACGTCTCACGTCACCGGCCCTTGCGCCATTAACAACCCACGTGACTTGCCAAGCCATGGCAATACTCCATCATCAGTGGACGGTCGTTCAACTCGGCGTTATAGAAGTGCTTTATTTAAATTTAAGGAACTTTCCACAAGTAAGTCTAGTTAGTTGCATATTACGTCACAGTCGTATGAGTATGTGTATGTATATAACTATGTTAGTATTATATATATATATATATATATATATATATATATATATATATATATATATATATATATATATATATTCACACACATCCATATATATATGGTTGAGAATTCAAAAACAAAAACACACCAATTTCTTCATCACAACCACCTAGTTGTTTTATTTATATTTTTATGAGATGAGCAACAAGATGCAGCAGCAGGACTTGTCATTAATTTCCTCAGTTAAGACGGAGAAATCTATTTCAACTCCATTCAGCCTGCCTAATGGTCAGATTGCCGTTGATACCAATAAAGTGTATATTTCACTATTATAATTGTCCAGAATACAACCTTTCTGTTTGTCGCCTACATATAGAATACGTATTTAATAAATAGACGCCACTGTCACAACATTTGAAAAATAATTAAACCAATATCAAAATAAACACAACTTGCATTTATAGAAGATAAACAGTTTTACAATAAAGCTAAAATATGCGGAGAAGTATCCAATTTTTTAGAAACAAAATAGGCAAAATTACCCTGGTTTTGGTGATAACGTAAATCCGATGGATCTTTGGCCGAAAATACTAAACATTAAAAAAATCAATGGTACTTATACAATGGTGACGCTGACCAAAATGTCAACTCGCTGGTAAACACGACCGGGAGGAAATGGGCCGAGGTGGAGGTCAGGCAATGGTTGGTTTGGAATTGTGGAGCCCGTAGCAAGTGTTTAGGACTACAGTATGCTACCATATATCAACACTTGAAGTCGACTTACTCCATATCTACAGCAGCTACCGTAGCCGACAGCACCAGGTTATTGAACTGGCCGCGCACCTTCAATTCTCCAGGTTGAGAAGTCGCTGAGGCGCCGATTTGTCACGACCTGGTAATTATATTGCACTTACTTTAACCATTAGTATGACATGTGAGAGTATTATCTAAATATAGAATCCTTTGCTTGTTATACGCCAGGCTAAACAGTCGTGTACTTGTGAACTTGTTATTGTAAATTCGTTTTTACACGCGACAGTAATGGGAAATTCAGTCTAGAGACCCATGTGTACAGTGATCGATGGGTATGTCCAAGTCGTATCAGAAGCGTTGACGTCGTCCCAAAGAATAGCAACAAGAATGATTTCGTCGCCTGTTGGCATTACTGTCCAACTGCCACAAATTCAGAAGAGATGACCACGAAGCATTACAGTCTATTTGTTGGCGCACCAGTTATGGTAGTAGCTGGCAAATATGGCGACATACAGATGCTGTGCTTCAAATCAATTCGTCGACACCATTCATCGTCATGACTAAGTCTGCCGTTAAAAGTACAAAAGTAAAGACAAGTCCTGGGTACATCCATTAACAAATTTGTAGGCAAGATCATTTTCGAAGATATGCAAAGTACGTTCAACGGCTGCAATTCCGTGTACAGCTTGAAATAATTGCCCGCTTGGCACCACTCTGTGTTTATTGATATGTTGCAGGGGGTACTTCCACCGGTGACGTCATCAACACGTGACAAGGTGGTCGTTTTGTGGGATGGCAGTTACTATGTTTGTGCCGGTTTCGAGAACCCAGATTCGGCCGGGCCAAGATTCGGCGAGACGTTTCGATGAAACTCGGCCCGGGCTTGACATATGCCACCAAAGCTATGTCATATGTAAAGTTACTACAGATATTTGTTTAGTTTTATTTTCAAGGAATTAGGGTATATAGTAGAATGTTTGGTGTAATCGTATGTGCACTATGTCGTTGTAACCATTTCTACAACTCATAAAAGTTTGGCTTCAAAAATTGGCTAAAATAAGTGATTGTTTCTTTCAAACACTTCCCAACAAAACGTACCTGCACTTATCTGCCCAGTCAACGTGGACGTAACCACACGTTGACATGGACAGCTATAATTACTTTAAAATCAGCACCATTATTATGATTCCATATACAACGTTCAACTTTCCGCATTTCGTGGCATCACCACTTCGAATTGTTCATGTTCTCATCTTGATTTTCACCAGCCAGTTTTATTTAGCTTGTGCGCTATGATTGATTCTCGCTGTTAGCAGCAATACAGTCCTCAGCGTCTCGAGACAATACCGCGATACAAACACGGCCGGGTGTCAATCTAAACTGTGCAAATACATTTAAATTGGCGCTACTTAAAGTATAAATCATTTAATTATGTTACCAGTTAACAGTTTTGTATAAAATTACGTAGTAATTTGCATTTATATTGATCTATTTAAAGTTATTTCCATCATGTTAGAATGCCAGATCTCCTAAGCTCCTATCAAATAGCTCTGAAATAAAGCTGAGAACGCTGACGATCGCGGCAAGAGTCACACTATTTTCCACAACTTATGTTACTATTCTTCAGACTTTTCCAACCTGGCATCGCCGAAGGTCCCGTTTGATGTGAATTTAAAAAATGTTTCATCAAGCTTGTTACTTCGGGGTTGTCGTTATATTGCATAATACATATGTACATGCATATGCATATTTTATACTAGATTTTGTATGGTGGGCAAAATTCTACTGATATGTTCATATTGTCATTAAAAGAACGTTTTCGAAAATATTGCGAATGGCTATTTAATGTATGTTACAATGATGGATGCGTCCAAATCCTTTGACATAGTAAAGCATATAAAGCTATTCAGTAAATTAATTAATGTGGTTTTCCCGCTTTTAGTGTGCACATTCTATACCACTGGCATAACACTCTCAGATGTCTCAGATGGTGTCAAACAAGGTGGTATCATCCTTTCACCTCACCTTTTCTATGTGTACTTGGATGACTTAAGGGTAAATCTCAACAAATTACAAATAAAAAACCACTTGATATATGTTGATGACCTCTCCCAGTATTACTGAATTGAGAACACTTACAAATTGCTGTGCCAAGTATGGGGAATCGTTGAACATTACATGTAATGTCAACAAATCTAATTGTATGGTTATCGACATCAACTCCCAAGACTTGAAAAATATTCATTGTGCCAATCTCAATAATCGTCAATTACCTTGTACTACGAACAGTAATTATCCTAGTCATACAATCAATAACAACCTCACTGGTGGTGACGACATTCCAGACAAAACAGATTCCGTTATGCACAAGTTTCTGCTCGAATGTTTTGTTTTTGTATTCTTTCCACCAAAATTACTTCATTTCAAACGTGCAAATACGAAAATCAAAGCTTTAAAGGCATTACTGTCACATACAATATCAATATCAGAATTCTACTTACCTTGCCATCTATATGTAGTGCAAATTTTATGTTTGCCACCAACTATATTAAATCTGTCAATGAACGCCTTCTTTTATCCATATTTAGCATTTTATGTCATCTTCATCAGTCTAAAAACTCTCTTCAGCCCTCTTTTTGTTAACTATGTCCAGATATATATTTTGGACGTTCTATATACAAATAATGGATATCCCAATTGTGCATGTGATATTTGTAGTGTAATTACTTTTATCACTTATTCTATTTTTTCATGACACTTTTATTTATTTATTATATATTTTTATTACCTAGTTTTTTATATTTTATTTTGCTTTAATCTTATTATTGTTTTAATTGTATTTTATTAATTCATTTTATGCATACATATGGACTTTTTGTCTGAAAAATACATTATTATATCTGCTGCAGCTAAATGTGCCGAAAGAACATTGTAGTCTAACAAGCCACATAGCAGTCTTCAAAGATCCTGGTTGGAATGTATTTTAGGCGCACATCTGTCACGGCGTTGTCATTATGCTGAATTAAATTTACCACTAGTGTAACTAGTCTCTCAAAATAGAAATTGTTTACATGTTATACACTATGATAAACAGTTATGTACTTGTTGCTAACCTGTAATTGAAAATGCATATACACAGAAACATTGTTTCGGTCCCAAACATATTTCAGCAAGTACACACTTCATTAGCATACTGTATAACACTAAATCGTTCCTAGTGTGAGAGACTAATCAAAATAATGGTAACTTAAACGCAGCATAATAACATATCTGTGACAGATGGGCGCCTCAAATTTCCCTGTGAAGACGTGGCAGCAAACTATGCAATAGTTGGTTCTTTAGTAATATTATATAAACGTAGTCGACTATAACTACGACTAATATCGTCTCAGACATACGGTTCACAAGACACAAGACACACGCCTTCACAAGACTACATTGGTCGATTCCTGTACACTGTAAGAAGTAAACAGAACTGGTTTGTTCTGTTAATAGTATAATCATAATAGACTAATGTCTTTCTATCGGACGGACGATGGAAGGGTGACTAATTATAATGGTGGTATTAGATAGGAGGCGTTAATTGTAGCAGTGATATTACAAGAATATGTGTGTGTGTGTGTGTGTGTGTGTGTGTGTGTGTGTGTGTGTGTGTGTGTGCGTGCGTGCGTGCGTGCGTGCGTGCGTGCGTGCGTGCGTGCGTGTGTGTGTGTGTGTGTGTGTGTGTGTGTGTGTGTGTGTGTGTGTGTGTGTGTGTGTGTGTGTGTGGGTGTATATATCCTTATACCGTAGATATCAAATTACATTATATAGGTCTGATTTAGAATTCATTAATTTTATTAAGTAATGGACATGATTATCAGTTTATATATGTATGTATGTATGTATGTATGTATGTATGTATGTATGTATGTATGTATGTATGTATGTATGTATGTATGTATGTATGTATGTACGCACGTACGTACGTGCGTACGTACGTACGTATGTATGCA
The DNA here is from genome assembly GCA_025642075.2 of Ridgeia piscesae. Lineage (NCBI taxonomy): Eukaryota > Metazoa > Annelida > Polychaeta > Sabellida > Siboglinidae > Ridgeia > Ridgeia piscesae. The sequence continues at coordinate 880,738 of JAODUO010000084.1, read as the reverse complement.
TGTATGCATGTATGCATGTATGAATGTATGTTTGTCCTACTTACAATTTTCCGAATATAAAAAAGAAGGAAGAAAACGGAAATCTGTTCAGCAAAAGACATCTACCTCTTCATGTCTGCTCTCAATACCGGAGTCAATTTTAGTTACCATTCTTCTTGACTATAAATGTACTGAGAGCCAGCAAAGAATAAAACTCAACTGAAACTAGCAGATAGAGCAAACCGTTCTTGTGTAAACACAAACACAGATCATTTCCAGCCGTGTTCGTACGGATGCTATGAGGTCACCGCGCCTGCATATCTTATTACGGTCAGTCGTTTAATGTTATAAACATATGAAATTTGCCCTAAAACACCAATAACTCTTGAAACGGAATGGAATATTTCTAGGTTATGTAGATCTTACTTCGTATTCGTGTAACTGTAGATGACTCATTGAGAGTCAAGCACCACAGTTACACGCCGTTTAGGAGGAAAACGTTGCCACTCCAGCACACGCAAACTTATTGTCAGAATGTTCCTAATGGATCCATACATTAGCGGCTGTTATTAAACTAACACGAACAAAATGTACAAAACTAGATATGAGGATATAAAACTAGTATGCCAGTTACGGTAATATCACGGTGTCCTAGAGTGAAATCTGCTTGCAGCTTCTTGCAACTGTTAATGAGACACGTTTCATCTCTTTCCTCCCGTCTTGTCTCTTTATGCCTAATTTGATGCATTTCCATTCTGTCACTCTCACACCTATTTGTGTCCCTGTGGTAAACTTCCCATTTTTCTGGCCTCGCACTTGCCGTCCAGTACCGTCTAAAGAACCGCCTGTCTCTCTCTCTCTCTCTCCGCCCTCTCTCTCTCTCTCTCTCTCTCTCTCTCTCTCTGCAGGTTCAACGAGACACTCGTCTACAACATGAACAACGCGACTCGACTGTTGAGTCTCGCAGCTCTGCTGCTGTGTGTGGCACAGTACGCCGACTGCAGAAATATCCGTAAGTGTCACTTTCAACATTAGTTAGAATGTTCATGTAAAGTAGATCCAGCAAATGTTCAATAGAATAATAACAGATCAACCCAGAACTGTTATGAACAACGACAAAGAAATACGAGAAAAAAAGGACATTGCGGAATGGATTGAATATTTGTCTACATATGTTGCACAGCGTTCACGCAGGATAAATTACAGCGTCTAATGCTATGTATATATATATATATATATATATATATATATATATATATATATATATATATACATATTTCATAATTTATTAACAAAACTTCTTAAAAGTATGTATTGAGTCCGGTTGATGAACAGTTGATGAACAGCCCAATTAACCTAATGAACTAATTGAATCTGGTGACCAAAAGCGGACATTTCAAAATGCTGAGAAAATCGGCGGCCATTCCACACTGTTGAACATCATCATATCCTTAATGAAGACATCCACAATATTGTCATTTTCAAGGGCGCAACATACCAGGCTTTCCATGTAATCAGTGGAGTGAAATAAGCATGCAACCTGGCGAAATTCTTTGGGACTTTCTTTTCCATACCTCTCCGATAAGCTTCTGAAGACTGCACTGGTGATGTCTTCCTGCAGACTAGATTCGATGGCAAAATGCTTCACGAAAGCTCGGCTGATTCAGTGAGACCCCAGTTCGGAGGCCCACTTATCGAGCTTGGTGGATCGGCATGCAGAGAGTTTGGGCTGACCATAAGCGTGAAGAATACGAACGTCACAGCTCCGTTCCATCGACTGTCGTAGATGGTCACACATTTGAAATGGTCGACACTTTCACTTACATTGGATCCCCTTGTCGCTCTTTCTTGAAGAAATGGATGCAGGAGGAGGAGGAGGAGGAGGAGGAGGAGGAGGAGGAAGAAGAAAAGAACTCCGATGGCGATGATGATTCCGCTGCCCTCTAGAAGGACGGGGATGAGGTTGTTTACTTCGTAGACAAAGTCGAGGAGAAAGACGGCAAAGAGTAGTAAAGTTCTGGTTAAGCCCAAGGGTACTGGTGTGTCGAACTATCTTTGAGAATGTATCTACTTTAGTAGTTCGGTGTCACAGGCCGAACATAGACGTCTACCAGTTTCAAAGAGTTTCACGTGGTGTTCAAAGATTTTCTTGCACTGTAAGAATCGTTATAGAGTAACGATTTGTCAAGATTTTGACAAATATTGTTTTAAAATGTGTTCACCGTAGGTTGCTACATGTACACTTGCACAGCATGGTTTTATTCACCTTGTCTTTTTTTAACCATTTAATTACTTGAAATTCAAAAACAAAATTTTTCAGTCAGACAGAAATAATTATGTTGGAAGTCACTGTAGTCATTCAACAACACTGAGCATACCAGATAAACTAATATCCACTAACAGGTAGTCAGTCATCACCTCTGACCAAGGTAGACCCAGCTGCAATTAGCAACAACAGGCCTCTTTTGTAGTGGCCTGCTTGTCTTTTGATCTCTTGGCTTCAATGCCCCTTGCCCTGTTCTAACCAGCCCTGCTAGATGGCAACTGCTAAGGCTATTGTGTCAGTGCCTCAGTGGTGGTGCAAAGTGATCAGAAATATTTGCTTGAGGGAAGGAAGTGGCATCCCAAGCCAGGTAGTATCTTCAATTGCTTTACACTGTTGTAGTTTTACCGCTTACCACATTGGGTAATTGAGTATCCTGCCAGACATTTCCATTACTCATTAATACAGTATACATTAAATAGACACCAGCCAACACTCATCCATTGAGGGAAATCTGTATTAGAACCCCTCAAGAATTGTTTTACTTTTGTTATTAAATACCTATTAATATATTACAACCAATATCTTGTAACAAATGTTATGATAAATACATTGGACTTGGTTATCAAGAAATGAAAAGTTTCTGCTAAGAGTCAGCAATGCCAATGTGAGATCATTCAGGCCTTGTTTCGTAATATTTACACAGATTAGCACCTGTGGGTACTGGACAGTAAAACTGGGCACCACCAGCCTGCTAATTGCCTTGGTGTGTTAGAGAAGGTCTGGCTCAGATAAGCAAGCCCTTTGTCCAAGCCAGGTATCCCAAATTAAATAGGTCTCCTTGGGAGTTGTTCAAACATCACTCAGCCTAGCAAGACAGGGCAGCCTGGTGAATGGTGATACTGGTGTTAAGGGGAGAACCCAAATCAAGTTGGCTGTTAGCTAGGTCTGTCATCATTGGTGTGATTGTGTAAAAAGGGCAGTCTGTAGCGATCTGTGCCACAATAACATTATTTTGCTACCTTATTTCTTACTGTTGTCAAACATTCAAAAGATCTTTATGGTGCTCGTGTATGCAAAACCAAACGTTTGTATTAACTAGACAGTGTCTGAATAACATTATTTTGTGACCTTATTTTATGTGACTTTCCAAGGCAAAACTGTAATTTCTTTCGGTGATTTCTTTTATTGTGAATTATTCTATGCACATTCTAATGAATGACTAAAGCTGGCAGGGCAAAACAACAAAACAGTGAAATATTATGAATGTTTTCAACAGTGTTACCAAACTGTTCTGTTACCAGAATGCTCACTGGCATCATGTTGTTTACCAAAACGTCGTGGATAGCACATGTTATCATAACATAGTAAACGCAAACACACGCACACGCACACGCACACGCACACGCACACGCACACGCACACGCACACGCACACGCACACGCACACGCACACGCACACGCACACGCACACGCACACGCACACGCACACGCACACGCACACGCACACGCACACGCACGGCCGAAACCCGCCCCGCGCAGGGCCTTAATGCATACATATCATCGGTGGCGCCATCTACTGATTGAATAGGGATCACGCTCGAGCGGAGGTTAGTTATCACTATGAGTCACCGTCATGTGACAGCACACTCGTGTAAGTCGTATGTTTTCCGTAATTAAAAAAGGTTTTACTACTGTCAGATTGTTTGCATCAGTACACACGATCGTTCAGAACAACTACACAATCATAGTTTTGCTGCACCATTACTGCGTAACATATGACAACGTTTGTAAAAGCAACGCGTACGTAAGTTGTCTGTGAATAAATGCTTTATCCTGTAATATCGACGACTATTCTGGGCGTCGATCACTCGGGACTTTGGCCTTGTGAAGTTATACTGCATTGCAATCACCTCAAATTTGTCAATTGAAAACCAGTTCGTGACCCCTGTGTGACCCAGTTGCATAACATTTACCAGACGTTTATTGGGGGAGCTCGATAACTTACCAGTTGAGTTGACAACTGGTGTTTACCATTTGCTAGAGGTGATTGGAACGCAGCATAAAATAAATCTGGCTAAGTAAGTTCTAGGCTACCTTGCCATTTTATTATTTCAGAGTAAATTGCCAAAGGACACAGACAAATTACTTGTCTTTATTTTTTTATTAATAACCTTGTCCTAACAGTCCTATGTATTAAAAAAATATTTGAACATTTCAAATACTTTAGGAAAGTATTAAAAATATTACAAATACTTTTCATTCCTAAACATAAAATACATTTGATTATACAAATACTTACAAGGTATTTAAATACCTTTATGTTCATCTGTATTTGACCCCATCTTCCAGAGGAAACAAGGGGGCCATGCCCGTCACGTCAAGCCTGGAAAATCAGGAGGTTAGAGTCCATAAAGAACTTAGGACCAATAACTGGCTGCCTGATTCATAGAATGAAAAAGTACATAGGATCAGAGATGGAGTGATTACAATACTAATTGTACTCGAGTACGATTACTTTGAACATGTACTGAGAAAACAAATGTACTCGTGTACGACTACTATAGACTGTACTCGTATATGATTACATTAGAATATAATCACGATCATTTTCATGATTACTTTAATGAATATCCATAAAGGCAACTTTCATTTTCCCTACAAATACACATGATCAAATACATTACAATAACAACATTTCAAATCCAGAGGGTCATATTCTAAAGACTATCCATTTCAAATAATGTAGTATATAAGACATGGGGTCAAACACATTTGTATTTTAAACTATTTAAATACTTTTTTAAGTATTTGTATTTGATGTTTAGGAATAAAATGTATTTGTATTTTGTAGTTAAGTACTTTTCTAAAGTATTTGATATTTTCAAGTTTGTTCAAATACTTTTACAAATACATTGTCAATATCAATATTTCGTTTTCATGGTCACATGTAATGCCTGCCAAATTGATTACCTCCACTGCAACTTCACCCGACAGTGCTAATTACTGATGAAGACACTTAACAGCAGAAGTCACCCATGGCCCTGGCACTGACCACAACTTTTGTTTGCTCAGAGCCACAGGATGGATTAGCACCTGACAGTGACCCTAGGTCAATATCCCATTTGTTCTTTGTATATAGTCAAGCTTCAAGCTGGCACGAGGCTATTCTGGTTTCCTGGCTGACTTTTAAGGTGAGCTGTCACACTTCCTCACAAAACCCACAAGATCCTAGCAGTGATTAGCAGTGTCTCTTCTGAGGGCAACATAGGCATTTTATTATGGACCTCCTGGCTTAACATAACAAACAACACATATTTGCTTTTACCTCGGTAGACAGGTTTACAGTTTGCACTTAATTAAATACATTAGACAGAGATTTAGCAGCTAACCGCCCATACCCAGTCAGGATTCTGGATGTAGGAATGGTGGACTGTAGGAACCATGATCAGTCATTCACACCATACTGACAGAGCAAACAGTACAGGTGGGGCTGTGGCATGGCTTTTAAAATTACAAAGCAAGATGTTAAAGGATGCCTATCTCCTCCAGGGCTTCCTAGGGACTGTCACAATATAACTTTGTACTACCAATACTACTGCAAGCAGGAGGGACGTCTGAGATGTGGCTTCTCTGGGGAAAGAAGGTATTAATTACGAAATCTGACTGAATATTTATTTAACTGAAATGCTCAATACTAATAGAAAATTAATAGTTCAATTAATATTACATTTATTAGATTACTTCTAATATTGCCATTTCTATGTGTCAAATATATTTGCTCACAGCTGTTGATGTGAAAAAAATGTAATCGTGAGAAGTAATTGTGAGTACGATTACTTTGGTAATGTACTCGAGTACGATTACTTTGCTTTGTGTGTGAGTACAATTACTCAAAAAGTACTCGTATACGAGTACTTTATGAGTACTTTTGTCCAGTTGAGTAGCCACTCAGTGGTTTCTATATGTTCTTCCTAGCTTCTCAATCAGTTTGTAACACCTTGCCTGTATTGACGTTTAAAGCCTGGTTCATTCATTGAAATTGTGTGGGTTGTTTATCTTATTTCTGCATGCTTCATTACACTACGTGTCAGTGAGTCAAAAGTCAAAACCATGTTAATGTGCTAATCTAGTGTTTCAACAAAAAATATTGCTAAGTCGGTGATGTCAGAACGAGAGCAGACTCGGTAGACCTCAGACATTTCAATTATGCAGTGAATCCAGTGATACCTGGATTAAAATGCAATGTAATAAAATGTCACTGAATAAATTCTTTTGGTTTTGATGATTATGTGTGTGTGTTATATAATGATTATACAATTATATAAATACATCAATAACACTCTGTATCACCCCCCCCCGTAAGCATTGTATAATTTAATGGTTAACTTTTCTTATGTGTATTGGAGCGGGAATTGGAATTGAATGATTATAGTTGGAATTCAAAAAAATTGAATTGAAAGAAATTGTATTGGAATTGGAAAGAACTGAATTGAAAGAAATGAATTGGAAAGAAATGGAATTGAAATAATTTAATTGACCCCAGCCATATGCCGGAATCCTCCATTTCTGTCATAGGTGATAAGCACCCAGCTGGCTGCAGCCCAAGAAGTGACAGGGCAAAGAAAATGTCATCATTCTCAACGTGTATGATGGCTAATGGTTATTAATGTATCAACACAAGATTGAAAAATAATAGTTTCCCGTTACCAGACTAAGGTCAATTTCCATGTTGCAAGTTATAAAAAAAATTATATTGAAATTTATTTTTCCATTGAATTGATACATTTTAATAGCTACTTTTGTTGTTTCGGCCCACACCACAAAGAATTAGTAAATAACCACTTACAATCACTACGTTTCACATCATACATCTACTACCCCTTTACTCCTATATATACATATATTTTTGCAATTTGATAACAGATAAAATTATTATTTTATCCTAATCCTAAACCCTTTTCCACATCAGAACAACCATCTCTAGTTAACCCTAAAGTAGCGTATACAAAACCCTGCTTATGCCACTAGGCTGGGAGAAACAATATGGCTGTTGGTCATTAAAAAACAATTATATGAGTAATTACAACGTTTATTCTCGCAATTACCATATTACATTTTTACACGATCTCCCAGCCATTGTGAAATTGTTTGTATCTAGATCTAGGGGAAGACAACTCACTAATGTATCACTCTTTACAATCACACGTCTTGTATGTGACGTACCTTTCATTAACATAGGTCCATTATGCACGTGAACCAAAAGTAAGGGTTACTCTTCAGGTAATACACAATAATTTGTTTTTATTTTGGCCAAGACTATAACAGTTCTGCTCGATATTTCAAGGTATGCAGTTAAATGGCTGATGGTGGAGTCGTGGGCGAAAACAATTGTGGTGGAGTCGTGCATAAGTCAGACTGATCTAGTTACTAAAAAACACCCTGACATATGTTATTTAATTAGATCTTATGTAAGAACATGAATGATCAAGTGGCAAGATGGAATGAAATTTTTTATTGTTCCGTATGAGTTTACTGGAATTAAAGGAAAGAATCTGGATTAACATTATTAACCTTCGCAAAGATGAAAGTGCTTTGTGAAGGACAGTGCTCGAGCTCTCTGTCGCTTATTTATACTCGGATTGGAATTAGTTTGAATGTCCGATTGTGTTACGTTTGTAACCTAATGTGTTCTATCTTTTCTAGTATCGTCTAAACATATTGTTGCAGATTACGATACTATTATCACGCCAGTGGACTAAACTGGACGATGGGTGACACAACTCTAGGTTCGCGTGTCTTTGCCTTATCCGACCTTCACGTTGACTATAAAGAAAACCGGAAGTTATTGGACGGGTGGCCTGATAAGAAGTATAGCAATGATGTACTCGTTGTTGCCGGTGATGTCACTGATAATATGACTCTCTTGGAGACGACATTAAAAGGCCTGCAACTGAAGTTCAGACAGGTGTTCTTTGTGCCAGGTATAACGTGTGCATGCATGTGTGAATATGTAGGGTAAACCAGTAGCCCCAATAGAAAGTATAACAACTGGCTGGCATCATGAAATGAATTCAGACAGTTTGATGTGAAGTCTGCGTGCAAAGACCATATCAAAGAGACAGTATGTGCATCCTTCCTTTATTTGAAATTGAGTGGTGTTTCCATTTTAAAATGAATTCTTTATGCTAGTAGTCTTAGAAAAGAGTACAATAAAGGTGTCCTTTCCAAGTATTTATGTGCAAGAGGGCTTATTATTATTATTTTTTATTCTGTTTTGTGAAGGCGATCTCTCTTTCTGGAATTTGTGTCATGTTAAATTATTTCTGAAATAATTCCACGTTTTGTATTCAAATTGGCAACAGTATGCCAATAACGGCACCTATGATATCTTAATTTTACAAGAAAACAACAAAATAAGATCTGGTTATTTTCCCTTCACATCTCCATTCATCCATATTATTGATCTTAGCACCTCTTTCAATATGCATACACATTATTTTATATTGTTCAGACTTCTAGTGGCATACGAGTATTAACTGGGACAACATGAGGTCCCGTATTTTTTCAATGACACTGTTGGTTGTTATCAGGAAACCACGAGCTGTGGATGCGGTCGGATGACAAGAGTACGGACTCGATCGGCAAGTTCCACGCGATCCTCGCGTTGTGTGCCCGCCTGGGCGTCGGCACGTCCCCGACGCGGGTGTCGCTGTCCGCTGGCGACCACGTCTGGCTCGTGCCGTTGTTCTCGTGGTACGCGACGCCAGAGGAAGACCCCGACAACTCCTTCTACGTGCGTCCGTCTGCCGGCGAAGACGAGGCCCGACAGCGGGACATATGGATGGACAACCACATGTGCGTGTGGCCGACGCCCACAGACGGACAGACCAGGGCTGACTACTTTGCTGACCTGAACCGTAGTGCCGTGGAGAGGTCCTACGACGCGCCGGTCGTTTCGTTCAGCCACTTCGTGCCGCGACGTGAGCTGATCGGCGCGAGCGACGCCGACCGGGCGGCCGTGGACCGCGAGCGGGCGAGGCGGGGACTGGCGCCGTTCACCGGCACTCACCAAGGCGCCGCCGGCTTCAACTTCACTCGCTATGCCGGGTCGTACCAGTTGGAACAGCAGGTATCGTGTGCGTGCATGTTTATATGTGAGCGAGAGAGAGAGAGAGAGAGAGAGGTAGGGAGGTAGGGAGGTAGGGAGGTAGGGAGGTAGGGAGGTAGGGAGGCAGGGAGGGAGGGAGGAACGGAGGGAGGAACGGAGGGAGGAACGGAGGGAGGAACGGAGGGAGGAACGGAGGGAGGAACGGAGGGAGGGAGCGTGGGAGTGAGTGAGTGAGTGAATGAATAAGAGTGAGTGAGTGAGTGAGTGAGAGACAGACAGACAGACAGACAGACAGACAGACAGACAGACAGACAGACAGACAGACAGACAGACAGACAGACAGACAGAGAGAGAGAGAGAGAGAGAGAGAGAGAGAGAGAGAGAGAAGAGAGAGAGAGAGAGAGAGAGAGAGAGAGAGAGAGAGAGAGAGAGAGAGAGAGAGAGAGAGAGAGAGAGAGAGAGAGAGAGAGAAGAAGACAGACAGAGACAGAGAGACAGAGAGACAGAGAGACACAGAGACACAGAGACACAGAGACACAGAGACAGAGAGACTGACTGGCGGGACTGGCGGACTGGCGGACGGGCGGACGGCGGACGGGCGGACGGGCGGACGGGCGGGCGGGCGGCAGGCGGGCAGGCCAGGTCTGTAGCGTGGTTGTTGATAATTGTTTTCGCCCACGACTCCACCATCAGCCATTTAACTGCAGACCTTGAAATATCGAGCAGAACTGTTTTTCTTCAAAAGTGAGGAAGAATAATACGTCCATACAAACCGCCCACACACAGCATACGATTCTGTAGTTACATCCTATTGCGCTATACATAAAGGCTAGGATTACACACGTGCGGATACGACTTTCAAATACGGTAAAGCAATAAATAATTGTAGAATCCAGTGGGAATAGTTTTGAGCGACACTTAACGAGACCACCCGCAACTGGTTTCCTCCTTGTTGTCCGCAAACGTATTCAAAGTAAAAATTACTGCAATACGATAACAAAACCTCTTAACTGCATAATAGCGTCCACCTTCTATACGAGTTTCCGTTGGATGGATATCTATAACAACGGAGTTTTCTGCTGTAGTATTTACTCCCGTGGTTCGAGTCGTTGACTCCCAATCATGAATGAAAATGACAAAATAGCATCAAAACCAATATGGCGGCAGACATAATAATAACATAAATAGTTGCACGGGTGAGTTAGATTGTGTTGTCCGAAACCTCGTCCAGAGAACCTTCAAAACATCGCGAGATAATCAGTTTGATGAACACGCCTACAGCTCGGGCCTGTTTTGAAAAAGCAGAATCGATGTTATGACGTCTTTGGTGTGGACAACGCGCACTGTTTCATGAATGCACTGACCCTATAACACCATTTTTCCGGC